>JAUPFV010000002.1:243410289-243764239 GCA_036936605.1 Limnanthes douglasii subsp. nivea
TTTACAAGATATAGGAGTTCTTCAAACGAGTAACTAGAAAAGGAACAACCGAGGTAACATAAAAGAAGGAGCATAAATCTAAAAGGGAGAACATTTCTCGTTGTTTGAGGGAGTCTACTTTGTGTGAGGGGAACACCTCCAATCAATATGTTGAGACTGATCAAAATTTGTATACAGTCATGGGTACTGTGGATCAGTTTGTGCAAGACGTCGATTGGAGGAATTTTCCGTGGACAAGTGAGATTCGATCTATAACGCTTCCGAAGCATTTTGATATTGCGAAAGTGGAGAAGTAAAATGGGATGCAAGATCCAGATGACCACATCAAACAGTTCAAGAACTACGTGATGAATTTTGAAGACGAAGATTGGCTTGTGTGTCATGGATTTTCACAGACTTTGAAATGAACGACATTAAAGTGGTATAACCGGATTCCGAGGGGATCCTTCTCAAATTTCAGGGACTTTTACACTGCTTTTCGAAGGAAGTTTGTTGGGAGTAAGGAGATGAGAGCGAATGAAGATACAATTATTCAAAATTATTCAATGCAAACAGACGGTTTGAGAAAAATTAAAGGATTACACGAAGAGGTTTGTTCTGACTAAACCAAGTTTGGACATTTGCGAAGAAAATGTTGCGATGACAGCTTTTCACCAGGGTCTATTGCCAGGGGATCTGGCTAATGAAACGACGAAGAGAAGAGTTCTAACCTTTGAGTATTGATGGCTCAGGTAGAGGATCAGATCAAGGTTGAAGAGTCAACTACGGTCCGAGGAGGACCAGTTCGTACTACGAATAATTCAAGTCAGGTGGCCAATAACCAAGGGCAACCCTCGAAGGGTAATCATCAGTCACGTCCGAAGAATAACAATTTGTCACCTCGAAGTGGTGGATATTCAAATCATGATCCATCCTATAATTATAACAAGACGAGGACAGATCAGTGGGTTAGGCCAAAATATTATGCTGATTTAACAAAAAGCATGGCTGCAATATTTGACAAGAACAAAAGCTTCGTAAATTTTAGGAAGCCAGCTCTAATAAATAGGCCAAGGAAGGAGCAAAGAATAACGAAATATTGAAGGTATCATGAGGATATTGGACATGATATTAATGATTTCATCGCGTTGAAAAAAGAAGTTCAAATCTTGATTGAAAATGGGAAGCTCTTGACATATGTGAAGTCACAAGGGAGCGGTTTGAAAACACAGCATCAACTTCGAAAGCTAACCCAGTTGCGCCAGCTGATAATTTATTGATTTTAGATTCAAAAGCTGAACAATTGGATGCCTCTTCGGAATATGTGGTTAGGGATCCAAATAGGTTAATCTTGATGGCTGTTGACGAGCCAGTAGAGAAGGGGCGTGTGTGATTTTTGTGTAAATGTTTTGAATCATTAGCTATTTTTGGAGGTGATTCAATGACCGACAACACTGATAGTTTGAGGAAGAGGCACGTTGTCAATTTTACAACTAAAATTGAAGTGAAAATGTCTACACATTTGTATGGAAAAGGCTATTCCTTTCATCTTATTCGATGGAGATGATTTGTGGAAAAGACGGGGCCACATGAAGACGCGGTAGTTATTGGTGTAGATTTGGCTGGCATCAAAATTCGGTGTGTGCTCATAGACACTGACAATTCTGTAAATGTCCTCTTTAAAACAACTTATGACAGATTGACCAATCTGCCTTAAATTTCTCAATCAAAACGTACAAGCATATGGTTTACAGGCGTGACAGCTCGTGTTATTGGGGAATTTGAGGGGGGAAGTGAGTTTGGGAAAAGAAGCTTTCAAGAAGAAGGTTCATCTACTTTTTGTGGTGGTGAACGACCTCACGAGCTACAACGCTATTTTTAGAAGGTCATGGCTTTCTAAAATGTATGGGATTGTGTCAACTTTACATCAATGTTTCAAGTATGTGGAAAGGGATCAAGTCGGGAGCGTTTGAAGGGAGCAAAAAGTAGCCAGAGAATGTTATGCCACTGCACTTTGGATTCGGGGGTCCAGTAGTGGAGATTTGATGCATGAATATCAGTCAGAGGGGTTAATCTTGGATTTTGAAGAAAGAGTTGAAGATCCGAGGGAAATCCCAGGGTCTTTAACAGTAAGTGAAGAAATAGAGGAGTATAATTTTTCGGAAGGAAAAGTGCTTCGAATCGGAACCTTACTGACCCCATTTTTACGTCAACAACTCCTAGAATTTGTATCTTTTAACTTGGACGTTTTCACTTGGAAAACGGAGGATGTAACACGAGTACCGATCGTGGTGATTCGTCACAGTCTGGATATTGATCTGAACTAAAAACCAGTGATTCAGAAAAGAATGGCATTCTCTTCGGAGAAGGCGGAAGACATTGTTTCTAAGGTGGATTGATTATCCAAGTTCGAACACATAAGGGAGTCACAATATCCCTTATGGACGGTAAATCCAGTAGTGGTAAAAAAGAAGAATGGGAAGTGGAGCATGTGTGTGGATTTTACAAACTTGAATCGAACATGTCTAAAATATCCATTTCTTGTTATGACTTTTGGATTAAAAAATGCAGGAGCCACTTACCAAAGATTGATGAATAAAGCTTTTCCACTCATATTGGAAACAATATGGAGGTGTATATAGATGATATGGTGGTAAAATGTTTGAGGGATGATGTGCATCTCGGGGATTTAGAGGAAATATTTTTGAATTTGAGGGCAATCAGGCT
Source organism: Limnanthes douglasii subsp. nivea (assembly GCA_036936605.1). Lineage (NCBI taxonomy): Eukaryota > Viridiplantae > Streptophyta > Magnoliopsida > Brassicales > Limnanthaceae > Limnanthes > Limnanthes douglasii. The sequence goes on from JAUPFV010000002.1 coordinate 243,412,996, forward strand.
AAAGCTAAATCCTGAAAAGTGCACCTTCAGAGTTCGATCAGGGAAGTTTTAGGGTTATGTTATCAGTGAAAGAGGAATAGAAGCTGACCCATAATAATTGAAAGCTTTGATAGCAATGAATTCGCCACGATCTGTTAAAGAAGTTAAAAATTTGACACGAATTTTAGCAACACTTAACCAATTTATTTCCAGATTTTCTGACAAATGCTTTCCTTTCTTTCAAGTTTTATGAGGACCAAACAAATTTGAATGTACATCGGAGTGTTAGGAAGCATTTACAAGCATAAGAAACCTGTTATGATCACCTGTCAAAAGCTCGAACTGGAGAAAAGCTTCTTTTTTACATTACCGTATCGGATTTTGCACTAAGTGTAGTATTGATAAGTGAAGATTCAGGTATTCCGAAGCCAGTGTACTATATCAGCAAAAGTCTAGTGGCAGCAGGAAAGCGGTATTTGAAAATGTAAAAATTAGCATTAACATTGGTGTTTATTGCTAGAAAAATGTGCCCTTATTTTCAAGCTCACACTATCGAAGCCCGAACTTCATTCCGTTTAAAAGCTGTTTCGCAACGACCTGATATTTCGGGGAGAATGACCAAGTGGTCATTGGAGTTAGGGGATTATGATATTTTGTTCACACCTCGAACTGCGATTAAAGCCCAAGTGTTGGCAGATTTGTTTCTTGAATTTCATTCGAACTGATCGGATATTGAAGAAAGTAAAGATGTTGCACCAATAAATTCGAAGTGGATTGTTTGAACAGATGGAGGGTCTAGTATTTCAGGATGCAGTGCTGGGGTTCAATTTATAGCTCCAACTGGAGAAACAATGATTATATCTATCAAATTTGGTTTTCACGCTTCGAATAATGAAGCTGAATACAAAGCTGCTTTTGTAGGTTTAAGATTGGCAAAAATATGTGAAGCAAGTTCAGTGCGCTTGGAAACAGATTCTCAATTGTTAGCCAATCAAGTATCTGGATTTTACGAGGCGAGAAAGGATCGTTTAATTTTATATCTTTGGGAACTTTGGAATTTAATGTTACTCTTCGATCATGTTGTTGTTGAATATATAAGTCAATGAAGTAACATGGTGGCTGATTCTTTAGAAAATATTTCTTATAAGGAGGAGTATCCTTGGATTTTATTACAAGAAAATCCCTCGATTTTGACTCAATCAGATCAATGTTAATGTATAGAGGAGCACTTTGTCACATTTGATGCAGTCCGAGGAGATTGGCGAACATATATTCTTAATTTTTTGACTCAAGGAACATTGTCAGATGATACAAAGTTGGCCAAAAAATTGAGAGGTATAGCCTTCAAATATCTTTTCGAGTTTTTCTTGCAGGATTTTATTGGCCTACAATCATGAACGATGCTAAAAATTTGGTTCAAAATTGTGATACTTGTCAAAGATTTGCTAATGCTATACACAGGCCTACAATTCCACTTATGTCTATAACTGAGGCCATACCATTTGATAGATGAAGGATTGATCTGGTGGGTCCTTTGCTGATGACATCTTGGGGACGCCAAATGATAATTGTAGTAGTGGGTTACTTTATGAAATGAACTGAAGCAGAACCACTATCAGAGTTCCTCAAAGAATTACAACAGATAATGGCCCTCAGTTTAATTATAAAGAAATGACTTCGTTTTGTGCATCAAAAGTAATTCAACAATGTTTTTCGACGCCTTTTCATCCTCAAGCCAATAGACAAGTCGAAGTGACGAACATAACTATTTTAGATGGTTTGAAGAAACATTTGACAAGACAATGAGAAATGGCCAAATTATTTACAATAGGTTCTTTGGGATTCTCGGACAAATCCAAAGGAGGCTACAAAAGAAACTCCTTTTTCCTTAGCATATGGAATGGATGCGGTTAGCCTCGTAGAATCTACAATGTCATTTTTTTTAGAATAATTCAATATTCTGAGAGGTCCAATGATGAAGCTAAAAGGGTGGGTTTAGATTTGATTGAGGAGAAAAGTGTTCGAGCTCATTTAAACGTAATCCATTATCAGACTCTTATGAGGAATATATATGATTCAAAGTTGAATATAAGAGAGTTTAAAGAAGATGTCCTCGAATTAGGAAGGGCTTTATGTGGTTATCAAGAGCAAAAAACCAGGGTCTTATCGTCTTTGTGATATTCAAGGGAGGATGCTTCAACACCCATGGAATATACAACATTTGAAGTTATATTGGGAATATATTTTTTGTATTTTGGATTTTCTACTATTGAATCGCGCACTCTTTCCTAGCCTGTTGGCCCAAAAAGGTTTTAATGAGGCGTTATGAACATATTCAATATTATCAATAAAATGAATTTTTGTCCAATAGTTGTTTACAGGTGTTTATTTAAACTATCTTGATAACTTATCTAAGACTGATTATCTTTGAGGTTGGTCAAGAGTAGAATGTTCCGAAGTGTTTACTACACTTTTCAAAGAAACAACCATATTCGAGGTGTTACGTTCAATAAACACACTGTGATTTTCGAAGTGCTACGTTCAATAAACACTATGATATTCGAAGTGCCACGTTCAATAAATGCACTATGGTATTCGGAGTGGTATGCTTGAAATTTTTATTAAGTCATTCAAAGTGTTATGAATTGTGAATTTCGAAGTGCATCATTATATTTAAGGAATTATGTTTACAAAATTATTATTATTATTATTTCAAGATTGTTAACTTCAAATAATTCATACTGATGATAAAAATGAGAAATAAACAAGACATTTGTCAATTAGATTAATTCGATGAAGTGCAATAAGCAGGATACTCATGTGACAAGTACAAAAAGGATAACATAAAATCAAAGAAAAACAAAATTATTCAGACGACTCCTCCTTGGATGATTCTTCTTCTGATGATGATGAGCTTGGGACTGGATCAAAGGTTTCACTAGGACGTTCTTCGATGGGAATTTCATTCCAAAAACTAGAAATATTGATTTTTATATAAGTGGCATGAAGCTCCCGAATAAGACTGATGGTTGTCTCTTCTTTACCATTATTAATAGCAGCTAACATGTTCTTAGAACATTTAGCTTCTGCGGCAGTGGCAGTGGCAGCAGCTTCCCTTTCCTTCTAAAAATCAGCCTTCAACGTGGCTATCTCATCAGTCAACTCTTTATTTTTTGCTTTGCTGGTAGCAAGAGAAGTTTGGAGACCTTCGAATTTAAGCTTTTCAACAGCCAAGTCTTCAACATGTTTAACTTTGCACTTGTTCATCTCCCCTTGATGTGAGGCGGCCATTTTTTATTTATCAGCACGATGTTGCGTTCGCAAATGGCTTTTGATGAAGAGTGTTCCTCGAATAAGCTCATATCTTGCAGCCTCGAACATGTGGAATTGCTCGATTACTTTATTCTGAATTTTTTCCCTCAATTGTTTCTCAGCATCGACAATTCTTTTATAGCGAACCATGTCTTTGGCCAATTTCTTCAAGTGACCATAGGAGGCCTCGACTTGTTAACAAAGCGACTTTGCTGCAGCATCGAGATCGGAAAATTGTTGGAGTGCAACAAGGACATCAGGATTGGGTGGAGGAGGAGGAAAAACCGTTGTGCTAGGACGAGGAATCATGTCCAAAGATGTACTTAAAACCGATGCTTTGGCTGAATATTTTCTCCCAAAATTGTGCATGCGAGTCTGAATATCTTGGATGATAGGATCATCTTCTCCAACAAGTTCTTGTGCCTCGTTGAAATTAATAAAGCTGTCGGGATCAAAATGGTCGACGTTTTCATTACCATCGTCTCCATTATCCTCGATGATAATTGGAGCATCATTATTAACTGTCTTCTTTTCAAGAGGAAGATTTTGCTAATTCCTAACAGTTATGACTTCATCCTCATTAACCATTTTGTATTCGATGACTCTTAATTTCTTCTTTTTCCTCCCATGAGGATTGATGGAAGTTTTATTTTTCTTCGAAGAAGGTTCTTGCTCTTTCTCTTCTTTGATGGTTGAAAGATTCCGTTCTCTTGCTTTTCTTTCGTGTTGTTTAGGCTTTGACTGTGTTGAAGGGCTAGCCCCAGATGTGCTAGCTGCCTTTTTATTTTCTTTTCCTTTTTTCGTTTTCTTTTTTCTTTTTAGGTAGGCGAGTCTCTGACCTATTGCGGATGGGGAGGAATACCTTAAAGTCAAGTTGAACTAGTCTTTTGAAAGCATGATGAGGGTTGGGCTCATCAATCAGATTTGGACAAGGCAAGGCTCTAGCTATGATCGGATAGAGATGACTGTTGACGAAGTTGATCGGTTGGAAGGCGGTGTGGAAAGCGTTGTTCCACTCTGTTTCAGCCCAAGCGGCAAGATTTTTTAAAATATCATTGGTCGTTGTCCGACGAATAGCATATCGCCTTGGAGTTGCTAAAATGATCACATAAATAAATAATAAATAAGGAAGACAACAGTTAAGATTTTAATTTCTCTTAAAATGTATTATATTTGAAGTACTTACGGTTGCTTCTCCAGATGAGATTTAGTCTCGATGGGTTGACGTCGGATATTGCTTTGCCATTCTCCCATGCTCCCGACATAAAGATAAACTTTTGTTTCCAAAATTTGTCCACTTCCAAGAGATCATCGATGCTTTTTAAACCATCTACGAAAATGAGGTAGTAGAATGGGTTCTTCGGGCCTTTTCATAATTTTGTCAAGGATATAAAATCCTTGATGTTGATCGGAATCTTGGATAACCGAGATGCCATAATCACAGATGTGAGAGTGAACCACTGATTCCATGTCACTTGAGTTGGGAATATGTTGAAAAGTTTGAAGTACTCCACGATCATAGGATCTAGTGGGAACCGAAGACCCAGTTAATAATTTCAGGGTAGACCACCAGTTCTTCATCTTTGCAATCAAAGGGAGTTTCCCCTTTCTTTGGAAGTCGAACGGTGATGTTGTCTCATATCCCCCATTGTTTATTTAAGTCTCACACTTGACTCTCTTGATAGTATATATATGGAACTTTCTTCAACTCGATAATATAGTTAACATTAAGATCTCTCAAGTTCCTGCCAATGGCTGCTCTTTCCTCATTGAAAATAGTACCTAGTGCCTTTTTTTTCGAGGCTTGTGAACTTTTTTTTTCTAAGGAAGTTTCTGAGTCTCCTTCATCGGACTCAGCTTCATTTTCAGACGGGTAGCCTCATAATCAACTTCATCGGCTTCAGATGTTTCATCCCTTGTTTGGGGAGGATCTTTGGAGGAATTTGGTTAAGGTAATGGAGTTTCTTCGGATCTTTCTCTGAGGAGGAGACTGGGTAGGTGGATTCTGGGACGGATAAGTTGGAGCAACATCGAAATCATCTCCCATGGATATGAAAGTTTTTATTCTACAGGTTGGTGGAGGACAAGTTGAAGAGGAAGTAATTTTAATTTGTTTCGAAGATGATTTACTTGATTCTTCACTGATCAGAGGTGATGCTCTGACTTGAGAAGAAGAGGTTCGAGGCGTTCTGGTTGTTTGAACTCTAAAAGAATGACGCACTTTGGTAGCAGGAGAAGACAAAAAAACAGGAAATTTAGATGGATCAAAATTACCGTAGTAAGTGGTCGTGGTGGTTGTTCCAACGGAATCGTTGTTGATTAATCCGACAGCATTGTACTCCTCTTCTCTTTTAGTAATGCAAAAATAATCGTATGATCCGAAGACTAGATTATCGTCAGGCTTCAGAGATTAGGGGTTTTTAGGTATATTAGCCTTAGATCTTCTAGATTTTGGATTTTTCTCATAAACTAGATGAAGATTGACTGGAAAATTTGGGTTTTGATTGGAAAGTATGAGTTTTCGGACGAAGATTGTTGGGAAAATTGAAGAACACGTTAAAGGTAGCTAAGGGTGTGTTGTTTCTCTCTCAAGAAATTTGTATTGTGAGAATGAAGTTACTAATGAATTTATAGAGGGCTGAGAAGATGTGTAGAAGTGGAAAAGACTTTTTGATGATTGGGCAGGCCGAATATGAAACAATGATAAAGCTATGAGTTCGATATATGTTAGACTAGCTAGCTATAAGTCTAGTAGCTAGATATTCATGATGAATTTGAACGGTTAGATTTTATAGAGATTTACCTCGAAGCGATCTCGAAGTAAAGTTATTTCCTTAAGAGTTTTGATTTGTGGGCACGTTTGGCAAAATCCGATGATTACATTTTTGAATTTGAGAGTGCTCATGTGTAGGCACGTTTGGAAAACTCAGATGATTATCTTCTAAATTTGCGTCTGAAAATATTCTAGGACAAATAAAATACATTATTAATTTTTTGACTTCGAATTTATGATATGGCTTCCGACAAGATTCAAAGACCTTTACTTTTCATTGATCTAAAAACATGAGAACTACGGGGGCTACTGATATGGAATTAGAAATTTATGGATTAAAGTGTAAATAATGTAAGTTTAATGAACCATTATAATTATGCATTTCTATCGAAGACTAAGGGTACTTTATCCATTTATGTAACCGTTTTTAGTTTAGAGCTAAGTCCTACGCCTCTATATAAAGGTCAGGGCTGAACTAATAAAAGGGTTGAACACCTTTTTATCTGACTTAACTGTGCTCTGACTTTCTCTTTCTAAAAACTCTCTCTTTCTCTCTCACTAAAACTCGCGTAATACTTTTTCCTAAGAAAACTCTTAATAATTGAACTCACCAGTCTCAATATATTTATATCTAGGTCTTCAGACATATACACTCATTTATTTCGAGTTTTAAGACAAGTTAATTGTTTCGTTTGGACCCTGAAATGTAATAAAACCTATATGTGAATCAAATACTATTTATATTCCCCGGAGATACTAACGGTGTAAGACTATGCCGTGAGCGCGATATTCAAACGAGAAATTAATAATTATTCTCGGATCGTATACTACATAAGAAAAAGTCTTCTAGATGTTAAAAACGATATCTGCAATTGAAAAACTCGCTCTCGCTTTGGTAAGCGCAGTTCTAAAAATAAGTCATATTTCCAATCATACTACATCGTTATCTGAACATTTTTCCCTATGAAAATCGTACTGCAATAGCCTGATAGATGGAGGAGAATGACATGGTTCGTAAAGTTGGGGGATTGCGATATTGATTTTGAGCCTCGAACATCGATCAAGGCCTCGGAATTGATTGGATTTTTTTATTGAGTTTCACTTTGAATGGCTGGATATGGAAACTAATGAGGAAGAGTAAAAAAACTATGTGGATTATTCGAACTGATGGAGGTTATAGCGGTTTAAGTTGTGGGGTCAAAAGTTTAATTGATCGGTCCCACAGGAGAAGCAATATACTAGCCAATTTGTTTTTGGCAGGATTACGACTTGGGCAGATTTGTAATACAAAAAGAGTTCGTCTAGGTAATGACTCACAACTCTTGGTAAATCCTATTTCGGGGCATTTAGAGACCAAGAATGATCACCTTGTAAAGTACTTAAAGGCTTTAAGAGGGTTAACGTCTTTGTTTGAAAATATTAAATACGAACATTTTTATAGGGATGAGAATTTTATGGTGGATTGAGCACGGAAAACTTGGTAACCTTGGTTTTGGTACATCGCCCTGTTTCGATTATTACCTCCAGCAGTGTTGTTCTCAAGAAAATGGTAGTCTTACCATTGAGTCCTACCATAGGGTGGAAGGTTGGTCGTAATACGGTTTTGAATGGAAGATGCTTCATCATCGAGCTGAACAACATATGAACAAGAGGATGTCATCGTAAATATGCACGACATCCTTAACGTTATTTTTCATGGTGTAGATCACGGGTTTAGATAACCTGGTTGTGCATGCTCTAATAAATTCGAACCATGAAATATCGATCGTCGAGGTCAACTCTCGGATGTAGTGTTGACGGGAGATATTTGTATGGCTCGTTCGACTAGGGCCACCATAGAGGGTGATGGTGTATGTTTTAGGTTTCTTATCATTGTATTTCTTTCTATCGAGGTGATCCTTCTGTCAATCTAGCTCTTTTCCCGCCGGTTTTCCTTGATTTTTGGGACTGCGGGGCATGCGTCGCGGACTTCAGAACCGCTTCTGCTGGTTCTGTTGGATGGCCTAACAAATTCCCTCAAGTTCCATTGTTCGATAAGATTTTAGATTTTTTATTTAACACTCGTCTCTCTTCCGTGGTATGGTTGTGGTCCTGCTAGTATTTGTGTCGCTTGTTGCGATTTCTAGTTTTCGGAAGTGATCACATCTTTCTCGGGTACACTAGGAGATTAGTGTTCTTAATTTGATCATAGAGATAAAAATTTGACAGATTCAACTGTGGATTATGGGTTTGCTAGTTTGGAGTAATTCTTTCCCATGATGCTCTAGGCATGTGGGCCTCCTCGGGAAAGGTCAAGGCTTTTATTCGTTTCCCGGGGTATATTCCCCTTCGTGCCCGTTCTTTACATCATCCTTCTCGAGATTGATATATGTTTGCGCTCGGGAAATAATATTAGCCATAGTCAACTTCTCAACTTGCCTAATCAAGTTGGCGAAGAGAGAATTTGAGAGCAGATTTTGCAAGCCGCATATACCTTTAAATGGTCATTGCATTCCACCATCTTAGCGCTCAGGTTGACGGACCGCATGATGAATTCCCTTACCAACTCGCCCAGCATTTTCTTTAGCGTCCACTAATAGTTGGCTCACCTTTTCATTTTCTAATTTAAGGAAAAGCGGGCTATGAATAACTTCTCCAGTTAGAGGAAACATTGTTGTCCAAAATTGAATGGTAATAAGGGAAATCAAAAGGAAAATGCAACAAACATTGTTGAAGGTGTGCACGATTCCGACGATAGTGAAAACAATGGTAGAGGAGATGTATTGTCCGTGAGTTCAAAATTTGGGAAAAACTCTTGGGTACTCGATACTGGCTCTATATATCACATGTGTCAGTTCAAGCAGTGGTTTGATACGTACAAGCCAATGCAGGGAACTGTCTATTTAGGGAACAATCATTCGTTGACTGTTGGTGGTATTGGTAATACCAGAATCAGAATGTTTGATGGGGTTGTTAGAATCTTAACGTGCTGGTATGTTCCTAGGTTTAAGAGAAACCTGATTTCTCTTGGGACTCTAGACTCTCGGGGTTACAAGTACTGTGCAGAAGACGGTGTAATTAAAGTGACAAAAGGCTCAATGTTATGCATGAAAGGCAGTTTGCAGAAGGGTCTTTACATTCTCCAGGGAAGTGTTGTTATGGGCGATGCTGATGTAGCATCATCAGAGAGTAATAGCCAAAGTAGGAAAGATCAAAATATGTTGTGGCATTGAAGTCTTGGTCACATGAGTGACAAAGGATTAGCTGTTTTGGGAAAGAGAGATTTGTTGAAAGGGTATAAAGCAGAATCATTGGGATTTTGTGAGCACTGTGTGTTTGGTAAACAAACTAGAGTCAAATTCAGCAAATCGGCTGTAAGAAAGACTAAAGGGACAATGGACTACATTCACTCAGATCTTTGGGGTCCAAACAGAATTCCATCCAAGAGCGAAGCCATATACTACATGGGTTTGATTGATGATTATTCAAGGATAATGTGGGTTCACTTTCTGAAATCGAAAGATGAGGCATATTCAACCTTTGTCAAATGGAAGACGATGATTGAGAAGTAGTTAGGAAGAAAAATCAAACGTCTTAGGACAGATAATGGGTTAGAATATTGCAGTCGTGAGTTCAACGAGTTCTAAGATGGATCCAGAATCAGGAGGTGAAGCGTCAGCATTGGATGATAGTGACGATGATGCGCCTGAACCAGAACAATAACCTTATAGCATAGCATTGGGCAGAGAAAGAAGAGATATTATACTTCCAAAAAGGTATGCAAATCTAGTTGCATATGCTCTGTCAGCTGCAGAATAAGTTTAGATACAAGAACCTAGCAGCTACAAAGAAGCTATAGCGAGTTCAGAGGCAGATCGATGAATTGGTGCTATGGGGGAAGAGATTCAATCTCTTCATAAGAATACTATGAATGTTGGCTTAACTTTTAACAAGACCGATATTGGTGAATCGCTGAATGATGTTACAGGATCATTGGTTGGTTTTGTTGATTCTGATTTTGCAGGTGATTGGATAAAAGAAGATCTCTGACAAGATATGTATTTACTCTAGCTGGAAGTGCGATTAGTTGGAAAGCACAGTTGCAAGCTACTGTAGCTTTGTCTACAACAGAGGCAGAGTACATGGCGGTAACAGAAGCAGTTAAAGAGGCAATATGGTTGCAAGGTTTGGTGGCAGATTTGGGCTTGGATAGGACTACTACAAAAGTGTTTTGTGACAGTCAAAGCGCCATACACCTTACATGAAACCAGATGTACCATGAGCGTACAAAACACATAGATCTCATGTATCATTTTATTCGTGGTATAATATCAAAGGGAATTGTTGATGTGAAGAAAGTGTCTACACATGATAATCCAGCAAATATAATGACCAAGGCGGTATCAATTCGAAAGTTTATGGAGTGCCTAAACTAAATCGGTGTTCGCAGTATAGAGTGAATTCTTTAGGGGAATTTGGTGAGTCAGAAGAAGAGAAGTTTCTTTATTGATAGTGAAGAAAGGATATTCGCCTCAAGGGAAAGATTTGTTGTGAATGAGTCGAATAGTGCCTTGACAGTGTACTGTGTCCGGCAGTACAGTTTTGTGTCTGTGATAGTGATATTGTGCATTGACACTGTACTGTGTCCGGTAGTACAGTTAAGTGTTGTGACAGTATCGTGTCAATCTTGTGGTATGAGCCCATTAGGCCAATTATCTAATAAGTCTATTAATTCCCTATAAATAGACTACCAGGGCGACACAAAACACAATCTGAAATCTGTAACATTTTCTATCATAGTGAAACTCTTTTCTCTGGCGGCACTCGCGGACGTAGACAATTATCGAACCACGTTAAATCTTGTATTCATTCAAATCGTTCCTTCGTTTATGTTCAGTGCTTGAGCCATTTTTGTGATAATTGCATAGTAATTTAACAACATAAAGATTGAGCAAGATTTCTGTAGTACGTCAGGGCTTTGTCATCATGCGACGCGTATGATGCGTTAACGGACACCTAAATCCACGAACCACTTCCGGAAGAATATCTGCATCTACTGGAAATGGATTTTTCATCCACCAGTCAATGTAGGGAGGTCCTACGCCATCCAATAATCTATCAGCTTCCCGCTCGTATAATGACCCATTAACTGGTTCCTCGTTCTTACTTTCTTCTGCACACAAATTAGACGCTATCGATGTCTTGTTACTATCCTTTATGACCATACTATATTAATCATATACTCATAAGTTCCAAAGAGTTTTTGTTTAGTGAACCGATAGTTAATGATTATTCCCAATGGGAGAACAATGTCCAACAAATAGAATTATATGACGTGACTCTTCAATAAAGTTCACTCAATTTATAATTAATTTCATACTTTGTCAGGACAGCTGATTGTCATATATCGTATACTCCCTTTCCCTCTGTCCCAAAATATAATTCGTTTTAAAGTTATGCATAGATATTAAAAAAAGTCATAATTACTCATCTTTTTCATAAAAAGCAAAAAAAGAAAGAGATCTAATCGCTGAAATCAAATAAATAATATTACATTTTGTATTGGCATGTGAGAACGACATTTATTATGGAACAAAATTAATTTCTTAAAACGACTAATATTTTGGGACATAGGGAGTATTACTCTTCAATGTGTTATGTACTAGTTTGGTTTATGTGCTCCTTTACGAATGGTCTATATTTCTGGCAATCATATAGTATTTACCTTTTATCTTTGTGCAAAGCTAAATTGAGACCCCATTTGGCTATAATGAGACCCTTCTATAATGAGACCCCATTTGACTATAATTAGAACCCAAAAAAGACTCATTTACCCCTGATATAAAAGCTGTATTTTCAGCCGAAAACTCTCTTTTCTCTCTTCTTCTCTCTTTTCTCTAGCAAAATCTCTCAAAATCCTAAAAAAACGCAAAATTTCTCAAATCCAACATTACAAACACCTTAAGGTACGAATCCTTGTTCTATTCATGTAATTTTTAAGCAATTTACTTTAGTATTTTTAGTGATATTTAGAGTTTAGGGTTCTGCCTAAAACGTCCGATTTTCATGTATATGTTGTTGTTTTTTTGGAAAAATAGTTGTAGATTCGTGTTAGTCGATGCATTAGGAACGTTTTGGTACCCTAGTTGTTGAATTTGGGTTGTGTTTGTAAGATTTGGGTTGGATTTTCAGATCTAGGGTTTGGGGCTGGAAATTGTAAAATCGCGAACAAGCAACCCGCAACCCGTGCAAAATCGCGAGGTGATTGTTCGCGATTTAGCAATTTCTGGAATGGTGAAATTGCGAACAGTGAGTTGGCAATTTCACCAAAATTGTGAACTCAGTGTTCGTAATTTTGGTGAAATTGCGAGCTCATCATTCGCAATTTCACAAAATCAGTGAATACCTTGTTTTGTCAAATTATGAAGTTTTTTTTCGCAAATTTATTAACGATTTTATTTGTTGTATTTCAGCATGCCTCGCACACAGCATACACCTATTCGACATTCAGGCTCGAGCGGTGATGGCGAGCGGGAGGAGGTTCTGTCGCGGTCACGGTCCGTAAGGCGTAGGCCTAACACTTTGACTGCGGCCCATATTATATCCGATCCGTTTGGGACGCTGGATCAGCAATTCCAGAAGGTGAACCCGCATGTTCCTGCTCTATATCCAGACTACGCACAGCACGAGGCATACCGCGTCTTCGGAGGAGAGGTAAGTAATGATTTTTTTAAAGTACACCATATGTTCTTTTGTATTATTTCTATGTTATTGATGTTTTATGTAGGCTCGTCGGCCGTCGCGGTGCTACTCTATGTACGGTACCCACCGTGCATGGGATCTTGCTGGGTAGAACAGGGTCAGACAGCAGGTTAGGATGTCTTGCTTCGGTCCCCTCACCGATGTGTTGGAGCGTTGGAGTACCAACGTACACCTTGTAGATGCTTTTCTTGAGAGGTGGAATTCGGAGACCAACAGCTTTCACTTTAGTTTCGGTGAGATGACGGTGACGTTAGACGATGTCCACGTTATTACTGGTCTCCTGGTGCCAGGTGATGATTTTATCGTTCAGACATTTCCTAGTGATGGACAGCGCTTAGCATGGTATTCTAGTGCACTAGGTATACCTCAGGACGCACTTAGGAATAAGTTAGGGCGTAACGCTAGATCTGTTCGTTTACAGTTTTTGCGTGAGCAGTACATGCAGCCCTACTTTCAGGATGATACCATGTCTGATAGTGATGTAGAGTGTGTCAGTAGGGGTTATCTGCTGCACATGCCGGGTTGTTGTGTTTTGGTGAACAAGATGGGGAACAGTATATCGTTAGATTACCTGCAGTTTGTAGAGCATTATAGGGCGTCCATTAGATAGAACTGGGGCCAGCATATACTACCTCAGCTGTACCACCACCTAGGAAAGTCGTCGTTGCACTCGACTTTAGGGATATCAGGTTTTATTGCCTTGTTGGAGACGTGGATATACGATCACTTCCACCCCTGCATCACTGCGCTCAACACTCTGTACGAGTATTATATGCCGACTATGTGCCGATATGTACCGACACCGTTTCGTGCGGATGATGAGACTCGTATCAACATCCGACAGGGACTGGTTTCGTTGACGGAGAACAATGTGAGTTACGACGATTTATTACATTTGTTTCCATATCGTTAATTTATTATTACTTATAGTTTTTTAAAGATTATTAAGTAACATATTACAGGTTTGGTTCATGCCTTACGACATGCATCGTGATCATTTCCCTTTCCAGCGTGTCAACATGCACTTTTTATGGGATGAGGCCACATGGATAGGCTGGGAGTCACACGTTATTGACGAGAGGATTCATGGTTACACATATGCTATAGGCGGTCATGGCACGACCTCTTTGTATGATGTATGGATCCGTGACCACCTATGGTACATTCTTCCTGACCCTAGTGTACCTGGTCCATCTGCTTCACATGTTCCAGAGACCCCGAGTGCGATGACATATCAGGCATGACTATATCACCTTTCCAATCGTGTGACTGATGTTGATTTTAGAGCGGACGAGATGAGTATGGAGCACTTGCGTTGGGAGATACACGAGTGTTCGCTTTTGGCGCACCAGTACCGCCATGCGATTGACTGCATTTGTATTATATGACTACTAGGACGATTGTTCGGTACTACCTTTTTTTTTACTTTAGTTGTTACTTTCGTTGATATGGTTGTATGGAATTGGTTTTGTTTGGATGTTTACCTTTTGTTTTACTTAAGTTGTTGCTTTCGCTGATATGATTTTATGGAGTTGCTTTTGTTTGGATGTGTGTCTTAAAAACAATAAAACTTAAAACAATAACGCCTAAACTTCTCGCATAATTAGAAAGCATTGCATAATTAGAAATACATAAGCAAAAAATAACAATTTAATCAAAAGCATTGCATAATTAGAAATACATAAGCAAATAAAATAAAGCAAACGGTAGATAAGCAAACCCTCAGTTAGCATTGCACACTTAGTTCTATGGAGTCGGATAGTTCATTCCATAATCAAAGCGTTTCTCGAACGAATATTCATCTGCATCACTACTTCCTTCGGGAGTTGAATACGTTTCAACGACGCCGGCTATTGTGTCGGTTATTTCTTGCTCCTGCGACTGTATCGCATGTGACACCATCTCCTGCGTAATTGTACTTTGCAATCCCATGTTGAATACATTTCGGACTCAATTTGTATAGTAATTGTTTTAAGATAAGCTAACCTATAGAACACTTCTTCGCGTCCGCGTGGTCGGGGCATCATACATCCTGGGCAGGATGCCTCCCTACCGTGGTTGAAGAACATTCTGCACAAAACCGCATCGATGAAACCATGAATCTCCTCTTGCATCATACCTCTCACGAAGTCAAATGAGTTTAGGAGGCTTGCATCTTCGTGCACGTTCCAACCTGAATCACCCATTGTTATAACTTAAATTTTTAGTTTTGTAGTCTGATTATAGTATTTATAGACTCGAACTGGGTGGTTCAGCTCGAAAATTGTTAGTGGGGAATGTTGTTTTTGTTCCCGCGTAAATCTCTTTTAAGCGGGAAACCTTCACTTCATTCCTTCCATATGTTTCCATACAGTATTATAATATTCAGATGATTATTATATGTTTTGCTTTTTTATGTTTTATGTTTAAGATAACGTTATCCAAGTTGACCTATCGATAAACGACACTTGTAAGATAAGGATAACGTAATCCAAGTTGACGAATGAGTATGCGAAACCTAATATTTACAAAAGTACTCTAATGTTTCAGGGCAATAATAGTAGGGGTCTCATTATAGCACAACTTCCATCACCAGGTTTTTTGCTATAACGAGACACCTACAAAAATTACCGCAAAAAACAACAGCTTTTACTACAGTTCCCGCCCAAACAACCACGAGCCTATAAATAGACGCCAAGCACTCCTCGAACATAAACAGTTTAACCAATAGAGTTTACCCCTAATGAAGATTACCATTTGCTCGAGGCAGTGAAACTTGCCCTCCGAGAGTTGGGAGAAGATAGTAGCGACGCGTTTTTCGAGCTCGTCTTGTGTAATATGTACTACAACTACGGCCGTCTAGGAACTGAAGGTTTTGTTGTGCGTAACTGTGACCAAATCAAGGAGAGGTACATTTTTTGCAAACCAATGGATCGTTTGTTGTTTCTACCATTTAAAATTAAGCAAGAAGCAGTTGCCGTCTGGAACATGACGGTGGTATACTACATCACTAAGGATATGGTAGTGTATCTTGAGAATAGGATTACTGAGAGGGAATAGGGGATTGATTCTGACGACAACTTGGGATATGACTTCGACGAATTGAGCATTATGCTATGTTTTTTATTGTTTGCATCTTGTAGGTTCTATATTGTCTTCATTACCTTGTTTTGCAGACATTATTTGGTACCCACAAGTTAAGACGACAACTAATAATAACAATAACAACTTAACACAACAACTAAAATTGAAAATCACAACTTAAATTAACAACCAGTAATACGAAAATCACAACTTCAAACAAAAACTAATAAGAAAAATCACAACTTAAATTAACAACCAGTAATACGAAGATCACAATTTCAAACAACAACTAATAAGAAAAATGACAACTTCAAATAACAACCGCCAATAAAACAACAACTTAACATTGCATAAGTGGAAGCCTTAGTCGTATCTAAGTTTGTATTACACATCATCCACTCCACCCCTTGCAATAATTCCGTCCTCTAGAAATGCTACCATATCCTTTGTGATGTAGTCTATCAAGCTCAGGTTCCAAACGGCGGCTGCTTCTCGCTTAATTAGCGATGGCAAGAAACACAAATGCTGTATTGGCTTGCAAAAATTGTATCTGATTTTGATATGCTCACGAGTACGCACGACGATACCTCTTGTACCTAAACGGCCGTAGTTTATATACATCGTACATAGGACACGCTCGAAAAACTGATCGCTGGTATCTTCCCCAGTATCTGGCGTGCAATCTTCACAGCTTGAAGCATGTGGCAGTCTTCGTCCGCCGTAAACTCCATATGTAAACGTTAACGAGTTTTATATTTTCGTGAGTGCTATAGGTTGCCAAAGTGTCGTATTTTTCTAGAATTTATGTCCTATTTTATAGGGGGCGAGTCAATTTTGGTGGGCGTTTAATATTTGGATAAGGTCTCACTATAGCAAAATTCATACCATTTCGAATGCAATGTTATCCTTAGCTATAATGAGACCCTGATTTAAACCACGTGGGTTGTAATAATTATCTTTGATGTGTGTATTTTTGTATATATTATGTGTCACCGCATTAGTCGCATATTCAGATTACGTTATCCTTACATGTCTGACAACGTTATCCTACTTTTAAGTAGCTTTAGGATGTTCTTAAATTATTAATCTTTCCCACAAAATTCGAATCATTACTTTGAAATGACTAACGTATAATGATGGTTAAAAAAATAAAAAGCTTCGGACTCAAGATATAAATGAACGCAAAAATGTCAGTTCTATGACCATTTTTTGCTACTTCGGACCTATTCCGGAGAACAGAATATACGATTTCGACTAAGAAATTATATTTCCACTATGTAATGTTGTTAATGTCACCTTGGAGTGAGATTGTTTTATGTGTATTATCTATCAAACGTATCATTTTGGGTTCATATATGATACTTCAAATCAAAACTAATAATGATACTATCTTATATATTTCCATGTGTCGGTTCATATATGATACTTCAAATCACAACTAATAATAATGGTTTAAAAAAAACTTTTCGGACTAAAAAAGTAAATAAACGTGAAAATATCAAAAATGTGACCATTTTAGGCTACTTTGAAGTAGTTTTTTCAACTTTTTGAGTTTTGTTTCCACAATATTCGAATCATTCGGGCCAAATGACTAATATATAATGTTGGTAAAAAGAAAAATCAGTTTTGGAGTCGGGAAAGTCACAAAATGGTGAAAATACTAAATTTACAGAGGGCTTTGCGAACACAGGAGGCTGTAATTTGCCCATATCGCGAATGCAGGCGCCTGTGACTTGCCAAAATCGCGAATAGCCCACTCGCGATTTTGACAAACCATAGCGCTCGGCGTTCGCAATTTGGGCAAAATCAAACGTTCCCCATTCGCAAATTCGCCACTGTGCCGATTTTTTGAATTTTTTCCCACTTTTTTGGATAAAATTGTAATTTTTTGGGGAACTTGCAATTTAATTTTTTTGTGCAACTTGTTTTTACAATAATGATATGAAATGGAATTTTCAAAATAAATAAAATGTGGGAGTATCGATTACAAACCGAGGTCAAAGTAAAAAAAAGTATTCGTAAACACAACGGGATAAAAACAAGTAATGCATAAACAAATTATTAGTCTTCACCCAAATCGAAGACACGTGGTGGCTCTTCGTGTGCGTTCGATGGTTGGGCGGGCTTGATTTGGTTATGTTTGTTCAATCTCTTATCGAGCGGTATTGCCCAACTGGTGACGACATCTTCCGTGCGAAACGGAAACAAAGTAGGTTAAATTTCCGGAAGTGGTCCATTCAACACAACCTACACAAATAAAAGCAAGATAAATATTTGGTCACAAAAATAATATATAAAATTGAAACACACATTTGTATACTTACTTTCACGAAATGGTTACCGTGCACGAAACCTATACCAACTTCCAGGTTAGGACACGATCGAGGAGGCACACCGCGTAGAGGTAGATAAGTGTACGATTGGTGGAGTGAAATGTGGTATACGATACATTGGTATCTAGTGGCTATCACTAAGCCTAAATCGGGTAACGTCATCCAGTGCCCAGTACCGGCACCATACAATTCAAAAACGTTCAACCTTCTCACTAGGTTATCTACACCTTGTGAACAATCAAACACTCTCTCTCATAGCTCGCGTTCATTTTGCAATTCGCCGATCAAATCCCGTCTAACTTGGTCCCATGAATCGGATTTACCGTATACCGTCAAAGCAACGACCCGAAATCCGCAATTACCGTCGGGAGAGACGTCTTCGACGCTAGAAATGTAGTCATGCAAATAGTTAGGAAACCAACTCTCGTACACGCTAAAATCTTGGCCCTTTGATGATTTTTTCGGTTGAGGCACTTTATCTTTCTTCAGTTGAGCCTTGGTTTTCGCTTTTTCTTTCGTCTTGTCTTTTGGCGCTAGAAATGTTCTATTACCTACCGAGGCGGCCGTGCTACCAATCGTGCCGGGAGTGCTAGCACCTAGACTACCATCGTATTCCCATTCGCTAGGGTCCCGTCGAGTTGATTTATCCCGGCCGGATTTTTTCCTACCTTTAGTAACAACCGGGTCATTAGGTTCCAAAATATGACTTCTAGCGGGATCTAGGATTTGCATCATCCTATTTATAATGTGATATTGGACGTGTTGCTCGTAACCGCGGATGGTGCTACCTATTAAGGAGAGTTTTTTAGTGAGCTCGTCTTTGGTATCAAACTCCTCATTAGGTTTGATCTTTAACGTACTCCAATAGACATAACACTCATCTTTTCTAACCGGCCTTCCTTCTTTATAAATCAAAGCTAATTCGCATGCACATGGTAAATTATGAGTTATCCTAATAACACACCGACACATTCCAGGAGTGAACCATATTTTCAAGGCCGCTGCGAGATTTGTCTCTATTAATTCTATAGCTTTACATGAAAGCTCACCTTTGACATCCTTGTAGATGGTTTTGTTAGGCCCCCTAGTTGAGTTTCTTGGACGATACATACTACGCTCGAATGACTCAAAAATGTTAGAGTGTTGAGCGGTTAGCAATGCATGAACATGTTTCCAAAATTGCTCGAATGTGCATAGACTACTACCAATTGCCCGCTTGAGGCTAGAGTGAGCACTCTCCGCCCTTGATATTAAATTAGATTTCTAACACTTGATATTAAAAAATATTGTGTAGAGATGGAAATATAACTCGCCGATTGCTAGTTTGGTTGCCAAAATGTTTAAATTTGTTCTTGTGAATATTGAGAAATTTGTGTCCATATTCGTCAATCCATTGCTTCATAACGTACTCGATACCCAATGGACAAAATGCATACGTGTGGTGCAATTCGGAAAGGTTTTTGTTATAATCTTCGAGCGTGGCCGAATAGGCGACCCTTTGGTAATATTCGCCGAACTCTTCGGCCATGTCCGAATTCGGTAAAACTTTTTTAGCGTACGAGGTGATGTTCTTACCAATATGCCAATTGCATAGCATGTGAGTTGCGTCCGGAAATTTATCATCGATAGCATTCATTAAAGCCAACTCCCTATCGGTGATGATAATGTTAGGTAATGCGTACTTGTTGTTTGTCAACACCTTCTTTAGAACACTCAATCCCCAAGTGTAGTTCTCTTGTTTCTCGGAGCTCAAAAAAACAAAAGCAACACAAAATGTCTTCTTCGTCGAAGTTTGGCCAACTATTACAAGTAAAGACATCTTATACCTTGTAGTCTTGTACGTGCTATCCATTATAAGAACTTGAGGAAAAGTGCGCATGAAATCGATGCTTTTAGGGTGTGCAAAAAACAACTTGAGGATCTCATCCGTTGCTTCACAACTTCGCTCCCAAACACAATACTCATGTTCTTTTAACTTAGCAAACAAGTATTGCATTTTGGTCATGCCCGCTTTATCAACCAAATCATGTTTTTGCCGCATGTTGTATATCGTGCACATGCTTGATACATTTTGCGGGTCTTTAATCTTCGAACCGCGATATATCTCTCTCGGTCGAGAACCGACTTCCGTTTGACTACGAACGAACAATTGTTCTTCGACTTTTAGTCTAGCGGCTCGTGAGTGACCATCCAAGTGCAAAAATGGTTCGTGGTTGTGTTTCCCCTTAAGCACAACCACTTTTCAATAACCTGGTAGCTCTAAGACCGGACTCCCTCTTAAATAGAACGGACACCCGTATTTTTTCGATGAACATTCTCGGCGCTTCTTAACATACCCCGGTTTGGGGTTAGGTTTGTAAACCCCGTGCCTCTCGCACCTAAAATATATCCTAGGAGTTTTCATGCTTTTGCTACCGTCGTCGTTTTTACTACAGACCAAAATGAATCCTAGTTTTATGCTTTCGGACTCGACCCAATCAACCAAATCGGCTTTGGGGTAAAACGTGTCTGTACTAAACACTTTCTTGTAATCGGCCATCAAACATGGCGGTTGATCGGGTTCCTACATATGTCATTGATGCAATTATATGAGAACATACTTAAATCTAGCCGATCGTTTAATTTCCAAAACATGTCATTTTCGCGAAGAAGGAACTCGATTTTTCTACCTAATCGCGAATAACCAACACAACAATTTTGCCAAATTGCGAGCAGTGCCCTCGTGTATTTGGAGAAATCTCGAAGTGGTTGTTCGCAGGTTTGGCAAAATCGCAAATAACCCGTTCGTACATTTGGTATTTCTGCGAACGGGCCGTTCGCGATTTTGCAAAAACAATCATGCAAAATTGCGAACACGTTGTTCGCAGTTCGTCCATTCTATAGCGGTGACAACGCTATATTCGCACAGACATGCAAAATTTTGAAAAATACCTCATTTTTTGTTTCCAAATGGTCCGTCAACGGCTCTTCTTCCTCCGATGCAAAATCATCAAGGTTGCAGCTGAAACCTTCACTCCAATCACTCAAATCCATGGTTTTTTAGAGTTTTTAGTTATTTTAGAGAGAGAAAGATTGAGAGAGAAGTGGAGAAAAATTGGTTTTTCTTTAAAAACTTGGACTTATAAATGAAGGATAAAACAAACATTTCACATTGAAAAAAAAAATTGAATTTGAAAGCTCATTATAACCTAATGGATACCAATATAGTCTTACCCTTTATTTTTCATCGCCCACTCAATAATTGGCCACTTACATTGCCGAAGAAGGCAATTAAATTTTATTAATAATAAATAGTTGCTATGCAATTATACATTGCACAAAAGCAACATATCAAATATCTTACCTAATGCAAATTTTAGAGCTTTTTAATGGAGAGTGGAGACCCCTCAAAATATACATGTGAAAAGGACAAGTGACTAACTTT
Source organism: Limnanthes douglasii subsp. nivea (assembly GCA_036936605.1). NCBI lineage: Eukaryota > Viridiplantae > Streptophyta > Magnoliopsida > Brassicales > Limnanthaceae > Limnanthes > Limnanthes douglasii. The sequence goes on from JAUPFV010000002.1 coordinate 243,434,621, forward strand.
AGTAATGTTATGCGAGATGAATTACAGTATACTTGACAGGCAGAAATGGATATTTTACAGTGTAGTTAGCGGGCAGCTATAAGAATTAGCAATTGATATTGATAGCTACAGGGTCTAAATGGTTCTGGAACCGCGGTTCAAAGCTGGAGATCTGTTTATGAACGGATGGTTTAACTGCGAAACTGGTCCATTAGGACTGCGAACCGGCAGGACCGCAAACCGGCAGGACCGCATAAAGAGTAGACCAGCAGGACTGCAAACCATTAGGACTGCAAACCGCTAGGACTGCAAACCGCCAGGACTGCAAAACCACGGATTATTTGTAAAAAATCGCGGTTTATTTGTTAATATTATAAATGTTTTAATTATTTTATAACCAAAATCATATTAAGTTATATTTAAAAAATATTGAGATATTGCATATGATTATAAAATTATTACTACATTTTGGTTAGTATTAATTTGTTTTGGTTATTAATATTTTAAGTGTTGTAATTATTATATAGTTCAAAATTTTAAATATTACTTATGTTATTATCATATTTTGAATATTATTATTATGTTTTTAGATCTAATATTAGTAGTGTTGATTTTAATATTACAAACTAAACCTATATCTTATCATGTTAAAATATTACAAATTCTATGGTTATAATTTTAATATTACATTTTGAATTTTATTATTGTGATTTGGTTTTAAATATTACAAGTGTTATTTATTATTTTTTAAACCAAAATCATATTTTATCATGCAAAAATATTACAAGTTATATTTTTATAATTTTAATATTACATTTTGAATTTTATTATTGTGATTTGGTTTTAAATATTACAAGTGTTATTTATTATTTTAAAGTTATATTGTTATAATTTTAATATGACATTTTGAATTTTATTATTGTGATTAGGTTTTAAATATTACAAGTGTTATTTATTATTTTTCAGTTATATTGTTATAATTTTAATATTACATTCTGAATTTTATTATTGTGATTTGGTTTTAAATATTACAAGTGTTATTTATTATTTTTAAGTTATATTGTTATAATTTTAATATTACATTTTGAATCTTATTATTGTGATTTGGTTTTATATATTACAAGTGTTATTTATTATTTTTAAGTTATATTGTTATAATTTTAATATTATATTTTGAATATTATTATTGTGATTTGGTTTTAAATATTACAAATGTTATTTATTATTTTTTAAACCAAAATCATATTTTATCATGGTAAAAGATTACAAGTTATATTGTTATAATGTTAATATAAATTTTGAATTTTATTATTGTAATTTTAATAATGATTATAAAATTATTATTACATTTTGATTAGTATTAATTTGTTTTGGTTATCACAAACATCATTCATAACAAGTGAAAATTAGCGGATCAGTGAGTATTAGTAAGTCTACGATTTATAGGCATTTTAAAACTTAAAACAACGTTTTTTTAAATATGCAATAAAATACTAATCGAAACTAATTAATATCGCAAATAATAAAAATTAAATTTAGACTAATACCAACTAATACCAACTAATAACAAGCAATAACCACGAATAAAATTAGAATTAAAAGAACTAATTTAAATTACTATAACAATTAAATAACTTGATAAATTATACGAAGCTCTTAATTGAGCTATTATAATGTTATCTCAACGTTATTTAAGTGTTTTTATCAAATAGAAACAATTTGCGAAAAACAAAAATCAAACAATTCCGAAAGTAGGACTACAATATGTAAAATAAGAAATTTGAGTTTTCTAGAATATTTAGAACAAGTAGAGAGATTTAGAGAGATATAGGGAGGAGTATATGAATTTATGAGTTTGGATTTGGGGTCTCCTCTATTTATAGAGGAGACCCAAAAAAAATTAAAAAAAAACGAAAAAAAAAAATTCCGGACCATCCGGACAAATCTTCGGATGGCCTGGACTACAATATGATAACATATTTAAATTTAAATACATTAAATAGCATAACTAACTCGTTTATATGGTACATATCTCAATTATTGAAATTAGATTCATTTAACACTTACAAATTAATTTTCAATAACATTCTAAAATATTTTGATAAACAGTTCCTAAATGGTTTGTCTGGTGGTTTGAAGTGGTGGTTTAACTGCGAAACTAGCCCATTAGGACTGCAAACCGGTAGGATCGCAAACCGCCAAGACCGCATAAGGAGTAAATCGGCAGGACCGCAAACCGTGGTTCTCTGTTAAACAGTTCCGATGGTTCGCGGTTCAAACCGTTTGCCACCCCTATTGATAGCCAACGCACCAAATTATACTTCTATGTTTTTTTCTAATTAAAAACCTTTTATTCGATATTATAAATTTAAGTTTGAGAACAAATTATTTGGCGCCACGTTTTTCCGCCAAAATCTAACAAAATTAAAAACAGCCTATTACAAGCATTTCAACAGGATTTCTAGCCAAAAGTGAACTAGCTCTTCAAGAATCAGCTTCGACTTGACAAAGCCCCAATATAGTCATTCATCTTGAATAACATTAACACAACTTGAACAGCTTCACAAAGCCCCAATATAGTCATTCATCTTGAATAACATTAACACAACTTGAACAGCTTCACAAGCCCAGCCATAAGCAATAATGAAAATTTGAAACACCCAACTCCACATCATCTTGAAACACCATAAACTTCATTGTTACAAAGCTGATTTGTGAGTGACTGAATACAACAACATCGACCCTGCTTCAGAGATCATAAGACAACTTCCAAGAGATTGAAACTGCAGCGTAATGATCGAGCTTCCAAATCCTATCGAGGATCAAAAGCCCTGCAGCGTAATGATCGAGCTTCCAAATCCTATCGAGGATCAAAAGCCCTGATTCAGAGGCAGCCTATCGAGCAAGAAACATACCTAAACAACTTGGAAAATTGTGAGTGCAAGCTTTTAAGATCAATTAATCAGTGTTTACATAAGGTATGCCAAGTGTCACGGTCCGACTTTTCCAGTGGACAAGCTAGTATCTACCTCTACGTGCAGATCTTCATGTGCTCCTATGACCAGCCAATACTAACGGACGTCTTCATATGCAGGTACTTATATTCGATCTCTCTCATCCAACCATCATACATGCTTGTATGCCACATGGGAAAAGCTGCCCTGTGCTGTAAGGTGCGCTCGCCATAGGCGCCGCACGGGCGGACCACTGAGCCCATGATAGAGTGGTATCAGAGCCGGTATCCGTATCAGCGGGAGTGCCACGCCGGAGCCCAAAAATATTGAACAGATGATGAGCACAAAACGACCGGCTCCTCCGTAAGACCCAAAAGAGGCAGAAGAAGGCGTAAGACCGGAAAGTGCGAGGATGACTCATACATTGTGGGGCCTGACAAAAGCGCGCGAAAAGGATGCTACCATGTAAGCCCGAGAGAGACATGTGGAGTTGACCGTAAGTGACGCAAAAGAGAGTCGAAACAACAAAATGTGGCGCAAGCAAATGTTTGATGGAGGAGAAGTGTACCAAAGTAGGAGCTTCTCAACCATCAGGGGGGACTAGCAACTTACGAAGTCTCGCTGCGGGGTATGGGCGAAGCCGGAAGACTTTGGTCGTGGCCCTCCAGATCCGTTCGGGGTGTTCGTGGCGAGGACGCTCACGAATTGGGTGTGGTAGAGTGTCACGGCCCGACTTTCTCAGTGGACAAGCTATCATCTACCTCTACGTGCAGATCTTCATGTGCTCCTACGACCTGCCAATACTAACGGACGTCTTCATATGCAGGTACTTATATTCGACCCCTTTCATCCAGCCATCATACATGCTTGTATGCCACATGGAAAAGACTGCCCTGTGCCGTAAGGTGCGCTCGATATAGGCCCGTGATACAAAGCTTTCTAACACTAGAATGAAATTGTACTTCTATGTTAAACACATTTTATATAAAACAACAATATACAATTTCTGACCATTACGTGTGACCCAAGTAACACAAAAGTATCTATTTTGAATACTACTGTCAGTTAAAGGAGAGGAAAAAACATAGATGGACTGACTTCTTATGTACGAGAAAAACTGATAAGTGTAAAAAACTTGAATCTATGCCAACCAGGAGATTTATTTCTTAAAATTTCAAACTCATAGGCCGCTGATTTCCACTCAACTAAAGAGTTGTTGTATTCACACATGGAGAACACTACGAAAATGCATAACAACTTTACATTGAGATATAAAATAAGAATCGGATGCACACTTAGTTTACCGTGGGTGTAACTTGAAATGAACCACAGAAGAGGTATCCACATGCAGTTTAGCAATCCACCAAGAATATATCTAATTCAAAAGCAGTAAAAATGACAGAAAATAAAGAGCTTTGTTGTACTATTGTTTGATGCATGCATTCTTTTTCTAGATTCGGAACTTTCCCTTTTAAACTAAAAGTATTAGTTTTCTAGCTAATCGTCCGATTTTCAGAACACACGCTTCAGTTCATTCATGAACAAGTAAGTATCTCTGGAATGCATCCAGCTGAAATCATAGATACTTCTTATTAAAAAGGTGTTAAAAAACTAATGACATCAAAGAATATTTGGCTTTACTGTAATAAAATAAAACGGAACTTACTTATTAGCTGGCAAGCTAGTGAAAGAGATTAGAATTCATTAACATAATATTCATTTCACAAGTACAAAACTTTTCGTATAGAAAAATCACAAGATTTCTGCTTTTCAGAAAAGCATCTATAATTAGTTATCTTTACGCTTCATCATAGCCAGAAACAAAGTTTATGTATAAAATCTAGACGGCACAAACTGATAAATCAAGTATACGACTTTCCACTAATGAGATTAGTCCAAAAACTAAGAAAAAATAATATTAAAATCAAAACACACGAATTTTAACGCAGTTCAGCCGATATTCTCACGTTTCCGAATTTGTTACAAATTCTTTTTTTTTTTTTATAAAAAACATCACGATTTTTTTTAGTTACAATCACAAAAGAAATTTAGAGGATTTATATTGACTTCAACCGTGAAGAAGAAAGATTTACAAGAGTCATTAATTTTGAATTTAAGATCCGTTATTAAAAAGTCATTAATAGCACATTAAATGACTTGATTCAATTGTTAGCTTTCTGAAAATTTCAAAACTTCTTCAGACCCATCATATAAGGACCCTTGTATAAGAAATATCGTACTCACGATCCTTGTCTAAAGACCACCGTCTAAATATTCTCATCTTTAAGTCTCTCGTCTTCAAGGCCTTTGTCTAAGTGCCCTTGTCTTCACGACCCTTAGTTTAAAGACCCTCTCGTCTTCAAAACCCTTGTCTTCAAGGCCCTCGACTTGAAGACCCTCGGTTATATACATGACTCTCGGTTGGTAGTGTGACCTCGGCTAACAATCTCCCACTTGAAGACTGGTTTCAATATGTCTTCACACCTCGATATATGCAGCACATCTTTCTGGTCTTGTTACTCTTGCATACCAATTGAAGTGGAATAACTTTGGTTTCTCCATAGCTACTCACTTTTTTTTTATTCGGAGGGAACCCGCAGCCGCTACTCAAAGTGCAATGAGTGCGCACAGGGTAAACCCTCAGTCTGACGCGATAGCCTGCAAACCAACGCCAGAAGGTAAACCACACAAGGTGACAGGCTCAGCCGAGAAAGCGTATGTAGAGGGACTCGAACTCATGACCTTTTTGGTCATAAGAATGCCATACTCAACCAACTCGGCTACCCCCTTGGGGGCTCCATAGCTACTCACTTTGTTAACATATCCGCTGGATTTTTGCTTTCTTGGATTTTTTATTATTATTAGCACCTCATGTTCCAATAAAGATCTAACGATGTGATAACGAAGTCGAATATGTTTGGTTCTATAATGAAATGCTGAATTTTTTGCCAAGTGAATTGCACCCCGACTATCATTGTGGATAACATTCTTCTTTGTTTATATCACAACTCGGTTAACAAGTCTTGAAGCCATATCATCTCTTTATTGTCATCAGTCACTGAAGTGGATAGTGTGATAATCTTTTGTAGATGTGACGTCCAACTAACAGTTGTAGTTCTTGGTTTGATTTATTTTGGGCTGAGGGTAATTTTGTAAAATGTTTTAGGAAGTTTGGGGTGTTTTGTTTTTAGTGTGAAGAGTAGTCAGATAAATAAGCAGCCTGCTAGTATTAAATTATAATCACCCTTATTAATGAGAGTGGTTGGGGTATTTATACGTTAATCATTTACTCATGGGATTAACGGGTTGGGTTGTGAAACTGGGTCAAATTCAAAGACCCATTAGTTTTTAAGTAGATTAGCAAATAGCTTAGTCAAAAGTTATTTACGTTTGTCCTGTTCGGATTTATAGTGGTGTGATATGGTCCGAATTACCCCTGTTTGGATTAAATTGGTTGTGATTATAACATCTGAACTCATTAGTTTCAACAGTGAATGTATAACCGATGCTTTTCCAGTGATCGACTTTACCTCCAAGATCAACATTTACATAGCATTGTACCTTTAACTCACCTTTACCAAGAACAAACATTTTTTTGTGGTGCCCTGTAGGTACCTAAAAATCCATTTTATTGCTTCTCAATGAGCTTTCTCTGGATTAGACATAAACTTGCTAACAACTCCCACTGCATGGCCAATTTCTTCCATTGTGCATACCATTGTATACATAAAACTTCCAACATATGAGGTGTAAACAACCTTAGCCATAAGAAATTTCTCTTCGGTTTGAGGGGATCGATCATTGGATAAGCGAAAGTGACTTTCCAAGGGTGTGTTAACTAGCTTGGTATCACTCATATTAAATGTCTGTAAAACACAATTGACGTACTACGACTGAGATAACTGTAAAACTTTTATATGCTTATCTCTTGTGATTTTCATTTCAGGAATCTTCTTTGTTGGACCCGAGTCCTTCATGTCCAAGTATTTTTACAATTTTTGCTTCAAACTTTCAATATCATCCATATCTGAACCTGCTACTATCATATCATTATCATAAAGTAGGAAAATGATATAACTGGAGTTACATATTTTAAGATGGCAACAATGATCAACATTGCACTTCCGAAAGCTTTTCTTGTGTATAAAAGTGTCAAATTTATTGTATTACTGTCTTGGGGCTTGTTTTACGCCATATAAACTTTCTTGAGTCTGCGTACCATTTTGTACATCCCTCTTTTTTAGAAACCTTCTTGTTGATACATGTATATATTCTCATCCAAGTGTCTATGAAGAAATACAATCTCTATATTTAATTATTTAATATAAAGATCTTTCATTGCAACAATATTCAACATTGATCTAATAGTATTGAGCTTCACAAATTGAGAAAAAATATCGGTGTAATCAACCTCTTCCTTCTGCTGGAATTCTTTGACAACTAGTTGGGCTTTGCATCTCTTAAAACCATCATGCTCATCTTTCACATGATACACCCATTTGTTATGAAGTGCATTATTCCCCACAGATAACTTAGCTAATTTTCATGCATGGTTTGAGATTAAAGACTACATCTAATTTTTCATGGCAACCTCTCACTTGCTAGCATCACCGATCTTAGAAGCTTCATCATAGTATTAGGGGTCCTATGCATCGGTCAGCAATAAGTAGTTCAAGTATCTCATGTTAAGCATATGAGGTCTTGTAGATCTTCTCAATATAAGAGCTGCTATGATCCGATTCAGTGTGTCATACTACTATGCATTGCTCTGTCCAACTAACTTTGCATAGCTGAGGACTTGAATCGATCAACTCCATTACAAGATTATACTGGATATCCTCTACATCTGCCAACAGTTTCTCACTCTACTCTAATTCGTTTGGGTCAGACTTATACCTGTTTTTATACATTACTTTTACGTTGAAAATCATGTCTTTGCTGCAGATCATCTTCATGTTTTTTTCATCCCAAATACGGTACGGAACTCATCCTCTCCATAGCCGAGCAAGGTGCATTTCTTACACTTGGGATAAAGCTTGTTCCCATCTTGATCAGTAATATGATCATATGTCGCACAACCAAAACCTTATAGATATGATATTGTTATCTCTTTTCCATTCCATACCTCCTCGAGTATTTTGTACTCTAATAGAACCGATGAACCTTGATTGACCAAGTAAGCTGATTTATTGACTTATTCTGCCCACAACTGCTTTGGTGGACCCGGATGCATATGAATACTTGGATCTTTTTGTTAACGTTTAGTTTAATTTGACCGGAAACACCATTGTGTTAAGGTGTACCCAGCTCGGTTCTCACCATTCTGATCCTGTGTTCATAGCAAAACTTCTTCAATTTGGTATCCTCGTATTCACCACCATTGTTCGTTCTTAGCTTTTTAATCTTCAGACTGTCTCATTTGTAACCATAGATTTCCATTTACTAAAAACCTCAAACATTTTAGTTTTATGCTTTAGAAATTAAACCCATAAATTTTGAAAATAATCATCGATATGATTCCCTCCAATAGATGAAATAGTTGTTGGTCCACAAACATTAGAGTAAAAACACTCTAGCCTTTCTTGCTTTGGGATTTTGTCATTTCTCTAAAATCTTAGCATTTTCTATTTTCTATGTATGCAATCTTCGCACATATATACATTAACCGGTTGTAGACCTTGAAGTTTCTTCTCTAAGTGCATAATTTTCATACCTTCTCACTCATGTCGCCAAGTCTTTGGTGACATATATTGGTATTTTTGTTTCATATTGCAATTGTTACTGAACAACATGCCTCTGTTGTCTTGTAAAGAGTACCACTATTTTTCCCACGAGTAACCGTCATTGTACCGTTTGAAATATTCCAATTATCACCATTAAAGATGGTAGTGTAGCATTCGCTAGCAAGCTATACTACTAATATTAAATTCTTTCTCAATTTGGTGATATGCCTAACACATTTTAGCTCCCAAATAAACCTATTTAACTTAATATTCAATACACCGTTACCAATAATATCACAAGGTTGATCATCACGAAGATATACATTTCTAATATTTCCAGAGACATACTTCTCAACAAATTCTTTCTTTGAAGTAGCATGGAACGATGCTTTATTGTATAACAACCAATATTTTTCCTTCTTCTCCAAGGAGAATACCGGTGCATCATCTATTTCTAGAGTGATATTTGTCTCTATCTTCGTCTCATGGTTCTTTAGTTCTTTCTTACAGAGATTTATGTAGTTCTCAATCTGCCCATAGCTCCAATACTATAAGTTATTTTACCCTTTTGGAATTTTCAGGATTTCTAGATTTTGACCTTATGTCCCTTGATTTACCTCGATAGTTCGATTTGTCGAGTACGTTCTCTCTCGTTGAATTTCTTCCTCTTGATTCTGTATGCAAAACTGAGAAGCTTAATAATTCACCCAAATATTTCTTTTGAATCTCTTCACTGAGAAAACAATCACAAATATCACCAAATTTTAACCTATTGCTTCGGGACGAGCTACTCATAGTCGTCACAGTACCATTCCAAATTTTGGTACAGAAGACAAAAGTATAAATGCTTATATTTATTTATCAAAATCAATTTTAAGTGAAATCAAATGGGTTGTGACTGTATTGAGTTAATTGCTATGCTGAGCTACTTATGCGTCTTCGATCATCCGTAAATTAAATAATCGTCTCATCAAGTGGAATTCTAGAGAGCCTGGAAGCCATGATACAGGCCATGAGGGTGAACGGGGCATTAGGGATCAGTTGACTTGGGCAGAGCTTTATCAGATGGAAATATCTGACTATCTCTGGGTCGAAGGGAAACCTAAGCCCCCAATTAAATAACTCAGTGTAGAAGACTATCTCACTGAGTTTGCAATCCATGGGTGTCTCCGGATCGACTGGTATCCTCACTTTAACGTTTTCCGGAATCCCCCACTTCGTCATCCGGCCAAGTTCAGTTGTATGAATAAAAACGTAATTATTCTTCTGCATGGCTAGCAGATATTTTACACTTACTTTGTGAAAACAAGGCCATACGTTTCCTACAAGGCACTCCGGCAGATCCGGGTGCTTTAAATACAACTACTCTTTGCCTTTGCTCTTCTTAATGATACCAGTCTCAAAAGCGGCTTCTTCAATGCTATCCTCCATTACATCTTTCATTACCATAGAAGGATTGTCAGTTATTTTAGGGTGAGAAGAGCTAGTGGTTGGCTCAATAGGCCCTCCGGATGGTTGGGTATTGCTTTCCTCTTGTGGTCTGAAGTCCGGCTAGGGCTCAGATCCAGAGGTTTCTTTCCGAAGGCTTGAACTGGTTGCCTCCTGACCGGACGTCTTATCCTTGGGGACTTTTATGGGTGCTTCTGACCATGTAGTTTTATTTTTAGCCCCATACTTAGAAGGCGTGGATTTTGGAGGCTTAGGTTGTGCAGTGGCAGCCTGCCCTTTCACTAAACGACCCCTTCGTCAATCTACCAGCTTCTCTGGAGAGATGTCATCAACTGATCCCATGTCTATGAATGGGGAAGGTCTCTTAGTTCTTGTAACTGCTTGCTCTGGTTCAACAACAGGCTCTGATTCCTGGACTGATGAGCCTGAAACAATTGGTGAAAGATTGGGCTGGAATAACCTTATAGGTTTAGAAATTTTGGCAGAAGACGAACCACGATCAGGCTCCGAACTTGGTGTATCAGATTTGTCAATAGGGGAAACAGGGAGGCCAGCTGCAATGCACCTTTCTCGTTCGACTTTTTGAGCCTTCTCTAACTCCGACAAGTTGAGCTACCAACCTTTTACAAGGGCGTTTCTTGTTGTGAACATAAACTTACACCAAGAAAAGAGTTTTTTGAGAGGTAAAAGTTTTGAAGATTAAGAGTGTGGAGATGATGAAGATGGTAAAACAATGAAAATAGTTTAATTTATGCTAAAGATACAAAAAATGCTTTGAAACCTAGGAGAATACGAAAAGATGGGAGTAATGATTAAAGACGACGCTGATGTCATCAACGTTAATTGAAGAGGTTACTCTATGAAATGAGTGGGAGTGCCGTTCTAGGAGAAAAACGACCGGTGAGGCGAATCAGAGAAGGACAGGTGTCCCACAATCTCTGGTAAAACCTTTGAGTTTCTGAGAGTTTCACAAATCCGGATAAAGCCGTTACACAATTCGAAATCTGTCCGGGCATAGTCACTGGTACTTAGGAACTATTTTTTAGGTCCTGCCAAAGGCCTTCGAACATAACCTAAAAAAGGGGCTACTGATGAGTCCGGATTTACTCACCATTCACCGTGGAAACCGGACAGGGGTAATTCGGACAAAAACCACCCACTGAACCGTCCGAACAAGACTAATGTATTAAGAACTAAATCACTTCATGACTAAGCTAATTACTTACCTGCTTAATAACTAATGGGTCTTTAAATTCGACCAGGTTTCATGAGTTTGACCCCAAAACCCATGAGGCCCATAAATAAGGGTATAAATACCCAAACACTTTCATTAATGAGGGTAATGAACATTTAATACAACTAGGCAGCTCAAATCTCTCACTACAAACTACCCAAACATTTAATATCCTTGAAACATTACAAAACTCCTGACAAAATTACCCTCAGACAAAAAACATCCTCACCAAACTTAACCATTGCCTACTGAGATTTCTGGACAAGGGAAATTCGGACAAAAACTTTCCACTAAACTATCTGGACAACAAAATTAAAAAATAACTAAACACTTTTTGACTAAGCTATATGTTAATCACCTTAATAAGTAAATGGGTCCTTAAACTTGACCCAGTTCCATAATTCGAGCCGAAAGCCCATGGGTCCATAATTAAGGGTATAAATACCCCAAATACTTTTATTAATGAGGGTAATGAACATTTAATACAACCACGTAGCTCAAATCTCTCACTAATAAACACCCAAACATTTAATACTCTCTAAACTTTCCAAAACACTTGACAAAATTACCCTCAGCTTAAAATAAACCTCACCAAATTTGCGACCACAATAGGAGAAGAAGGTGCTTGAATCTAGCATTCAAAACCAGCAAAAAAAAACTTGTTCAGATGGATCTGAACGAGTAAGTAACAGCCTCATCTTCAACCACTTTGAGCAAGGAGGCATCGATCCCTCCTTGGTTTTCCCCTCCTCGATTCTCCGGACCGGTCTTCTCTGTGGCAGCCCGAACTGCTTCTGTTACAGTTCTCTTCTTCTTCCCCTTCATCTTGCTGTGAGCCTTGGCTCTAAAGGGCAAGACCAGTTTACCATCTTTTTCCTATGTCTGTTTGAGGATGATAGTTGGGGAGAGGTGTGGTCAATACTTCGCATGTGAGATCTCTCCAGCCTGTGGTATTCCACAGATGAGATCTCACCATATTGCCGGAGGTGAAGCAGTTATGGAAAGCATTCCCCCAACGTTCTGCGGCCCATGTATTCAGTTTGGCACATGTAGTATGCCCCTCCTCCACATATCCAGTATACTCCTTTGGTAATACTGAAAAAGAAGTAATGAATGATTCAGAAGTTGAATATTTGTAAACAAAATTGAAGAGCTTACTTGTACTCTTCCACCAACTAGTAAGCATACTAGGGTTAGTCTTGGTTGTGATTTTCCTCCCATTTTCCCATGACCTACTGATGAATAAGAACTGAGTTATCCAATTATTCTCCGACTCCAACAAGTCATCTACCACTTTGAAGTTGTTTTCCATGTTGTGGTGGTAGAAAGGGATGTGGTGATTCTTGCATAGACTTTCCACAGCGCCAAATTGCTCCATAAAAAGAGGGATTCCGGAAAATCTTGATGTCATTATGCAGGCAAGGAGGGAGTACCAAACATTTGGACTTAATTGGCTTGGGCAAAGCTTTATCAGGTGGAATTACCTGACAATCTGTGGGTCTTAGGGGAATTTGAGCCCCCAGTTGAATAGTTAGGTGTAGATGACCACTTCATTAAGTTTGCAGTCCATCGGAGTCTCCGGAGTGACAAGTATTCTTACCTTCACTGACTCTGGGGTCCCCCATTTTGTTTGGATCCGGCCCAGCTCCGTCGTATGAGTATAGACATAATTTATGTTCTGCATGCCAGCAAATACTTAACATTGACTTTCTGAAAGCAAGGCCCTACCTTTCCCTCCAAGCATTCCGGGAGATCCGGATGATCCACACCAACCTTCACTTTTGTTTTTCATTTCCTATCAGAGGCAGCATCCACAGTTTTCCGTGAGGCTTCAGTTTCGAAGGGGGCCTCTTCAATGTTGTTCTCCATCACTTCTTCCATCACTGTGGCAGGTTTATCAGTTGTTGTGGTTGGAAGGGTGTTAGCTTCTGGTTCTACGTTCTGTCCGGATAATTGAGCGCCAGTTTTTCCAAATGCATGGTGTTCGGTTGAGGCTCGGTTCCAGAGGACTTCGTTTGAGAAGCTACTTTGGATGCCTCCGATCCGGAGGGCTTATCTCGTGCGGCTTTTATGGAAACCTCAGATCCTGAGGGTTTATCCTTGGATGTCGCTTTAGAGGCCTCCGGTTTTGAGGGTTTTGACTGTGAGTTTGGGTAGTGGAGGGTGATAAGGAAGAATAAAAGAGAAGGAAAAAAGTGTAAAGAAGAAACTTGACAGGAGAAAATAGCAAAGGAAAAGTGTGATAGGAGGAAAGTACATAGAAATAAATGTATAAGGGCTGAATTGTATAAATTATATAAAGAGATAGCCAAAATAGGAAGAAAGCAAAATGTAGGGACCAAAAGATGTAATTAGTCCAAATTAAAGTGTGTGGGGTCCGCAATTGTACTATAAAAGGACCACACACGCTTCACAAATCCCGAGATGAATAGTACGAGACTTTCTCTCTCTACTTAACCGGATAATCTAGATCTTCTCGTATTTCTGTATCGCAAAATCATCTATCAACAATCCTCGTATCGCATAACCACCCCTGGACTATCTTAAAACTCTTCAGAGGGTTGGGACTCCTGAACATAGGAGCTGATGGGATTGGTGAAAGGTTTGGTTTGAACAATCGTTTGGGTTTTGGATTTCTGGTAGAAGATGATCCTTGATCAGCTTCTTGGGATGGTTTGTCAGACTTGCCGCTTGGGGAGACTGGGAGTGATACGCCTCTCTCGTTCGACTTTCCTTGCTTTCTCTAACTCAGACAGAATCAACCAACCGCCTTTTACAAGAGCGTTTCTAACCGTGAACATAAAACTATCCAAGAACAAATTTGAATAAGATTTTTGAGTGATGAAGGTAATGAAACAGTAAAAAATGATTTATATATTGATATAAAAAGGTAACTGATAACTAGGAGAAGACGAAGAGGTTTTTTCAATGATTAAAGATGGCGCTGATGTGGGAAAAATTAAATACATAGGCTACTTTTTAGGGTTAGTGGGAGCGCCAATCTAGGTAAAAAACGGCTGGTAGATCGAATCAGATTGTGACACGTGTCCCACGATCCAAAGAAAGACTCTTAGAATTCTAGGAAAAAATCAGTTCGGACAAACCACAACCTGAATACACAAGCGGGTTGGGAAATGTTGTCACTAACTAAGTGAATTTTTTATTCCTACGAAAGATTTTTGACAAGGCCTAAAAAAGGGGCTACTGATGAGTCCGGATAACTTAACCACTGCCTACTGAGATTTCCGGACAAGCGCAATTCGGACAAAAACTTGCCACTGAATTATCCGGATAGGACAAAAGTAAAAAATGACTAAACACTTTTTTACTAAGCTATATGTTAATCAGCTTAATAGGTAAATGGGTCCTTAAACTTGACATGGTTCCATAATTCGACTCGAAAGCCCATGGATCCATAATTAAGGGTATAAATACCCCAACTACTTTCATTAATGAGGGTAATGAACATTTAATACAACCAGATAGCTCAAATTTCTCGCTACTAAACACCCAAACATTTAATACTCGCTAAACTTTCCAAAACATTTGACAAATAACCCTCACCATTATCTACTACTGCATCTAATAATACTACTGCATCTAATAATACTTTAATCATAGTTTATAGTTCATTTTCAACTACTTTTAAAATCTTATATGTACAATTGTTTTAATTTTTATGTTTAAGCAACTAGATATACGTGCATCTAGATCAATCATCTATAAATGTTCTAAAATATATTTTAGAACCCTCGTTATGATACCATTTACCTCATATAGACTATTGTAAATATATTTTACAACCCTCGGTATAATACCATTTACCTCATATAGACTATTGTCTATTAAGTCTAATTGTTTTGTTTATCGTTCAGCTTTTTTCATGATTTTATAATCATTTTATATTTTACACAATATTCACATTTATACCTATTTCATAATTTATAGTTCTGTGTTTAACTATTACATTACCCATATTATGATATATATGTGCAAGTTATTATGTCATAGCATGTAATTGTTCTGCAAACATGAGTAGATATAATAAATTTTTTAATTAATACACTAATTGATAATACATAGTTTTACAATTTCATAACACGAGTAACCTTTACCAATAAAGTCATCCAATATTTATAGAATTACCAAATTTGAACACCAAAAGAAATACCGACTTTGCTTAAAATATCACCACATACAAAATTTGGGATCATGTCCAAATAATATAAAGAACATTAGTAAAAGGTGATTATGTTTTTTTCATGTAAACACTAAACACCAACTTGACATTGCATCGGCCTTCAACCTTGAATTCGTTGATGTTTTCTAATTGTACCTCACGTGCATTGTGTTCTTATTTAGATATTTTGAATAAATATTTGTTAGAGCAAAAGACAATTAAATAAATGTATCATATGACCAATCAAACGTTTTGTTTTCACGCATTGGTATGAGCTACTATTTTCATTGAAAAATGTTAAATATATAAATCAACCGAACCCTAATCTATAAAATGTACAGTTAAGTAAGAAGAATGATCCTTGATACAAGAAGATGTGTGAATGTTCTTTTCAAAAATAATTATGATCAGATTTTAAGAATAGCATCTCGATCACCCACTAGAAGAGTCCTAATAAATTTCAATAGGGTCGAATCTCCAATGTTTGGCGAACTAAAGTT
Source organism: Limnanthes douglasii subsp. nivea (assembly GCA_036936605.1). Classification (NCBI taxonomy): domain Eukaryota; kingdom Viridiplantae; phylum Streptophyta; class Magnoliopsida; order Brassicales; family Limnanthaceae; genus Limnanthes; species Limnanthes douglasii. The sequence continues at coordinate 243,450,640 of JAUPFV010000002.1, forward strand.
AGATGTTTCCATAAAAGAATGTATAAATAGATGTGGCAAAGGAAAATAAACTGCAATTCCACCGAGTCTAATCCATTTATAGGTTTATGGTAACCCTTCTAAACCAAAATAATCACTCATAACGACACATCGATGTTGAAGTACAACTTAAAACAATATACATGTTCCCAGGAATTATGATGAGGGCTGAATATAAACATCAAACTGTAATCTAAATATATGTTAGATTATATGTCGACGAGGTAACATACCTCAGTCGTCATGGCGAATGGTATGATTTTTGAGAAAGTTAAGTTTGTCCACTTCGTTGCACTGATCCACCTTCGTTGTCAGGCCGATTGTTCCCGAAACCCATGCCTGACCTTAAATTATTAGGTTACCGCCGCGAGTTTCGATCGATACCGCATCAAAAACTATAATTTTAGGTCCCAAAACCATATTTGAACGTAACTACGAAGTCGGGTTATTTTTCGCAGTCGCTAAAACAAGATAGAGGCGATGACATGTTCCACATATGTCATGTTGCGGCGCACGGTCTGTATTGTCACAGTAAACATGCACCAAACTAATCTATGTTATGCGACATATAACGCACTTCACATGTTTTGATGCAAATCCAATCATCTTGAATGTCTTTAAAAATTATTTACACCGCTAAGATTGTTGATTCTCCTATCTTGATTATTTTATCCAAACTCTGTTTTCGTATTACTTTGTACAATTAATTAATTTAATCAAATTTCAACAGTATCCGCATGTAAAAATCTGAAAGGGCTTTTTGAAAAGAACAAGCCCATAAATTCTTGGTGGGTTTGATTGAACTAGTTGTAAGTGACACGTGACAAAACCTATCAAAGGAAAATAAATGGCCAGAGTTTGATACAGCTAATTCCACTCAAGTAACTTTGTTTGATTGCTATTAATTGTAGTCAATCTTTGGAAGGCCTAACAACCATCCATGGATATAAATAAAATGAATGAATCTAAACTACCCTGGCTTAGTTGGTTCTACCACTTAAGAGTCCAAGATTCTTGCCATTACAATGCTTAGTATGCTTTGCAGATTCTAATTAACACTATTAGTTCTATCATTTACAGATGAAACTGTAATTCATTGTGATTATTTCTCATGTTTCCATTTGCTTCTAACTTTACAATTCATAAGCATAAAGAAGAAAGATACTAGTAAGTGACCGGATCTTTTTGGAACACAGAATATATAAAAGGTAGAGAGAATAATTAAAAGGTACTATGTGTACTCTACACAACAGCATGTGTTTGGAAGAAACAAAAAGTTGGTACACTCTATAATGGAAGCCAAAGAGACTTGATTTTAACTTGTTCATGGATTGAACCATCTTTGATTCTGATTAGTAGAAATTTGCTTAAATAGAAGGCTAATGAGAGAAGAAATGTGTACTACTACTTTTATTATTGGCATTAAGGTATAACTATAAAAGAAACTATTAACAACATGACTTATAGATCGGTAATAAATAGAGTAATGTTTCTAAAACAATATGAAGGTGGTCGTCACTGGGAGATGATTTGATGCTCAGGCTGGGCAACGCGGGTTGCATGGAATTTGGCAATGAAAGCAGAAGCTTTCCTGTCAATTCCAGGTTCAGCTACCCACCGCTTTCGGTCTTGGTCACTAGGCCACACCTTACTTGCACTTGCCATCTCTTCATGACTATTGTCTCCTCTCCGGGGCCTTCTTGATTTGAAGAAACTGAACATTGAAAACACAGAGGACTTCTTTTGCCTCCCCATTCTAAGTGACTTAATAATAATATCTTCTGCATGGTGCTGGTGTCCTCTATTTATATCCTTTGATTGATATTGGGAAAAGGAATCCATAACATGAACACCATTAGGATCGAGACACGTACACATTTGATCAACCATCAAAGTATAATATATTTAATTGTAGCTCTATTTTCCTTTTAAGTTTAGGCAAGAACATGTTCGCTTCTTCTTTAGTGGTTTAGAAAGCATTTGTTAGGCGTTCTACGGTGTTGAATTCTTTTTCAACTTTTGACGTTTATCTCATTATAACAGTTGGCTAAACGATAAGACATGTAGTAATGTTACAAATATTATTGAAAATGTTACAGAATCAGATTTGTATGTAAAAATTATGAAGAATCAACTTCATATCTGCCTTGCTGATTTGACTACTAAAGCATAAAACACGTTTATTGAGTGATTTAGTTTGTAGCTTGCTATGGAAGAATCATTACCACAAAGTTTCATCCTAATTTAACATATTAAAAGCAAAACCAGCTTCTTTAGAAAATAGAAGATCTCATATTGGGAATAAGAGTGTGAACGTAGTCTAAAGAAATTCTCATGCATTGGTCGGTCATTTTTATTAGTGTTTTTAATGCAAAAGGTTTATTCCATCAATCCATTCTATAAACCTTAAAGTTTTCGGTATTATATATTTAGCTCTTCATATTGTTACAGTATAAACCCACAGCTACATGTACCGGATAGAAAATCAAATTCCTGACCTGTTTTTTATGTGGATTAGATCATGGAACTATCATATATGGTAGATTTGATTCTTTGAAATAAAATAATAACAGAAAATTATAAAACCTCAGGGGTTCATGTTTGATTCCTGGTTAATGAAGTCTCGTAATTAATGTTAGGATTGAAAAAAATTTAGTGGCTTTTTCAAAAACCTTCAACCGGATAAAATCCGGATTTTTATGTCGAAATTGTAGTGGTTATTTCATAACCATTTATACAATATATATTCGACCATCTATATATTTATTCAACTAACCATATAGTTATTTACCTTTAAAACTATTTTGGTTCAATAAACGGCTATTTCAATTTAAATTCAAAAATTGACTAAATTGAATTTTGTTTTAGACCCTAGTCTTTTACATCATTCTTCGTTCACTAGCGCGCTAGTTATAATATATTCTTACAGGTGTACAATCCGTACTTTCCGATTTGTTCAATAATATATTATGACTACATTAATCGACTACTCAATTCAGTTACACTAAAATATCTAATAATTCTCTTCCATTTTAGTGCAATTCTTGATTAACTAAAACAAAATCACAACAAACAACCAATGTATATGTAAACAAAATATTATGATGATTGAATTTCATATTAGTATATTACACATTTCAAATATTTGAATATCAAGGTATCACTAAGGATAAAACGTGTACTATTCATAATGAATTCATAAAGACAATATACACATAAATTTACATTCTCAATATTCTTACTTGACACTATTTTTACTAGCATTGTGTCATTATCCTTCTCAAGTGTATCAAATCCAAGTTCTAGCTTCTTGAAGCTGCTAAGCTTCATACTCAAATAGGTAGCATTTTTCCTCTTGCACTTGCATATTCAACTTTTCAAAAAAAACTATCAAGAAGATAAACTTCAACTTCCACAACTTGCAGATCTGATTACATACCTTGGGATGATTCTATAAATGTGTTCCAATCTCTATATGTTAAGCTTTCACATTAAATTCACACATATTTTCTTATAAGATAGGAATTAGGTTTCTCAACTTGAGATATTTCATTTGGACTTTAATCTCATCCCAATAGCCTACTTGTGTGCAAGTTCTCTACTTAATCTTTTGGTTAAATGATCGGTTAAATTATATTGAGTTTTGAAAAATTCCACTGGTATAACACCATGTGTGATACGTTCATAAAGCATGATATGTTTAATACCTATGTGTCTAGATTTTCCTTTGTAAACTTGTTTATACACATTGGCTAAAGCAGCTTCACTATCACGCATGATAGATATAGGCGATACTGGTTTCAGCCACAATGGAATCTTATATATAAATTTTCTTAGCCACACAACTTCTTTTCTTGTTGTTGGTAATTCCACAAATTCATATTTCATTGTTTAATTATTTATACATGTTTGTTTCTTATATGCATAGGATATAGGACATCTCCCAAAAAGAAACATTTATCCACTCTTAAAAGAATGATCTTCCATATTTGAAATATAACTCGCATCCAAATAACCTTCAAGAATCGAAGGAAATCTTGTATAAGTCAAACCAAAATCCATTATGCTTTTAAATACTTATACTCGGTTTAAAGTTTGCCAATGATGTGAACTAAGATTGCTTGTATACCTACTAAAAGTTTCGACAGCATATGTATTATCTGGCCTATTACTAGTTATGGCATACATAAGACAACCGATGGCTCTTGATTATTCAAGTTGAGAAACTCCAACACCTTTATCAGATAGAAGCTTGAGACTAGGATGCATAGGTGTGCTAGCTGGAGAATAATCTTTAAATTGAAATTTATTCAATATCTTCTCAATATAATGAGATTAAAAAATTGATGTACTGTTGTTTGTTTCCTTGATCATTATATGATGAATTATCTCAGCTTCCCCCTAGCCCTTCATCTCAAAACTAGATGACAAGAATTTATTGGTCTCGTCAAATTGTATAACTTGTTTTCACAACCAGGCATAATAAACCCTTCTGATTGTTTCATATAAAGCTCATCATCCAAATCACCGTTCAATAATGTAGTTTTCACATCGATTTGATGAAATTCCAAATTCTATATCTATGCAACTGCTATAAACAATCTAATAGTAGAAATCCTAGCAACAGAAGCATAAGTATCAAAGAAGTCAATCCTTTCTGTTTGCTTGAAACCTTGAATAACCAAGCTCGCTTTATACATTTCATTGTTACCATATACTTTTATTTTCTCAAAAAATTCTTTACAACTACAAGATAAAGTGGTCAATTAATATGTATTATTATGCATGATAGAATCTATCTCAGCTTGGATAGCTTCATTCCAAAATGCAGCATCTTTTGATGATATAACTTTACTAACGTTTTTGGATCATCCTTAATAATAAAACAATATTGATATTTATAGTCAATCTTTTCTCGGTCTATCAACCAAAAAAAATCGGAAACCATATTCAAAAGACTTAGTTTTTCTAGCTCTAGTGCGTCTCCTTGGTTTAGAATTTCAGGTACATAAATAGTACCACCTGATCTATTTCCAGCTTGTACAGAGTTCCCATTAACTGAATTCTTAATTGTGTCTCTAGCTCTTGGTATAGATGTAAAAATTTATTTGTCAAATATTACATCTCTTGACTCTATAATTGTGTTCACTGACACATAGTCATTAGATTGTCACCTGTAGAACCTATATGAAACAAAATACTCATTGAAAATTCAATCTATACCTTTTTCATCCAAGCTTTTCCGTTTGGGTTCAGTGAGCCTTACAACTGCTTTACAACCCCAGACTTTTAGATAACTCAATATTTGTAGGAACCAAAGTTCATATGGGGTACTTTTGTTTCTTTTAGTAGGAATTCAATTCAATAAATAACATGTTGTTAACATAGCCTCACCCTAAAATCTTTTATTCAAACCTGAATAGGATGTCATGGAATTAACCATTTCTTTTAAACTCATATTTTTCCTTTCTACCATACTATTTTATTGTGGTGTATCCATCGTTTGATGTATTATACTAGTAAACTGAAAATATATCGGATCATAATATTCATGTTTATATTCATACATTTTTTTTATTCAAATAATTTTTATGTAGCTCTACTTCTTCTTTATAAATTTTAAATTTATCAAGATATTCTTTCTTCGCATACAATAAATAAATACAGTACTTACTAGATGCATCGTCAATAAAATTCATAAGATAATTTTTATTTCATAAACAAATGAGTAGCATGAAATTACATAAATCATTATGTGCTAGTTCCAATATTTTGGAAACTCTGTTAACATTTTAAAATGTTTTTTTATTAGTTAACATGTAAGTCTTATATTTCTTATTATTTACATCAACATGAGGTAAATGACTCACTTTCGACATGTCATATATCCTTTTATAGTGTACATATCCTAGCCTATCATGCCGTAATTCTATTATATGCAAGTTTCTACAAGTACTAGTACAATCCATGCAAATAAATTCATGTTGAAAACAAGAATTAACATTTAGCATAAACATATCATTAAATAAATATTCAAAGCCTAAAAATATACCATATTTTGACAAGTTATAATTTCCACTTTCATATATTTGTTTGAAATCACAATTTTTCAAGACAACATCAGATAAAAGATTCTTCTGAATCCCATGAACATACATTGTTTAATAATATATATTTTCCATATTAATTACTACCTTAATATTTCCTAGTCTTTTGATTGGCTCAATTGCAATATTTCTCATTTTCAACGTAGATCCATCTTCAATTGGTTGATAATTATTGAACCATCGAAGATCTTTACATACATACCTTGTTGGTCTCGAATCAATCCACCATGCAACATTATCTTGCATATAAAGTGCTTTAGATATTAGTTACATATAATTCTAACAATAACTATAATTTTAAACTAAAATCTCACCTTGTTGCTTTTATGGATCATTAGACCCACTTGGACCAGAATTATTACCACTTGGACCATAATTGTTCTCATATTTTCCAACATGGAAATCCTTCCTGAAATGACCAGTTTTTCCACACTTCCAACATATAAACTTTGGTTTCTTATTGCAATATGTATTATTATTTCCCTTGAAAAAAAAATCATTTTCAATTGTTTGTATTGTTAAAGAATCCGTTGTTTCGAACTATATTCAGAGTAAGATTTCGTACTTGGTTATTTCCCTTATGATTATTGTATTCTTCTTGAACCCTTAATCACTCTTCAATCTTAAAATGACTCCGAATTTGAACCATACTCTCTACCTTGTTGTGTTTCATATTCCCCACTTAAGCTTCTTGTGACTATAGTATCGTTGCCCTGATGTTCCAACTAATATTTATTGGGGATATTTAGTCCAGTTATATCTTAAACTTGAACGAGTCTCATACAAAAAACAAACCTTGAAACTATCAGTATATTTGTCAGAGCATCAAACTTTACTAGCCCTCTCGTCATCAGATCTCTGGTGAAATGAAACTTAATATTTACATGTTTTGTCCTCTCATGGGACTTAAGATTTTTCATCAAGTGAAAAACACTAGTATTGTCATTATCGAATGTCACTTCTTGCTATATACCAATTGTCTAATTTAGAAACCCCTTTAATCATGTGATTATCTTTATTACATTAGTCGTAGCCATATATTTAGTTTTTGTATATGACAAGGCATAAAAATAGCTTTTCAACTAACCACTCCACCAAACATTATAAATTGATAGTTAAAAGTTGACTTCCTTGTATCAAGGCGTCCTAAATAATCAGATTTTGCATATCCTCTTAGAATTTCATCATTTATATGGTTTTAATTATAACACAATTTAATATCTAATATACCCTTCGTGTATCTCATGATCAATTTAAGTGCGTGTTGGTAAGACTTCTTTAGATTTCTTATAAATTTGCTCAAAATACTAATTGAGTATGCAAGATCAGATTTGGTGATACTTCCTATGATATTTACATAGGAAATATCTAGCATAAACTTCTTATCCTTCATATTAAGTGGTGTTTGAGTGATACGACGTTTGAATTGATCATCAATGAGACTCTCAACAGCTCTGCCTTAAGACATTCCAAACGTCTTTTATATCTTTTATTATTTGAGATTAGAATAGATAATATTTTCATATGTATCATGTAATAAAAAAATCTAAAAATCCTCTTATCTTTTCTCTTATCCTTCATTTTAAAGATTCACAATTTCAATTTTTTTGTCATCTCCAAGTATAAGTATGGTATCAACATACAACAACAACATAATTTGCATATGTATGTGTATTTCCCCATTGCAATAGACTTATTTTTTTATAACAACTTCTCTCATAATTGATTGACTTCATGAATAAGTCAAATCTCATATTCCACCATCCTGGTGATTGACTCAATCAATATAAAGGTCTCCTCAACAAACACACATCAGTCTTATGATCTTTTTCAAATATTTGAGGTTATATTCTAGATGGTATCCTTTAGATCTCCATGTAAAAAGATAATAGTAACATCAATGTGATCTAACTCAAGATCAAATTTTGCAACAATTTATAACATAACCTCTAAAGAGGCTTATTTCACAACTCGTGATAAATTTTTATCGACATTGTTTTTTGGTGTAAATACGTTAACAATTAAATCAGATTTGTATATATAGTTAAACTATAGGAATACCTTTCTTCCTTTTGAATATTCATTTACAGGCTTTGAACAGTATATCGTCCATGGACTATCACATTTGGTGACAGATAGTGCCTTAACTTTCAAAAATCTGTTGGTAGTCTCTGGACTATCAGCTTTGGATAAAGTTAGTCCACCTGATCTTTTGATTCATATGAACCTGCCACCTGTCACCATAGTCACAAATTTTTTGTATCACCACTGGTCTCTTAAATTTGGGTCACAGGTTGTAGACTCCATTTTGGCTTTGACCTAAACTTAAGGGACCAGTGGTGATACAAAATTCTACTCACTATGGTGACAGGTGGCAGAACCACATTAATCAAAGAATCTAGTGGACTAAATTTATCCAAAGGTTATAGTCCAAGGACTACCAACGGACTTTTGAAAGTCAGGGGACGATCTGTCACCAATTGTGATAGTCCAGGGATGATATACTATTCAGAACCTTAAACATTTACATTTAACAAGTTGTGACTCTTCGGCTACTTTATAAGAATCCAAGTATCATTCTTTTTCTAGAGAATTTATTTTTTCCTTCATGGTCTTCTGTGATTTCCTTACATGTTAACAAATAAAACATAAATCATAATATGATCATAGTCAAACCTCTATGTAGGCCTAATAAGAGCTTTGTCATTCACCAGTAAAAAACTGCAAAAAAAAAACTCGTTTCTCTTCAACTGGAACATCTGAAGCATCCCAACCACAAACTCCCAATTTAGGCCAAACTCATACTGAGGTTGAACTTCTTTTGTTGAGGCATGGCCTATTGTGAGCCTGAAACCAGCTTTGACATAAGCATTATCTTATTGTTCAAACTTTACCTCGACTTCAACTTCACTCTTGGAAGTAGTAGGTATAGTCTTAACCTTTTTTAGTAGTGTCATTTCAACTTCCTTTATTACCACTTTCATGTTAATTAAATTATTCTCACACCTAGGTTCTAAGCACCACAACCCGTACCTTTTTACTATTTTTGGATAACTGAGAAACGAATACTTTAGTGCTCCCCGACTAAAGATTTTGCTACTTCAATATGCATAAGTAACACATTTGAGCACTCTCAATTGGCTCAAAAAATGGTCTTCGTCCACTCCACCTCTATTGGTGATATTTAACTGTAGTGCCAAAGATGAGCATATGTTGATGATGTATGCATCGTTTTTGGATAACTGAGAAACGAATACTTTAGTGCTCCCGACTAAAGCTTTTGCTACTTCAATATGCATAAGCAACACATTTGAGCACTCTCAATTGGCTCAAAAAATTGTCTTCGTCTACTCCACCTTTATTGGTGATATTTAACTCTAGTGCCAAAGATGAGCGTATGTTGATGATGTATGCATCTTTTTTGACAACTTCTCCCCAAAACTTCTTCTTTATTCTAGTTGTTAGAAGCATACATCTCACTTGCTCAAGTAAAGTTCATTTCATCTTCTTCTATTGTTGAGAAGTTATTTTCAAGGTTTTGTTTCTAAGAATATCAAGTTATAATATTTAGTGATTGGTTCATTAACAAATTCCAAATCATTGTCAGCTCTTAAATTTTTCCGCATCTTCTCGCACTAATTATTTACCAATTTCTTCCAATATTTAAAGGCATTGAATGCATCTTATTTAGACTTCATAAGTATAGCTCATACTTTCCTTTAATATTGATAAATTATGAACATAAATTACGTAGAATCTATCATTTTAGGATGCATTGCAGAGTCTAAAAGATCTAAATGACCATACTCAAACGCATCTTAAGATGTATAGTTCTTGGTCATACAGTTAACTCTATTATTATTTTTAGCACAAATTCTCACATAAGCTTATGAACTTTATCACTATTCAATTTATATTTTTTGTTAATTTGTTTTAGTTTTATCTCATTAAAATGTTTAACCTCGGATCCCACGGCTTCGTAAATCGTTTTTAATACTAGACATACCTTCAAACACTACAAAATTATTTTAAGAAGGAATACATCATTAATTCTATTAGTTTTGATAACAACCAATGAGCCTTACATGATCTTAAGTTTTGCATTTCCAACCCTATAATTATATATATCTGATATTCCAATAGATAACATGTTTTATTTAATATTATTGACATATCTCACTTCTTGTTTACTCTCTCAAGTCTTGTATACAACTTGAGCATCATGGTCCTTATTTATTTTACATCACATGGCTCATCATTTTCCACCATGATCTTGACATCATAAAAGTTGTCCATGTCTTCAAACCAATTGTTCAAATTCATGTAGAATGATACTTCTAAGTCCATAACCCACTTGTTACCATACATGTAAGTAGAATCAATTAATATATTATTAAATTCATAATAATCATAAACTACTGAGGCATCTCAATCTTCAAACTTTTGTTGATTATCTTCATTCTTCTACTCGGGACATTTCTTTATGTTATGACCTTCTCTTTTATAAAACCATGATTTCACTCTCGAACCAGTAGTAGATCATTTAATTTTAGACATTGAGTTTCAGGCTTAAATCGTTGTCTAGTCCCTCGACTATCACGTTTTTTGTGATTTAGTCTCTCGACTAAAAAATCATTGGTGAGGCTCCCTCGACTATCCCATTTCTTTCATTTAGTCCTTCGACTTTAAAATCACCGGTGAGGGTCCCTGGAATTTGAAAAATCTATAAATTTAGTCCCTGAATCTAAGAAAAAAACCCCAAATTAGGGACTTTATAGATTTTTGCAAAGTCCAGGGACCCTCAACGGTGATTTTAAAGTCGAAGGACTAAATGAAAGAAAATGGGATAGTCAAGGGACCCTTGCCGGTGATTTTTTAGTCGATGGACTAAATGAAAGAAAACGTGATAGTCGAGGGACTATTTCCTGATTTAAGCCTTGAGTTTCATGTCTACTTGTTTGAATCTTTATTTCTAGATCTTTCTCTCATACATTTAAAATGGATTTCCTTTTATAAAAAAATAATTCAGGGCATTCTTCACTTCTCAAATGGTAATAGATTGTTTATTCATAGAGTGTAGTCTCAGCAAAGTGCTCGTACATTTACAGTAAAGAGCTCAAAATGATTGTTGATCATTATCTTCAACCTTGACTCATATAACGTTCAAATCAAGAATTATTCTAATAAAATTATCCAATTACTTTTTTATTTCCTTACTATCATCCATACTAAGAACATATAATTGTTTCATGAGATATAATTTATTTTACATAGATTTCTTGAGGAAAATATCTTTAGGATTATTCCAAATACGTATGGCATTAGATTCTTTAAACACGTCCCCGAGTAATGCATCCTTTAAACTCAAGATCATAGAATTATGGACCTTTGATATTACTTCAACATCAATCTCTCTATAGTTTTTTCGCCAATTGGGGCAAACGATCCCTTATGTACAATGAGAGATCTCCAAAGATTAAATTCATTATCTATAATGAATTTATCAAAATCAAGTTTCATTATACTCATTTTCATCGATGTTATTTCTTTTTTTTCATGTTGATTATCGATGATCAGTTGATATAATAGTTTACGACTCGATCTATATTCTCACGTACCACTTATTAGGGAATAAACCAAAAATGCATGTCGCACATAGGAAATCAAAATCTAGACCAACCCTTCGATTTCTGCAAATATCAAAAACTTGCCATAAACAATACAAAACAATCAACACAAGATTTTTTGTGGTATGGATTATGAAGAAATCAATTCCTTCAACTTTTCAGCTCACTCACGCTCCTAGATCTCAAATATTTTTTATGTTGGCTAACTTTATCTATGTATAGGTATTGCTACCTAATATATACATAATATTCAATGAAGTGTAATTAACACATATATATCATGCTCAAAATAGCAAAGTGAAACAGCTGCAACAAACTTATACCAATATTTTGATTAACGACTATGATCAAATAGTACACCAAGCAGTTATGACAAACTTCTACTAACAATACACCAAACAGTTATAGCTAACTTCTATCACTTTGATACATCAACTATTATCCATTTAAATCCAAACTAGTATATACAAAAAAATAGCATTAGATTGTTTCTTCAAAACATCCAAACCTGAAATCAAACATTTTCTACGGAAATTTAGTTCAAACTGAAATCGTACCTCACATATCAAGACTTAACTCATATTCATACTACATTTTTTAGTATGAGTTTAAAATCGTTAAAAAGTGAAATTTTTATTACTTAAATCGAAAATGACTAAAACCATTATTAAAATCGAATGTTTTGTAACAGCCGAATTCCACTACTTCAAAAGTGAAACCCTATAGTCACCAGATTGTTTCTAAAACTAAACCCGTGCCAATGACCAAAACCAAAACTCACTGTGGTTCCGTGTTCAGTCCTCCAAACCTGTAATGAATATAGTGACTAATAGTTTTCTTTAATTTCCATTTTCTTCCATTGTTTTCTTCCATTAATTAAGACCCTTATTGATAGCAAAGAAAAAAAACAGTGAAGAAGCTTAGTTTGGAAAGTCCAACTTGTAAGTTACCACAACTATACGCAACTTATTAATAATATTCAATACTATATGGTGTTCGAGCTAAGGAAGATTGTGGTCTCTAGCTGTAATCAATAGACAATGATTAAACTAATCAATTAAGTGGAGTATATTTAGATGAGACCGAATAAAAAAGCAATGGCAATCGAGAGAGTCTATATTTTGAATGGTGAGTTGCGTCCCGTGTGGGCCGCCTTCTTCTTTGCTTTCTAGTATCAAATAAATAACGGATCAGACATATACTATCTGGTTTGTACCAACGACACCTCCGTTCACAACTTACTATATTACTATAAAACAATACACTAAGCATTGAAAGAAATAACATATAAATAATAAATTAGCTAATCAAAAGTTCGATGAGCGATTTTCGCTCTCTTGTTTGTTTCCAAATCGACAGGTAATTCAAAGTAGATATCGGAGATGAAAATAAAAAATAAAAAGGAAGTTTGGCACTCCCAAATTCGAAACAAGTTTCACCTATTATGATTTTAAAAAGAAAATCTTATATATTTACGTGAAGGTATATGAAATATTATTAAAAAAGAATTGAATAACAGATCGCAAATATTATTTTTCTATAAGAATAGGGCTTTTTGTATTAATTCAAATGGTGGATTACATCATGGCAAAAGTATCTTGAGGTTATTAATAATAAATTGAAAGTTTCAAAAAATTTAAAGATAACTGGCAGATTAATGAAAATAAAAAAATTGGTGTGTTTTTTTTTGTTTGACCGGTGAAGAAGATGGGAAGTTCTCTCAACAAATCTTCCATAGTCCTAGTAATGATATCTTCTCTAGTAATGATATCTTCTCGGAATATTACTAATTGCTGACATCAGTTTAGTAAATTGTTGGGTTTTCGGCATCATTCGAATGTGGAACTACTCAATCATTGATCTGCTAGTTAATTTCAAGTAAATATATTTAAGAAAGAAACAACAATAGAATATGAAATGAAAGACCAGTGATGATTAAAACTTCAACAAAAGACAAAAAAAAATATGTTTTTTTTTCAAAGTTGAAATGCTATCTTTTGAATCGATCAACCTCCATTCTCTTGATGAATCTATGATATATATTTTGAAAAAAAAATTAACCTGTAAAAATTGAATCAGACTATTGATAGAAAGAAAGTCAGGATGATCATGCTTCATTTTGTTAATACAATGTGAGCAAAAGCAATAAAAAAATAGAGTTGAATAATGGAACTAAGAATAAGATATGGACACGATTATATTAAATTATATTAATTATAACTTTAGTTCAAGTAATTAGTCATCAGTTTTAAGATAGTCTTCCAGGACTTTCCAGAAAGGTTATGGCTTTTAGAGTGATATGGCATGGTTTTGCATAAAGTTAAATTTTTATTTTGTTTTTAATGTGCGTTTGGCCAGCCAATTTGCAATCTGGTTTTGTTCCTTATATATGTAGGAAATGTTCATAGTTGAGGTGATTAGAGACCTGCAACAGTGTAATATAGAGTCCAAATACCATGGACCTTTGCGATTAGCTAAAATTTCTAACAACATCTTGGAATCTCTCTCAATATCAAGTAGATTGATCTTTTATGTGTTACAGATAATATGATCATCAAGTAAGGCTTTGCAGTCAACTACTAGGGTAGATTTCTTCCCGTAGAGTCTTCCAAAAACAACAACAATATTCCATATAATATATCTATATTAGTCCTCCACCGCTTGCTTCACAAGAAAATATCTAGAACCGTTAGTATTTAGTTTATATATATTTCCTAATGGTAGTTTTCATTTAAGGGATAGACACATTCTTGGTTTATTTAAATGATGAAAGCACCCGAGATGATAAGAAATTTTTATATCCTGGCCCCAATAACTTCACTTGAGCAGATTTGCATTGTTCATGCTTGAACACACGTATTTAACAAAATTTTAGAGTTCATAAGACTATCACCATGCTTATCTTTTTACACACTGAGTACCAGATAACCCAACTCATGATAGGAGGCAAAATATATCTTAAGTGGCCCTATTTTTTAGTTGACCAATACCAGATCCTAATTAAATGAGGAAAGGACATATTCCTAGTAATTAATATATCAAATAGGTTGAAGTACTTCCAAACTTTCCAAGCCACCGTACATTGGATAAATAGAGGCTGAATTGTTTCAGAATCGTCACAATGTTGACATTTTGAAACCAGGTTTGAGTGCCTCTCTTGGAGAATTGAATCAACTAGGACCAAGCTATTCCAGATTCTCCAAAGGAGGAAGGAACATTTGGGAGTAGTAGTTTTGTTCCAAAGACATTTAAATACTTTGAATATTTCATTTTACTCTAACCATATTCCATGTGTCCTTTATTTTTAAGTCGCATGTAGCATAAATGGACTATTTGATAGAAGCTTTGACATAAGGATTCAACTTGATTTTACTAATTTTCTAAATGTCTGAGGGAACCACCAGATGCCCAAGATAGATAAAGTTTCAATGATCAACTGTCCATAAATATTTAATTATTTCTTTAACATACCAAGAATTATCCTCATTGCTAAATGGAATTAAAAAAATGCTGGGAGGAACACCACTTTTCTGTCCAAAATCAATATTTCTCTCTCCTATATTTCATAAAATATAGAGTTTGGCTAGATTTCTAATGCTCAGTAATCACCTCCACATTTTAGAACTTCTAGTTGTAGTTTTAACAATAGTATGGAGAGTCCTATGATATTCGACTGAGGACATAAATTTAGACCATAAAATATTTTAAGCTCCAAAGTTTAACCAATGCTTTCATGAGTAGGTCTTTGAAGGTCCTCAAGTCCTTTAAGATTTAAACAACCTTCCTCATATGTTTTACACAATATATGCCAACTAGTCCAATTGATCGAAAATTTAGCTTCTTTGGATCCCCAAAGGAAACGATTGGACATACTTTCAGTTTTATGTATTACAGAGTGTGGGAGAGAACTACTTTGAATCTGGTAATCGTGTATTGATATGAGAACATACGAAATTAGTATAAGCCTACTAACAAGGATAAGGTGATAAAATTCCATTCTAGAATCTTGCGCCTAATATTTGTCACCACATCGTCAAAGTTATTGGTTTTGTTATTTGTGATAACTGTAATTCCTAGGTATTTCAATGGATGCATATTATAGTTAAAACCACTTAGGTTTTCCAACTATTTAATTATTGTAGTAGGCATTCTTGTGGAAGTATAAAATTTTATTATCTCTTTGTTAATGTTCTGGCCATAGCAATCTTAATATTTTTGCGGCAAATAGGTTAGGACCTTAATATTAGTAGAGGGGGGCATTTGTAAAGATTACAAAATCATATGCATATGCTAATAAATGTATATCCATATAAATTCTAGATTTAAATCTCATTTCCTTCTTGTTAATTAATACTATCCTAAGACTTATTATCAGAAATATCTTTGTTGTGATGAAAAGGCTGCGGGATAAAAGATCCTCCTTCTTGACACCGTTATATAATTTGAAAAAGCCTTTTAGCTCACCATTAGCCGAGATAGAATATCTTATATAATCAATAATTTTATTATTAGATTAAGAAATCTTTGATCAAATCCAAAGGATTCCATGATTTTGATAATGAAAAGTCAAGGATAGTCTGTCAAAAGATTTTGACATAACTATCTTTAACATAAGATATCCTCATCTAATTTTGTAGTTCAAGTCATAGGTTAGTTCTTGGGTAAGGAGGATATTGTCATGGATGTTTCTTCTCTTGAAAAATACATCTTTCTCCTCTAAGATAAATTTTGGTAGTAGATTTGCTAACCTATTATTTAAGGTCTTAGGAAGTATCCTATTAAGCATAGTACATAGGCTGATTGACCAAAAGTCATTCCAAACTCAAGAGTATTCTACTTTTGAAATTAGGCTGATTGATGTAGCATGTATCCATATACGAATAAGATGATTCTTAAATAAATCCACACATTCATCCCAAAGATCCTTGTCAATAATAGACCAACAATACTAGAAAAAATGGGCATTGAATCCGTCAACCCCAACAAAATTGTTAGGACTAAAGGACATTACAATATAGTGAATTTTCTCCTTTGTAGGTAATAGCATTAACATCATGTTGTCTTCCTCATATATGATTTTAAGAATGATGAGATCAATATCTTCTATGTTTGATTGATAAGTTTGACTAGTTAGAATTTTTTTAAAGTGTTGAACTACAGGATTCCCGAGATTCTCTTAATCTTGAATCCATGTACCATCTAGCCAAATACCTTTTATATTTTTCCTTCTTCTTTTTTTAACAAAAGTATGAAAATTAAAAGTGGTTTTATCCCCATTTTAGGCGAGTTTGTGTGTCTATTTTTCTCCTAAAATATCTCCTCTCTTGCCAAGAGTTGAATATATAAGGCTTTAGTTTAGCAAGACTAGCTTTGTCATGAGACAATTCCTAAAAACAATTTTTTTAATATGACATCATATTCAGCTTGAATAATGAGTCAAACAAGTTTCCAAACACTTCCCAGTTCCTTGTTTTTAGTTTCTTTTTCAATATTTTTAGTTTATTCCAAAAGATATGTATTGGAGGACCATGTATTCTCTCATTCCAGTATTCTTTTTCCATTTCAAGGAAGTTAGGGTGCATGGTCCATATCTTTTGAAATTTGAAGGTTGGCGTGATATTGACAGCATCCTTTGATATAGTAATACCTAAAGGGTTGTGATATGACTTGTTCTTGAGAGGTGTTCCACTTTTATATTAAAAAATAAGTCTAATCAACCAGAGCTATAAAGAATCATGTTCAATCATTTCCACTTCCTATTGTTAGTCCAGGTATATCTAGAGCCAGAATACCATGCATCTTGTAGGTCACAATCCTGGATATCATTGTTGAATTCCTCCATACTTCTTAGGCATATGGTGGAGCAGAATAGTTTCTCATCAGAGTTATAAATAGATTTGAAGTCCCTTATCACTATGCACTCATGAGACATGACATAAAAATCTCTTCAATTGTTCCAAAGTGTTATTCTTTGAGATCTACTACACTTTGCATAAACAATTGTCACACAAAAGTATTTATCTAAGGAGATGTGTCTAATTTTTAGATAAACAAATTGTTCTTGATTTTCAATTATTTCCATATAAAAGTCTTCCTTCCATATAGCCCATATTGTACTTTTTTTTGTTTGAATTTATTGTAATCAGATCCAAGTGGTCTCCACATACCATTAGCTCTTGCAAGGCCATGAAATCAATATTTTCCAACTTTTTAATTCATTTAAATCTTATAATTGTAGCCTTGTTCACAAACCCTCTCACGTTCTAATTAAGAGTACTTATAGGCATTTAAAAAGGCACATAAAGATCTATTAGACCTTTTGGATAACATTGTTTTGGTTTAAATAAGACTTTGATTATAATAAGTACTTTACAAAAGAATTGAAATAGAATAAAATGATAATTAAAATAGTATATAGATAATAATTTTTTTTTAAATTACTTTACTTTATAGACATTATTTTATTTTTAATATCTAATTTGACGTTTGTATTTTTATTTTTCTTAAGAATATAATTTTATTTTTTACTCATTATGCAAAATTACTACAGTAAACTTTTGTATACCATTCATTATTTATAATTTTATTGATGGATATTAAAATTATTATCAACCTAATAATAATTTATGGTTACTCACAAAAAAAATGCATAAAATATTATAAATATAATTAATAATTCAAATGATAATAGTAATGTTAATTTAGTGGGATTAGATTATTAAATATTAATATACTAAAAGTTTTTGTTTATAATATTAATTAAGTTTTATTTATTTAATATATTAATATAATTAAAATTAATTAAAATCAAATTTATTTATAATATTAATTATGTTCGATTAAACTGAATTAATAAATATAACTTGGATTTATTAAAATTGATCAAAAATAAATAAATTTATAATATTGAGAAAATTTAGGAGTGGGACATGAAGCATCTATCCTTTGGGGGAAGATTGTCCCTAATCTCTAATGTTCTTCATCCTATTGTGTACTACTGGATGCATAATAGCTTTATACCCATTACAATTATCAATAAAATAGAGCTTTGTTTCAATAAATTTCTCTCGATGTCCAAATACAATAAAAAATCAATTCATTGAGTCTCCTGGAGCCAGCTGTGTAAGCTTTATGATGAAGGTGGGTTGAACATCAAAAGATAGATTGATATCCAACACACCTTCTGTCAAAAGATTTGGTTCTTATTCAGAAAGAACAAAAGCCTTTGGTCAGATCTTATGCATACTATATACTGCTCTGCCACCCATCCTATCAAAACAAACAGAAAGTCTACTGACTCTATTGTTTGGAAAAGACTCCTTTCAATTAAAGATAAGGCTGAGGTTAACATAAAATGGTCTCTTGGTGATGGGTCTATTGACTTTTGGTTTGATGAGTGGCATGGCATGCCCCCTTTACTCACCAACTATAGTCCCGAGAACTGGTATCTTTCTGCTAATGTTAAATCTTTTTGGAAAGATAGTTGCTGGGATAACCAAGCTCTCTTGCACTTCCTGCCTCAGGATAGAGTTAACCACATTAATGGTTTTAAACTCAATCCAGAACAGGAAGACAAGATAGTCTGGAAATTATCTAATGATAGCAATTTTAACACAAAACTGACTTGGGATAATGTTAGACACAAATGTAACAAATCAAACTTTTTAAAACAAATATGGAGCCATTTTATTCCAGAAAAGTTCTCCTTACTTTGTTGGAAGATCATTAAGAACTTTATCCCTCTTGACAACATACTTTCCAAAAGACACATTATCATGGTCTACAAATGACAATTTTGTTGCAGTTGTGAAGAGAAAAACCATCTCTTCGTTAACTGCAACTTCTCTTGGTCTCTTTGGAACTATTTTGGGAGCCTGTTTAGAATCCCTATTAGGAGATTCATGACTCTTAACCATATCCTCCATTATTGGTTCTCGTTCTCTGATTGCAAGTTTCATATTATTCATTTGGTCCCCCAAATAATATGTTGGACCATCTGGTATAATGAAAACTGCTCTAAGTTTAACAACACTCATGATAACTTCGTAAGTGCTGTTAACAGAGTAACCAGAATCATTTTGGGGATTGATTCTGGGAATAATCTTCACTCAAAAAACTGGATTTTGGTCTATAACGCAGGTTCTGCGCTTGGGTGCTACTCTATGAATAACAGGAAGAAGAAAGTCATGTACCTAAAATGGAAGGTTCCCAATCCTGGTAGGCTCAAGCTTAATTTCGATGGCTCCTGCTGCTCAACTGGAGAATCAAGTGGCGGAATCCTCGTCAGAAATGACAATGGTGATATTCTTCTTGGTGCTGGTTATCTCTTCGGGAAGATGACTGCTTTTCAGGCTGAATGTAAAGCCTTAATCGAATGCCTCATCATCTGTAAGCGCCATCACTGGGACATCATTGAAATTGAGTCAGACTGTCTGACCTTAATCAATATGATTGCGCACGACACATATCCAGGAGCCAAAATCAGGCGGCTGACTGGATAGCCAAGAAAGCGCTTTCCGATCGTCAGAACTCTTCCTTTGTTGGGTGTAATGCACCTAACTCTCTTCTCGCAATCATAACTCTTGAAAGTTTAGGCGTGGGATATCTCGATACTCGCTAATTTTCTTCTTTGCTGAAAGTAAATTCATGGTGTCCCTCTGCATCTCGATTTAGGTTTTTCGAATTAGGGATTTGACCCAATTCAAATCTGTTTTGTTGAAATTACCTTGTAAAGGCTTTCCTTTTGTTATAGTTGAGTGTAATACTTTTGCATTTGATAATAGAAATTAGATCTGTTTAAAAAATTTATTATATTAATTATATTTGGTGTAATTAAATTATTAATATAATTCAATTTTAATAATATTAGTAGAATTTGAACTCAACTAAAAGTTTCTAATATGATTAGGTAATTGAATAATTCAATTTTTATAGTAAATTTAATATGATTAGATTTTAAGATTTATATATTTAGAGAGAGAGAGCACCCAAATTTATATCTCGATATATACATGGTTTTGTGAAAATCAAAAAATTCGAAAGAGAAACTAAAGGTGAAGAATTTCAAAGTTATTCGGTGGCTTGTATTTTCGTTCTATGGTTATTAATTTGACAAATCAAGAGCGTTTGTTTGGACACCAATTGAAAAGTAGATCCGAAATGGTATGTGTAATGATTGGAGCATGGATCTTCATTAATCATTTGTTGATAAAGCTTCAAAATAAATTTAATATCTTTTTTTCAAATCAAATATCATGTTTCATATGGATATTGTGATTAAGTTTTTTACTTTTTATTTCGCTGTTTTCACGATGAAACCTTAACAGTTCCGTCAAATTATTTCGTTTGCATTTTTATTCCATTCCATGCATTTTGAGGACAAATAAATTTTAGTGTTTTAAATAGATTTTTGTTGATGATATATAATCATTTTTTTGCTTCTTCTCTGAACTTTCAGTCAATTTCAGATTCGAAGATCGGCTCGGGGCATTTTCTTTACCCCTTTTTACCCCTGTCTTTTTTGTTTGAAGCATACACACAACCATTTCCAATAAGTTTGGTTCATTCTTTTCGCAAACCCATTGTATTGGGGAGTTCCTCTCACAATTTGGTGTCTATCAATGTCAAGTTTAGAGTAATAGCTAGTCAATGCATTATTCACATACTTCAAGATATTGTTAGATCGTAATTCTTCATCTTTTAAGTTTGATTTTCAACCAAATTCTTATCGTTCATAAAATCATCAAATGTTGCATCGTTGGTCTTTAAAATCTAATTTATACTCTTCTGAAGTAGTAATCAATCAAAGACATGAAGTGCATTGCATCACTCATAATGGTTTATTGTGTCG
This sequence comes from Limnanthes douglasii subsp. nivea, assembly GCA_036936605.1. Lineage (NCBI taxonomy): Eukaryota > Viridiplantae > Streptophyta > Magnoliopsida > Brassicales > Limnanthaceae > Limnanthes > Limnanthes douglasii. The sequence continues at coordinate 243,472,242 of JAUPFV010000002.1, forward strand.
GACCCCAAAGATCCGAATGAACATATTCAAGCACATCACTAGTTATATGGTTACTAGGCATACACTTAACCATGTTGATTTTACCTAGCACACAACTTTCACAAAATATCAACTTATGAACTGTGATATCATCTAATAATGCGTGTTTGTAAGCTTCATATGCCACAACTTAATTGAATCTTTCTCAACACTAGAAACACTCCCTACCACTACAGACTCGTCAAGAGATAACAGACCATCAGTCATACAAGCTCTCATAACAATAAGTGAGACTAGCAAGACCCTTAGTATGTCGTCTCCACTCTTATAAGTAGACCCTTCGTCATTAGATATTAGACATAAGTTTTCGTTTAACTCTGGGCATGTATCTCACACTTGTTATCACTTTATCAAGTACTATAGACCACTTGAGCCGAACAGTTCTCATTCCTTTGACAACACAAGGTTCATCATTCCCGATGATGATCTTTCCACCATTAGAAAAGCTCATGTTTTCAAACTAGTGTTTGTTGGATGTCATGTGGAATTAGCTCTCAAATCCAACACACAGTTGTCAAATTATCTTTAATTATAGGCTATTAAACCATCAACATACTCATAATTATCCAAAACCATTATAGCATCTCCGACTTCAGCCTTCGTTAAGACTATTCATCTTTATATTTTATGTGAAGTTCCTATTGATATTACTCTACTTCTTGCACAACCAACGTATCATTTTAGACCACTCACAAATACTTTGTACTTGGACCAAGATTTTCCTATTTTCATGATTGAATCTCTCAATCCTAGGCAGCTCCTTACACTCAGCCTTAGAAATTCCGAGTCATCCTTCAAAACTTTCTTCCTTTAAAGATCATTTAAGTTCAAGCCACTTTTAAGTTTGTCTATCGTAAAGAACTCATTATCATAGATCACGGTGTCAACAAAGTGCTTGTACACCTTCAGTATAGAACTTAAAAGGATTATGTGCATGATCTTCATCTTCTATCTTGACCGCAAATACATTCAAATCAATGATGATTCTATTAAAATCATTCATGTGTCTTCGGATCTCCTTGCTAGCATTCATTGACAACATGTGTAACTGCATCTTAAGATACAATCTATTGGCCAATAACTTCTACATGTCAATGGCTTCTAGTTGATTCTATATCTCCAGTATCATAAGCTCAACAGATATCCCTAGAAGTACTTAATCCTACAAACTCAACATTAGGGAACTATGAGCTTTGGACCGTACTTTTGCATCATTGTTTATGTAAATTTCTCATCAATGGTAGTAACCAATCATTTTTGTAGTATTAAATCTAGAATCTTAATTCTTAATAGGTTTAAATCATTATTTTTGTTGAATTTGTCTAGGTTGAACTTTACAGGACTCATCTTTATGGATTTTTTCAGTTTACATATTAGATCTTTCTTTCTAACCATAATATGTGAAATGATCTTCATCATTACTATTTTGTAACAACATAACAAATAAAATTGTTCTAGATTATTGATGTTCACCGAATCAATTTCTATGAGGGAAAACCCTTACGAAACGCACTTTAAACTAATTAAAAAGTATTAAGTTTCAACCACATCCAAACTAAGGACTTCGTTAGCTGAAACTCTACCGCTAATCATCCAAAATATGTTTGTTTAGTAAAATAGATCATGCAAAAAGAAAGAAAGAGCTACATAGCTCCGGATTATACTCAAAATATTAGTTATAAACCCAAAACAACAAAGAAATATATAAGAAAAAGAATGTTAAAACCAACCGCACACAAGACAGATTTAATATGGTTTAGATTATGAAGAAACCTTGCATCCACGGTGACAAGGATTTTATATATAAAGCTATAAGAAGACTCTCTAAAATATCAATACTCAATCACTTATAATTTTCTACAAAACACTCATACTTTACAAAAAGAACTATAGATCTTAAAGTATGACCAATCGCAGAATATTGGACAACTTAAAGAAAAATATAGAGGAAGATAATTGAATATTAAGCATTAACTTAAATTGTTCGGACATTCAGGACTACGTCTCGCAACCTAACTGGTGAACCACAAGTTTAGGTATCTTGTGGAAGTAAAATTATTTTCCCATTGGAAATTTGAGCTCCAACCGCGAGAATGATGCATTATCATAAAATGACCAACAAATTCGCTCAAAAATATTAAATTGATTTACTTGAGGAACATCGGGAAAAAACTCAATTGCATGAGCTTGGGATAAAATAAAAAAACATACAGACGTAGCTGAAAGCTAAGAAACAGACCACTTAAGGTAGAAAACTAACATACACATCAGCAATGCGCCATCAAGTTCGTGCGACGTCTCATATCATGTAATTGAGTGCAAAAGTAGCTTGAAGATATAAAAAGAAGATAAATTTAAAAAACCTTGGAACATAGAGCATCAATTTATGTATTTCATTTGAGAGTTTCTCTAGTTTTTACTTCATATCAGGATATTATCCAATATAAAAGTTAGGTTTCTCTAAAAGGCACCAAAAATTTCTTAAGCGAACCATTCTTCAATTCTTTGTTTGGTAAATTATGGAATATAATTTTCCCAAACACTACTATGTATGTAATGTGAAATCATAGTCAAAATCAAGGGTTTTAGACACTTGATAATCCATGAACCTAATTTATTTAGATGTAGAGAGATAAAAAAGAAATAGAGAATATATAATATATTCTTCGACATGTTATCTTTCACTATCAAAGGGTCTACAATAGAAGTCTTAGAGAAATATGATTAGGAGACTTAATGGAGGTGGGTGATAGTTTTTCAGCAGAAAAGTGAGTAGTACACTGAAATAATTCTCGAATAAGGGGATTTCAACTCATCTCATAATGAATATGTAAAAAATAAAAAAAATAGATAATAGAGAAAGAGAAAAAGAAAAGAGAACGAAAAGAAAGAAAACAGACAAATGTTTGCGTGATAAACTTAGGGTTTCTTAATTATACAATAGTCTACAATCAACCCCTTTATCTTCACTTAAGTCCCTCTCTCTTTATTTATTTTCTCAAGTATCTAATTATTTATTCTTAAAATTATATAATTGACTCACCTCTACCCGGGACCATAACTCTTCTTAGAATTATAGAGTCTAATCTTGAAATGTTTAGCTAAATAATCTTTCATCTACATATACTTTACCCAAATAGACGTACATATGTTATTTAGACTTTTTATATTATTATTATTATTATTATTATTATTATTTATAACTCTAATATCACTAATATTTATTATTTTAATTAATTGGACTTGTAACAACAAACTTGAATAGTCTGAATTTGCACATGATGAACATTCCAATTTAGGATTCTTCACAAACTCTCACTTAGATCATCCATGTATATTGAAGTATATCTATCTGAATTATGCACTATATAACATTTCTCTTCACAAATGATACTAGAATGTCTATTCATTTCTAATGATTGTCAACAATGGACCAAAGAGTTTCCACCATTAATTATGGTATGTGTAACAATGCTGCAATAAATGCACTAAGAACCACCAAATTAATTAACTCTGACTTCTCATCGAGTGCAGCATGAAAGTGTGACACAACCTTGTACATATGTCAACTTTCAGCTCGTCCTACATCACTGAATTTGTGATCGCTTAATTTCATTCAAATTATAATGAAAATATAAAATAAGAAAACTCATGTGCACCTTGTGCTCCTAAAATATGGAGGGTGGAAATGCCTTGGTAAACGAATCTACAACCATATAGTTTGTATCAGTATACTCCACCCTTATTTTTTCTTTATAAACTCGCTCATTTATGGACCATGACTTAATGTTTATATGTTCAGACTTGTTGGCGCTACTGTTCCCGTCAGAGAATATGAAAACTCAATCATTGTTACAATAAATTAGGAAGGATCTTTCAATTTCATCCACTGCATGTAATGTTGTGTCATAATTTCATAACCAAATTGTGTGGGTTGATGTAGTAAAACACACCACATAATCTGCTTCTATGGTCAAAGTCGGGATAACAGTTTTTTCACACTCTTCCACGATATAGAACTTTCTGCCATAATGAGTACATAACTTGTGGTAGAATTTTGGTGTCCACACTCTCAAAAAATCTGAATCAGAATAACCTACGATCTCTATGCTATCTGATATGTTGTATATCGGTCCAAAATGTTTAATATTCTAAAGCATCATCTTCACTACATTTTAATGGGAAATTCACAGATTGGTCATGTACCTTCCCAACATTTCAATTATGAATATTATGTCTAGTGTGGTACATAGTTCAGCATAAATAAGATTTCCAACTGCCGAAGTATATGGTACCATCAACATGAATTGAAATCTCATTATGTTTTGGGTTAGTGATGGAGTGATGATATTTCTCTTTTCAATACAAGGGTATCCATATATTTAAACTTGTCCAAGCTATACCGATGGAGCATGCTTTCAATTTTTACCTCTTTTGAGAGACCGCGTATGCCCCTAGGGAGTTTCCTTACAACACAAATCCCTAACACATAGGTAGCTTCACAAAGATCCTTCATATCCAATATCATTGACATAAATTCATTGGTAGCATGTAATAAGCTAGGTCGTTAGTGGATGCGAGTATATTATTGACATGCAACACTAAATATATCATTTTACTCTAAATGCTATTATGGTATACACAACTTTCGATAAGGTTTAGCTCAAAACCGAATGAGGTAACAATGTCTAGGAACTTGTGGAACCATTAACGAGATGTTTGCTTGAGTCGATAGATATATTGCTTTAGTTTATACACCATCTAATTTGGATTTCCAACCAAAAGGTATTCAAGCTACTTCCTGTAAATTGTTTATTCAATCTTTCCATTGAGAAACATTGTCTTAAAATCTATTAAGTAGATATCTAAGTTAAATGAGTAATAAGATCCATGATTTTGTTGAATGAGTCTTTTGATGATACTAGAGAAATCAAAATTTTAAATGTCTTTAGTTTGATTGTCTCATTTCACTATAAGATGAGCTTTGTATCTTTCGAATTTCCCTAAAATATTACGTTTGGTTTTTAAAAATTATTTGCACCATGATTATTTCATCTCTTCAGGTAGAGTGGTAAGATGCCAAATTAAATTATCCTACTTTGATTTGTATATTGCATTCATTACTTCAATCTAGATTTTAGTGTTTGAATTTTTTTTTGCATCTTGAAAGGTGTTTGGGTCCACTTTTGGAATATTTAAAGTACATTTGTGTTCATTAAAAAATTACATATATTGTGAATATATAGGATATATCGTCTCTCAAGTTGACTTAGGTAATGGTGGATCATTATTTTGTTCTGTTTGTTGAGGTTTCCGAATTTGTTCATCAGTAACAACACAAGATTTTCTACTTGAGGTAGAGACGTAATATCAGTTTGAAGATTGTAACTATTGGTGACCATTAAACTAACTATAGCATGAGCATCAATGTTATAATCATTCCTTAAATATAATGTAGTTTTCTGAATCCTTCCCCTCAAATACTGCAGTTCGTGTCTCAAAAATTAAACTTTTAATGAGAGTGTAAATTTGTAATCCATAGAGTATTATGGGTACCATATAAAGTTGCTCATAACTATTTTGGACTCTAATTTTTGTTAACTATGACCGTAAGGCTTTGTTTCTTCTGGACATCCCCACACTTGAAAATGATTAAAGCTACGCTTAAACCCTCTAAACAATTAATGAGACATTTTAGTTGTTGGTGGAGTAGGTACCCTATTAAGCACATATGTTGCACACATAAGAGCTTCACCCTATAATGAATATGGTGGAGATGTATGAGAAATCATGCTCGTAACCATATCCATTAATATGTGGCTCATTGCTCAGATACACCATTCATAGTGGACGAGACCAACATGGTTTATTGAGGGATAATTATGCACTCTTGAATGTAGAGAGAGAATGACTCATGATATTTTCCTTATTGTAATTCAACTGTGGACTTAAAGAACTTAAACTTATCAATAGCCTACGATTTATCATGGAACAAGTATATGTAGATGTATCATGAAAAGCAGTTTATAAAGATTAATGAAGTAAATTTGGCAATTCCTTGATGGTGTAGGGAATAGGTCGAAGATGTATTTATGGATTAACTCCACCAATATTTATCCAAATAAGTGTAATCAAAGGGACCTAAAATATTCTCAGCAATAAACTTGTCCATTCTATTTTTCGATATGTGACCTAAACGCATGTGCCGTGAAGAAGTTAAATTTTTAAAAGTTAATGTATGTGTTACATTCATTGTTAATGAATATTACCGAATCTATAAAAGTTGTCATTATAATCAAGAACACATGAGCTAATTAAATAATTTTCATAAAATACTTGAAGTTTGTCATTTCCAAACGAACAAGAATTACCATATTTATCCAATTAAAAAAAGTTCAAGTAAATTCATCCAGAAGGAGGGAACATACAACACATCTTCAAAACAAATACATGTCCTAAATTTAAACAAAGCTTAAAATTTACAATGAGCTTCAACCGGGTAAGCTACAACATCCATAATGAAAATTTGAATCTTCACAATTATGAGGAATGCTTTGGCTTGAGCCTTGTAAATAAATACATACGTGAGTTGTTGGTGTTGTATTAAACAACCATATTTCCTTTGACACTGAAACTAAATTAACTTGTGAAGTTACTACATAAGAGAGCTTACCTTTCTTTACCATCCACTCCTTGATCTTAGGACATTTCTTATTCCAATGATGTGTACCTTTACAATGGAAATAAGACAATGTCTTGCATTTTCCCTTCTTAGGGTCTTTTCGTTCCTTTCTGGATAATGAAGGTTTAGCCTATACAACTATAATGAGTGAGTGGTCTTTATTGTTTTTATGTGCGTTTTTACCCATATTAACCATATTATCCTCAAAAGTCTCTAGTATTAAATGATGTTTTTCCTCATTGATAGAGTTTGCGATAAGAACGGTCATGTCCCAATTCTTCTTAAGAAGTCGTATGTGGTCTCAAGTATTTTGAATTTAGCAAAGAGAAACGGGAGGATTCATAAACAACTAGTAAGGGAACTGTGGGAGGAGCAAACTAAGGGTTTTAAAATGATATAGGAAACGATGTCCATAACTCTTCAACCGAAACTTAAATACAAGATCCAGCGTTACGAAAATTATATTAAAAATAAAGACGAATAATGGGATGTTGTAACCAATTCCATGATGAGAAACTGTCTTAGGAATGTCACTAACCAACATTATATCCCCTTCAGACACATGAAAAATATGATTAATAATAACTATAATCGGGTATCCTTGCGTAGGAGCGAGAAACACTAACGTCATCTTCATAGCATGAGAATGATAAGTAAGACATTTACATCAAGACACAAATATGGCAGGAGAAGAGTAAAACATGACTAGGAGCACCAACCATTCCTAAGATGGTAAAACTGGTTAAAAACTAATGTGACGGTTGATCTCTCGTTTTGGCCGAACCAATCACAGTTTAATCTTCCCTAATTTGTAATGAACCAAAAATATTAACAAATAATTGAAACGTAATTAGGGACTCAACCAAATCACCAGTAAGTCCAGATGGCTCTGAAAGTCCCGTTGAATCATTAAAAGGGCCATTGACCTAGCCGGGAACTTAACCAAATTTTCACCAAGCCCCAACGGCTCAATCGAGGATCCATAAAAAGTTCCAGCAGTATCAGGAACCTCCAAGACACCTGCTATTCTACCAGAATTATACATTTGTACCACCATTTTATCCAAATATGTTATAGGGATACACTCAAACTTTACCATGGTTAGCATGACTATTTGGGTCCTTACCGCTTAGGAAAAAATAATCCTTATTATGCTACATCAGCATATGGCACTGACAGAAAGGATATCAACAAACGTTTTTAAATAAAAACAATGTCAAAGTTTGCTGAGAAGTGATATGTATCTAGACAATATCAGGGATATCCCTTCATGGGGATATAAATATGAACAAATCAAGAAAATTTCTTGAAAAGAATGATGATGATCTGCAAACAATAATTCTTATTTGTACTGGACATTTTGCATAAAAGCCTATCAACATATGTTAATAAACACAAGATAGTTAAGTGGCAAAGGAGACTTGGATCATCATGTTGTAAAAATTAAAAGCGAGTTGTTTTTCCTAGCATTAGAATGATATATCTTAACATGGTTTAATATCTTTCTGATGGATTGCATTATAAGGGTAAAAAATGTTACGCGTAAAATTTAGGAACCACTTCATTAGCTATAAATCAATGAAAGGATATGGTATACAACATTTACTATAAAACAATTGTCTAAGAAGAGTTTGAGAGAATATATTAGAGGATCATTGACATCCAAGATCGAGATGCGTGACTTCCATGATTTGTAAGTCATTATAGCATATAAGAAATAAATATTGTTAGGACCCCTAACCAACGTTATCAAAAAGAAAAACTCCCTCAACTTTTGTGATTTGTTAGAACATGTGTAGTGTTACATCATATTAGAAGAAATTGATAGCAAAAAGACTTGATGAAGATACCAGAACTCCATTCACACATCTATAAAATTATCAACTAGCACACAACATTGAATCACTCACACTTGCACAAGTCATTTCTAAGCCACACAATAAAGCTTCCAAAAAAAATGAGGAATCGTCCTAGATAAAGCATTAGGACAAAAAAAACACTCATTGGAGCATACGTCCGGAAGGCCATAAGCTGAGTTAACAATTAATTTGAGGGTAATCAATGAGACAATTAAACACATGCTTATATATCGAAGGTTATACAAACTGTAAGGACCCATAGCGCACGAATACAAGAGAAACTCCTACAACTTTCATGGTGATACTGGAATTACACAATATAGTTAGGATTTACAATACAAGTCTAAAACATGATTGATGATGGAAAACTTTCAAATTTTGTCAAAATTAAGAATAGAAACGAATCAAGGCATCTTGATGCTGACCGAGATCAACTAGTAAGGAATGTTATGCCAATTCAAGAAAGGGCTAAAAACCCGAGAGCTGTATACAATAATACAATCTTTTTTTAAAATAAGAAAAATATTTGGACTATGATTTGAATAAGAAAAAAAAAGATCCATTTTTGAGAAGTACAAAAAAAATTATAATAAAAAATTAAAGACTTAGAGGTGCAGCAATATGGTCAGACATTCCCACACTTATATTAAAACCTATATATGGTGTTGGTATTTCTAACAATCATTTAAGAAACGTTATAGAACCACACGAGGATGCTGTACTGATAATAGTTGATTTGGTTGTAGTAGAATTCAAAAAAGTCATTACAGACACAAGGATCCCAGCCAATATATTATACAAGAGTACCTATGATAAACTTAGATGAGTTCCAGATTTGATCCCTTCTCAGAGGACCTTGATACGATTCATATGTAAAGATGTACAACTTCTGATAGAGCTTAATATGGATGTAGTCCTTGGCATGCATGAGTTCAGAAAAAATGTATTTTGCCTATTTATGATAGTAGATACTCCTTATTCTCCTAAGGTAATAGTAGAAAGATCATAGCTGGATCAAATATATTACATAGTATATATGCCTTAGGCTCCTATCAATAGAAAATAAGGACTAATCAAGGTAAACTAAAAGACATCTGCATAATATTATGCAGCTTCCCTAGCTCGTAAATACCAATAACCGCAACAAAAATCAAAGAAAGACTCAGTTATATTTGGTAATATATATGTGATCCCAGAGAAGCCCCCATTTTTGTATAGCCTGAATGAGAAGTAGAAATCATCAAAATAGAACGAGATAAGATATTACGACTCGACCGAGGCATCCTCGTAAAACTAAGGTATAAAATGCTTGGCAGTTTACAAAATAAAATTGGTAATTGACAAACTCTAAATTACTTCAGATTTAATATTTCCATCTCCGCATTAAAATGGTTTATTTCAACATCTTTCATATTCGAATAAAAGCATATCTAAATTTTTGTTTGAATATGGACCATTCATTATTTTACCTCGAATATAGACTATTCATTAACGACTTAAAAGTGCTAGGGTACACATTTGTCATCCTCGAACAAAAAATACTCAGGTTTACTTCGAATCTGATCCAGACGTTTCACACAACTTTTTGTTTCTGCTTTGAATATTCACACACAGATTCTTTCGCTAACCTTTTCGTGGAATACTCTAGTACGTGTGCGAAAATCCACTAGGTCTGGCAAAATACAAGTGCCACATTACCCAATCTAGAAGTAATTGGCATTCATTGTTCAACCCAATAGTTATTATCACCTCTCCAACTTATCTAGTTACTTTCTCTCGTATGATTCTTTTATAAATACGCCTTCATTTGTTATCAATGTTTCATATATAAATTTTAGTGAGAGAAAGTTCATCTGCAAATCCAATTTCTTAGCTACCTTCATCTGAAAATCCATTTTTTGGCTAAGTTCGTCGGAAAACTCATCTTTCCCTGTTAACCCTCAAACTTTTATGAATTAATTTGAAGATTCTTATTCATCTTAGTGTATGATAAAATCCTCAGCTACTAAAAACCCCATTTTTGGCCTTTGGAATTACTTATGTATCAGTTAAAGGGCTATTGACTACCGAGCAACATGAGTAATAAATAATTCTCTATTTCAACTCAAATCACTGGATACCGTAACTTTAACCCTAATCAAAGTTCATCCAACCCAGATCTTAACAGTCGTTTACCGAAATCCCTTCGATGGTCATCTTCATCACCACAACTTCAAAACCTCTTACCAACAAATTCCTCTCAACCATCACCTCAAAATCCTTCTCCAACACTTTCTAGCTTCACACCGGTTCCTCCTCGAAATAACCGCAAACAAACACAAAACGTATCCATTCCCAGAAATTCAAAAAAATCTCCATCACCCATCAACACTGATCCACCTCAAATTTTACCCAAAGAGACACCTCGAGTTCAGTCAAAGGTTCATCTCTCCTAAAATGTTTCTATAAAAAAAGCCTTTATAGCTATGGGAGACCTCGAAACTGATATTATTTCATAAAATCTTACCAAAATACCACAGATTATTATATAACACCGTGACCTCCCCCGAGGGAGATTGTTGAGACCAACATAGAGGCACAAGAAACTCTTTGGAATACTCAACATCAAAATATGGCCTCAAACTTAAATCTTCCTAGACTAGTAGACGAAGCTTCTGAAGAAGAAGTTGATTCAGAGGAAAGTACATAAACAAACTTAAATTTTGAAGCTACAAAAAACGGTGCTGCTTCTGAAACCAAAGATGACACTTCGAAGAAAGGTGCACTAGAGAAAAAAGTGAGGAAAAAGAAAGTGCCAACTGAGCTTCTTGAAGATGTTGTTACCACAGTCAGTTTGAATTAAAACCACTTCTCCTCGAATATATCATAACACTGAAGAATGATATTCGTCTCAAAATGAGAGAAAGGATAAACAGAAATTAGTGAATTCTAGTGATTAGGTGGTCGAAAACTCAGCATCGGGTTTTAAGCGGCATAAAGGTTTTTCAAAAGGAGAATCTGAAAAAGATTATACGAAGAAGTATAAAAAGGAATGAAAATCTAAGAATGTTTCTCGTTCAACTTCTCATGAAGGAAATCCTTCGAATCAGTATGCTGAAACTAATAGGAACCTATATGTCACAATGGGAACTGATGATCAGTTCGTTCAAGGTGTTGACTAGAGAAATTCTCCGTTGACAGATAAAATTCGATCCATGGCGCTTCCGAAACGTTTTGACATTTCAAAGATGGAGAAGTTCCATGGGATGCAAGATCCCGATGATCACATCGAACAATTCAAAAATTATATGATGAATTTCGAGGATGACGACCGACTTGTGTGTCGTGCATTTTCATAAAGTTTTAAGGGAACGACTCTCAAGTGGTACAACAGGATTCCGAGGGGGTCCATATCAAATTTCAGAGATTTCTATATTGCTTTTCGAAGGCAGTTTGTGGGAAGCAAAAAGATGAGAGCAAATGACGATACTATTATTTAGTGCAAGCAGGCACTATGAGAAAAATTGAAAGATTATACCAAGAGATTTTTGTTGACCAAGGCTAGTTTGGACAACTGTGAGGAAAATTTGGCAATGGCAGCTTTTCGCCAAGGGCTGTTGCCAGGAGATTTAGCTAATGAAAAAACGAAGAGAAGGTCCTTGACTTTTGAAGCTTTGATGGCTCAAGTCGAGGATCAAATCAAAGTGGAGGAGTCGAGTAGAGTCTGAGGCGGACCAGTCAGCACTCCGAAAAATTCAGGGCAGGCAACTAACAATCAGGGGGAGCCTTCAAATAATAACGATGGCAATGGTAATAATCAGTCGAGGCAGAAGAACAATAAATTGCCTCCTCCGAGTGTGGTTATTCAAATCACGCTCCATCTAATACTTACAACAGGCTAAGACCAAATACATGGGTCAAGCCTGAGTATTACGCCAATTTGATAGAGAATGTTTATGTCATCTGGGATAAGACTAAGAATTATGTGAATTTCAGGAAGTCGGATCCCATCAGTAAGCCTAGGGAGGAGAGAAATAATAAATTTTGCAGATATCATGATGATATTGGGCATGATACAAATGATTGTATTGTTATTAAGAAAGAAATCCAATATCTGATTGAGAATGGAAAGCTCCTGACCTATGTGAAATCACATGGGAGTGCATCGAAAAATAATGGTGCATCGACTTCAAAACCTGCACAGCCAGTTGAGAGTTTGATGATTATGGATTCGCAGGTTGAATCGTTTGATGCTTCCTCTGAATATGTTGAAAATGATCCAAATAGGTTGCTTCTGATGACAGTGGAAGAGCCTGTAGAAAATGGGCGTGTTCAAGAATTATGCAAGTTTTTTTAGTCGTTGGCGAGGCGATTCAATGACTGTAAATTCAGACAGTTCCAGGAAAGGGCATGTTGTCAACTTGACAACTCAAATTGAAGGGAGGATGTCAACGCACTTATATGGAAAGAAATATATTCCCTCCATTTTGTTTGATGAAGACGATTTGAGAGGAACAGCAGGACCATATGAGGATGTTGTGGTGATCGAAGCTGAGGTGGATGGCGTCGAAATTCGACGTGTGCTGATTGATACTGGCAGTTTTGCTAATGTCCTTTTTAAATCCACCTATGATAGAATGATAAATCCACTTCGGATTACTCAATCAGATCAGACAATTATTGGATTCACGGGTGTAACAACTCGTGTTGTTGGAGAACTCGAAGGTAAAGTTAGTTCTGGAAAAGGACCATTCAAGAAAAAAGTCTAAGTACTATTTGTGGTGGTGGACCAATCATGGCTTTCAAGAATGTATGGGGTGGTTTCTGCAGTTCATTAGTACTTTAAGTACGTAGTTGGAGACATAGTTGGGGTGGTTCGAGGCGATCAAAAGGTTTCCAGGCAATGCTATGCCACTGCACTTCGGGTTCGAGGATCCAGCAGTGGGGATTTGATGCGCGAATAGCAATTAGAGTGGGCACCCTCGGATTTGGAAGAAATGGTTGACGATCCGAGGGAAACCCCAGGGTCTTTAATGGCGAGTAAAGAGATAGAGGAGTTTACTTTTTCAAAAGGAAAGGTGCTTCGAATTGGAACTTCATTGACCCATTTTCTACGTCAACAACTGCTTGATTTTTTATCTCAAAATTTGGATGTCTTCCCTTGGAAGACCGAAGATGTAACAGGAGTAACTATTGAGTTAATTCGACATAGCTTGGCTATAGATCTGATGGTTAAGCCGGTAATTCAAAAAAGGAGAGTGTTTTCCTCGGAAAAAGTAGAAGCAATTGTTGCTGAAGTGGATCGGTTGTCTAAGGTCGGACACATAACGGAATCATAGTATCCTTTGTGGAAGGCGAATCCGGTGGTGGTTAAAAAGAAGAATAGGAAATGGAGGATGTCTGTGGATTTTAAATATTTGAATAGAGCATGCCCCAAAGATCTATTTCATGTTCCTCGAATAGATCAGTTGATTGATTCCACTTAAGGAAACAAAATTTTAACTTTTATGGATGCTTTTGCAGGGTATAATCAGATCCAAATGGATCCAAAAGATCAAGAGTGCATGACTTTTATAACTGATAGGGGCCTGCATTGTTATAGAGTGATGCCCTTTGGATTGAAAAATGCTAGAGTCACTTATCAGAGATTAATGAATAAATATTTTGCTACGCAAATCGGAAAAAATATGGAAGTATGTATAGACGATATGCTAGTGAAAATTTCAAGGGACGAAGTGCATCTTGATGATCTAGAGGAAACTTTTTTGAATCTAAGGGCGATCAGGTTGAAATTAAATCTAGAGAAGTGCACCTTCGGAGTTCGATCAGGGAAGTTTTTCGGTTTTATTATCAGTGAAAAAGGAATAGAAGCTGACCCATAACATTTAAAAGCTTTGATAACAATGAATTCACCTCGATCAATCAAAGAAGTGAACATACTGACAGGAAGGTTACGAGGACCCAACAGGTTCGAATGGACGTCGAAATGTTAAGCAGCGTTCACAAACATTAAAAAAAAAATTCATCACCAGAGATTTTGACAAAGCCTCGAAATGGGGAGAAATTATTTTTGTACATTGGGGTGTCAAATTTTGCACTCAGCGCAGTGTTAATTAGTGCAGTTGGGGGGTTACAACGACGTTATATTTCGGGAGGATGACCAAATGGTCAGTGGAGTTAGGGGATTACGATATCTTATTTACACCTCGAACAACGATCAAAGCACAGGCACTGGTAGATTTTTTGGTTGAGTTCCACTCAAGCCGATCAGATGAGGAAGAAACTAAAAAAGCTTTACCTGTAGATTCGAGGTGGGTTATTCGAACAGATGGAGGATCAGTATTTCAGGGTGCAGTTCTGGGGTTCAAATAATAGCTCTGACGGGAGAAACAATGGTCCAATCAATTAAATTTGGTTTTCATGCTTCGAACAATAAAGCTGAATACGAAGCTGCTTTGGCAGGTTTGAGATTAGAAAAAATTTGTGGGGCGACTTCAGTACGCTTGGCGGATTCTCAGTTATTAGTAAATCAGGTGTCTGGATTTTCCGAAGCAAAGAAGGATCGCTTGATTTTATATCTTTGGGAGCTTTGGAATTTAATGCTTATGTTTGACAATGTGGTTGTGGAATATATCGGCCAAGGAAGTAACACGGTGGCTAATTCTTTAGCAAATATTGCTTACAAGGAAGAATATCCTTAGATTTTGCTACAAGAAAATCCTTCAATTGTTACTCAATCTAGCCAATGTGAAAATATAGAAGATTTCTTTATCTTGGATGAAAGACGACGTGATTGGCGATAAGATATTCTTAATTTTTTAACCCAAGGAATACTGCCAAATGATTCCCAATTGGCCAAAAAGTTAAGGGGTAAATCCTTTGGATATATAGTTCTCGATGGAATTTTATATAAAAAGGCATTAAGGAGAGCGTTACTATGATGTTTAAGCAAGCAAGAATCACAAGAAGTATTGTCAGAGTTGCATGATGGTGAAGGGTCAGCTCATTGTGGGTTCAAAGCTCTATCGCGTTGAGTTTTACTTGCAAGGTTTTACTGGCCTACAATCATGAACGATGCTAAGAATTTAGTCTGAGGTTGTGATACTTGTCAGAGATTTGCCAATGCTATTCACAGACCAGCAGTACCGCTTATGTCTATTTCTGAGGCGATACCATTTGATAGATAGGGAATTGATCTGGTGGGACCTTTGCCGATGGCTTCTGGAGGAAGACAGATGATAATTGGGGCGGTGGATTATTTTACAAAGTGGGCAGAAGCAGAACCGCTATCAGGAACAAAGGCAAATGATGTCATCTAATTTATTGTGAATAATATCTGTTGTCGTTTTGGGGTTCCTCGGAGAATCACAACAGATAATGGCCCATAATTTAATAATAGGGAAATAGCTGCATTTTGTACTTCTAAAGGAATTCAGCAATGTTTTTCGACGCCTTTTCATCCTCAAGCTAATGGACAAGTCGAAGTGACAAATAGAACGATTCTAGATGCCTTGAAGAAGAATCTATCGGGGGCAGCAGGAAAATGGCCAAATTATTTGCAAGAGGTGCTTTGGGATTATCGAACAACTCCAAGAGAGGCTACAAAAGAGACTCCTTTTTTATTTGGCATATGGTATGGATGCATTGAGCCTTATTGAATCTACGATGTCATCTTTTAGAATATCTCAATATTCTAAAAGGTCTAATGACGAAATTCGAAGGGCTAATTTGGATTTGATTGAGGAGAAAAGTGTTTGAGCTCATCTGAACGTAATCCATTATCAAACTCTTATGAGAAATAGATATGATTCGAAGCTGAAAAGAAGAGAATTTAAAGAAGGTGATAAGGTGTTGCGGAGAGTTTTCTTACACACAAAGGAGAAGAACCTCGGAAAAATGGCTCTGAATTGAGAAAGGGCTTATACAGTTGTTGAAAGAATCAAGCCGAGGTCTTATCGTCTTTGTGATTTCGAGGGGAGAATGCTTCAACATCCGTGGAATATCCAACATTTGAAGCTTTATTGGGAGTAGTTATGTTTTTGTACTTTGGAATTTTTGTTTTGAATGGCCCAGTCTTTCCTCTCCTATTGGCCTAGGAAGGTTTTAACGAGGCGTCGTTTACATATTCAATATTATCAATAAAGTTCATCTTTTGGCCAATGTTTGTTTGCATATGTTTGATTATTATCTTAACAAATCATCAAAAATTGATAACCTTTGAGATTGGTTAAAAGTAGAATGTTCCAAAGTGTTTTTGACACTTTTCAAAGAAACAACCATGTTTATTAATTACATTACATTTTTATTTCGAAGTGAACGCTTAACAACACATTTGGGAATTATTTTTTGGTAGAGCTACCAAAGCTTAACAATACATTGACATTTTTCGAAGAACTACAATTTTTTTGAAGAGCAACAATATCTATCGATTTTGTTAAGCGATTCGATGAGGTAAGTTTACATTAATTTGTTAAGGTTTTATAGGTACTTTGTTTATAAAATTCACCATCGAATAAGATACAAGGAGAATGATAACATACAAAAACCATTTGTCATTTAGATCGAGTCATTAAGGTACAAAACAAGGATATTGTAATTCGAGAGGGATAAAAAAGTTTATAATTGATGAGTCCGGATTTTGTCACCACCTTTTATGAGAACCGGACAGGGGCAATTCGGATAACATCCACTTAACCGGACAGGGGCAGTTCGGACAACCTTCATTGACTGAACTATCCGAATAGAACTAAAGTATTTAAAACTTAATCACTTTATGACTAAGCTGACTACTTGCTTACATAAAACTAATGGGTGTTTAAACTCGAGCCGAATCCAATAACACAACCCGAAAGCCCATATGGCCCAAAGATAAGGGTATAAATACCCAACTACCTACATTAAATGAGGGTAATGAAAATTAAATACAACCAGGCAGCTCAATTCTCCCTTTACATTCTATCCAAACTTTTAATACCCTCAAAATTCCACAAAACTCTAGACAAAATTACAAAATTACCCTCAAACGAAAATAAACCACATCAATAATAAAATCATTCAGAAGATTCTTCTTCATCGGATGATTCATCTTCGGAAGACGATGAACTTGGAACTGGGTCAAAAGCTTCGCTTGGCGTTTTTCCTCGGAGATATTATTCCAAAAGATTGTCAGGTCGACTTTTAGATAAACAACATGAAGTTCTCGAAGAAGAAAAATGGCCGCATATTCTTTTGCGACGCTGATAGTTGTTTGCATATCCTTTGAAAGTTCAGCTTCGGCGGCAGCGACAGCAGCAGCTTTTTCAGCTTTGAAGTTCTTTTTCAGTTTAGCCATATCATCGGTTGGCTCTTTATTTTTTGTCTCACAAAGAGTGAGAGAATTTCGAAGCTTGTTGGAGTTATCTTTTTCAGCGGCTAGTTTTGAGTTTCTTCAACTCTTCTTTATGATTATTAGTCAGCAATTCGGTCTCGAAGATGTGGTTGATTTACAGATGATTCTTTATGAAAGAGCACCTTTGATCAGTTTGAACCGTGCCATTTCATAACCATGAAATTGATCGATTACTTTGTCATGTATAATTTATCTAAGATTCTTATGAGCTTTGTAACCTTCCTTGTAGTAAACCATATCTTTGACCAGTTGCTTTAGATGGTTTTGAGAAGCTTCGACTTGGGAAGCAAGTTTATTTGTTGCAGTATCAAGTTCGGAAAATGGTTGAAGAACGACAGAAATTGCAGGATTTGAGTAGTCTCACGAAGTTCGGATGTGCTAGGATTTTGAATCATTGGGGTGATAGGCTCAAGATAGCAAGTACCTTCTAGAGAGGCTTCAATTGGTTCTAGTCTCCCAAAGTTAAGCATATGATTTTGGATTACTTGAAGAACATGATCTTCCTCACCAGTAAGTGCTTCGGTATTATCGAAGCCGATGAACATATCAGGATCAAAAGCTGTAGTGGTTTGATTCTTGTTGGAGGTGGTATCTGCAATGACTATCAAAGGATTGTCTTGGTTTGATTGATTTTCTATTGAAGGGTTTTGTGGATTTTCAGCAACAGTCTCGTCCTTATCAACCAAAGTGTACGAAGTGATTTTCTTCTGTTTCTTTTTCTTTTCGAGGGAATCAGAATTTTTCTTTGATGATGGTTCTTGATCTTTTCCCTCTTCGATGGGTGAGAGAGGTTGTTCAGCAATTTTGCATTTTCGACACTTTGGTTTTGATGACGTGGAAGGGTTAGCACTGATATAGAAATGGGTTTTTAGGAATTAATTTGTGAATGATGTAAGTTTTAGGAAGCTATTGTGACTTTGCATAATTTGTAAGGACTAAATATCAATTAATCCATTTCTGTAACAGATTCAGTTATTTAACTAAGTCTTGGCTCCTCTATATAAAGGATCAGACAGTTCTAATAAAGGGGTTGGACACTTTTTACTGGAAACTCATTTGTACTTGTGTTTTCTCTCTCTAAAAACTCTTTAGCACTTTCTCTCTCTAGATTTTCTCTCTAGCAATTTACCTTAGCAAATCAAAACCTTATCAAGCACCAGATGTGCTAGCTGCCTTTTTACCCTTCTTCTCTTTGATGACTTTTCCTTTCTTCTTTTTTGGCAAGTGGCTATCCGATCTGTTGCGAATGGGAAGAAAGACTTTGCAGTCAGGCTGGGGTATTCGTTGGCACACAAGTTTTGGATCCGGTTCGGATGATAAATCTTTAGGAGGCAACCCACTTTATTTGATTGGAAACATATGGTTATGGAGGAAATTGATAAGCTGAAAGGCAGTATGGAATGCATTGTTCCATTCCTTTTCATCCCAGTCGGTGAGTTTTTGAAAACTATCATTAGCAGCTTCTCGACGTGCTGAGTAGCGCTTCGAAATTTCTAGTATAAATTAGCAAAATAAAATGTTAAAAAAAGGGAAGAAAATTTTCATATTAGAAGATAAAAATTCAAAGAACTTACGATTTTTTCTCCAAACGAGAGTGAGTTTCGAAGGTTTAGCTTCGAAAATCACTTTGTCGTTTTCCCATGCTCCAGATGTGAAGATGTATTTTTGTTTCCAGAATTTGTCAGCCTCCAAAAGATCATCGATAATCTTGAGGTCAGCCATCAATGTGAGGTAGTAAAATAGAAGCTTCAGACCTTTTGAAAGTTGAGTCACTGAGATGAAGTCTTTAATGCTGATGGGAATTTTGGATAGATGGGATGCTATGATCACTGACATAAGGGTGAACCATTGATTCGGTGCCACCTGGGTAGGGCATAAACCGAGGAGTTCAAAGTACTCCACGATCATTGGATCTAGTGGAAATCGAAGACCCAGTTGATGATTTCTGGGTATTCCACTAGTTTGTCATCCTTGTAGTTAAGGGGAGTTTCTCATTCTTTTGGCAGACGAAGGGTTATGTTTTCTCCCATTCCCCTTTGCTTCTTAAGAGCCGAGGCTTGGCTTTCTTTGTAGTATATGTAACTAACTTTCTTCAAAACGATAATGTATTTGGTTTCGAGGTTTCTTAGGTTCCTCCTAATTTTTTCTCTTTCTTCTTCGAAGATGGAGCAAATATCAGTTTCTTTTTGAGAGTGAGCCTCAAGATCGGTTTTTGTAGCCTCTGAATCAGCTTCGTTAGCTTTTGAAGTTTCTTCTCGATGATTTTGAGAAGTTTGGATAATCGTTTATGTAGAAGGGTTAGCAATTTGATGCACTTCCTCTATCACTTCTCTTTGAGGAGGATCGTTAGTAGTTGGATTTGGAAGAGAAGGAGTTCAGATGATTGTTGATTCATCTCCCATGGCGATGAAAGTTTTTCTTTGTTTGGTTACTGAAGAGTTTTTCGAAGAATGGTTGTTTGTTTTTGGTTTTAGAGGAGAAATTCTACTTTGAGATGAGGAGACTTAGGTGTTTTAGATGAGGATTGCTCTTCGATTTTGGGGGAAGGTTAATTATTTGGAACTTTAGTAGGATCGAAGTTACCGTAATAGAATGTCTCAGTAGTAGTTCCGATTGGACCACCTCGAATTTATCATGCTCTTCGGTATTCTGCAGCTCTTTGCGCAATACAAAAGTAATCGTAAGATTGGAACACAAAATTACTGTCAGTATCAGAGGATTTCTGGTGTTTTGGGAAGAATGGCTTTTGAATTTTGGTTCTTGGTTTCTTTCTCATAAACCAAGTAAGGGTTGATCAGAGATGATGAAGGTTGTTCGGGAAGTTTGAAGTTTCTGGTGAAAATCCTGAGAATAGAGGAGGAGCACGATGAAGGTAGCCAAAAAATCTAACTTCTCTCTAAAACAATTTCTATGTGAGGAGAGTGGAAATGAGAGGAAGGTGGTATTTATACTAAAGCGAGTGAAGATGTGTGAAGGTGGAAAGACCTATGTGATGATAGGTTGGAATGCGAATCGTTGAGTTAGTTAGATGTTCGACATCTGTCAGGCTAGATTACTAGTGTTATGATGAATTTAACGGTTGCATATGTAACGGTTATATTCGAGGATGATTTATTTACACAATATTTCGAGGACAATTTTCAACACATTTTATTACATCGATTCGAAGTGATTTCGATCTCATGTTTACTTACGAAGGTTTTTCGAGGCGTTTTTGTGTTTACATTTTGGTTCGAATATATTTAAGCTAATGGCTTCGATTGATTGTTTTTAAGCTTATGACAGGTCATATAGCCAATGGGAATTTTCGAGGATGTAAAGATTCGAAGACAAACTGGATTTGAAGACTTTTTAGTTCTTATTCATTTACTGACATGAGAACTAGGGGGCTTCTGATATGGAAATAGAGTTTTAAGGACTAAATTGTAAATAATGTAAATTTAAGGATTTAATTTTAATTAATGTAAGTTTTGTCCTTAATCCGTGACTGATGTAAGTTTTAGAGGATATTTGTAACTATGTATAATTAGTAAGGGCTAAACCGCAATTAGTCTAATTTTTGTAACAGATTTCAGTTTGAGACTAAGTCTTGGCTCCTCTATATAAAGGACCAGACTACTCTAATAAAAGGCTTGAACACTTTTAGTTTGAAATTCATTTGTACTTGTGTTTTCTCTCTCTAAAAACTCTCTAGCACTTTCTCTCTCTAGAATACACTCTTAACAATTTACTAAGGCAAAACGATAACTCATCTGTTCTGACCTTCGAATTATAAGGACTCCGTATCAAAGTTTGATAATAAGTCATATTCAAATGTGCCCTAACTCTTTTATTTTCGATCAAGTCTAGGTATGTTCTATTTTCCTTTTTATTTAGCCCTTCGGATTAATGAAGTACCCTATAAGAAGGTAAAGTAGATTCTGCAATGGTAATATCATCTATACCATATACCAAAGCAAAACGAGTTTTTTGTGTAGTGGTGGCGGCGATATAAGAGATGGCTGCAAACACGAGAAATAGTAAGATATAACACGATATCGCACACTATGTTACTTGAGCGCGCTTGCCTTTGATCGTGCTTTTCTTGACTATTGTCGGGCGCAGATAAGTCTTGAGTTTTCTTTGACCGAGCGTGCTTACTTCTAATCGGGGTCTCCTCGGTAAAAGTTTGAGCGCGCTCGGCCTCGTACCTCTTCTGCTCGGATTGAGCCCATCTTCCTCTTTTAAGGTCTTCGTGCTCGTCCTACTTTATACGGCCCTGCTCGGCTTCAATCTGCCCTGCTCTGTTGGGTTTTACTTGCTCTACTTTGCTTTTATTGGTTCTACTTTGTTTAGTTGCGCTTGGTTTTGATGTGTATCCTTCATATTAGTTATGGGTGCCGACTCCCTTATTAGGGTTCCTCTAGTCCAAATAGTAAATGTGAAACAATTACTGGTTAGGATAAAAAATAAATATAAAAGACAATACATGTGTGACGTGGCAATCGCTGATTTGATAGCGTGTGTCGGTTAAGTTTGATTTTCCGACAGATTACTGCAGAAAAGCGTGCTAAACGTTTGAGTTCTCGATGAAGGGTTTGACAGGTGTCATCATTGTAACAATGGTTGAATAAGTGAATTATTTGGGTAACCATTTAGACGGTTTTTTCAAAAATCGTAAGTCTTTATTCCGATAAAGTACTTTGTGAGCATTTGGTTGAAAGAAAGTTTTAGAGAGGAAAACTTCAATATCGTTGCGTTTGAACCGGTTTGTTCGTACACTCGTCGGAAAAGTTGTCAGGGATATCATCGGAGAGTAAATACTAAAAGAAAAAAGGTATGTATCCTCTTGTGAGTCTTTTGCTCGTTGTTTAGGTAGATACTGTAAGGGGAAATGATTTAAAGGTTTTGTATGAGTGGTAAGAATGCATGATGTGTATCAAACCATGGGTTTGTTGAGAGTAATGCCAAGCATCGTGTGGTGAAATCCTAATTTTATAACCACCATTGGGTAATTGCAGTCGATTCATTCAGGGCGCCAAAGAAAACAATGAAGAAAGTACTGAAATCGGAGTATGAGGAGATGGCGGTTTTAGAGGAGTATTTCGCCAAGATTACTCTGAAGTACGGGTACATGACTGATGGTCCGTAATGGAGTTTAGAAGTGGATATGGGTTTCCCGACGATGTGACCGTTAGAATTTCTCGAGCGGGAGACCAACCTTATACAACGGAGGAGGGGGAGACTTGCTTGTTCACGACCTTGTTTGATTGGGGCCTGCGGCTCCGTTTTCCACCACTGATTACGGACTTTTTTAGCTTCATTGGTATTTATCCTACCCATCTAACAGTGAATGGGTGGAGGACGTTGCTGAGCATCGTGCCTAGCTCACAATACTTCAAAATACCTCTCTGCTTGGCTGATGTGTTAGCGGGGATGGAGGTGGCCAAGTTGGCTCGGTCGGCCTTTTTTATGTACAGTTAAATGGAGCGAGGCATATAGCGGACCTACCCAATTCTGACAAGACCTGGAAGCATATATTTATTTATGTGTCTGGTAATCGGGAGCATGAGAGTGCTACAATGAATCTTCAATTAGAAAGGTGTGGAAGTCTAAGTGTAAGCCTTTTAAGTGTTTGAGTGTAGATTAGGTTATAAACGTGATTGTAATTTGTCGTGTTAATGCAAGTGAGGGGAAATACCACGAGTGGAGCAAATCGGGTCGTCCAAAGGGGTCGGTGAATCTTTTGGCAAAGATATCTACTGCAGCGTATGCTGCTTGGGTAGGCGAGCCAACACAGGTCTTCTCTGTGGTGAATTACGTTAAAGTCGGTCTGTGGCGTATCCCTGAACTGGTGGTGGCAGAAGACGGGTGGGTTATAATGGCTGAAAGTGAGGAAAAAGCCACTTTGGAGAGGCTGCGAGCATTATTGGAGCAAAGATATGAGGAATGTGACTTTTCTGGGCTGGGTCTAACCGTGCCGGCAGGTCGGAGTACAAGGGAAGCGAGTAGCTCATCTTTTACGCTCGAGGGGACACATAAAGGGGAAGAAGTGGAGATGCCAAACAAAGAATGGCAGTTGGCCATTGTCGCTGAAGAGATGAAAGATAGTGGCAAGAAAACGAGGTCCTGTGAGGAATACTCAGAGGATGCGGTCAGTTCTTTGAAAAGGAAGAAGAATGGGGTAATTAAATCTGCCCCATTTTCACAACGGAAAATGGCGCTGGTGGATGAAGACGAGGTGGATGGAACTATTG
Source organism: Limnanthes douglasii subsp. nivea (assembly GCA_036936605.1). Lineage (NCBI taxonomy): Eukaryota > Viridiplantae > Streptophyta > Magnoliopsida > Brassicales > Limnanthaceae > Limnanthes > Limnanthes douglasii. The sequence continues at coordinate 243,496,425 of JAUPFV010000002.1, forward strand.
GAGGCCAGGTGAAGGATGCTGGCGATGTGCAAGTAGAGGAGAAGGAGAAATCCTCTGGGAAGGAGCCATAGGTAGTAGTTACTGATGACAAGGCCCCAAAGGCAGATGGAGGGGTCAAGGAAAGGTGCTTCCTCTTGTGGCACGGAGAATGAAGAAATTTGTGCATGGCCTTGGGTCGGGGGCGTCGTTGGTGAACGTCGTGGTGCCTGAGGCCTTGCGATCGGAGAGGTCGGGAGAGGCTAGGGATGATGCTCAGCAACTCCCTCAGCATATTGAAGCACTGCCCGAGCCGTCAGTGAAGCTGGTGATACCCGCGGCGTCCCAGATGATCATTGATCAGGTCCGACACGGTTCAGACTTCTCCTTCTATGATACGCTTCCAATGAGCGAAATTTTTCAACGCCAGTTGGAGTTGGCTCCAAGGGTATGTGTTGAGTGCAAACTAAGATTTAATCAGTTGACTGTAATATGCATGTATTGGAAAAATGAGTGCTTCAATGATGTGTTTGTGCAGATGCAATATAACTCACATGCTCTGGCGTATCGGCGCATGTCCTCAGTGGACGTCCGAGCGATGGAAATGTGGAAGCCAGAGCCTATGTTTTTGGCTCCGTGCGAGGGCTTACTACTGAACTTGCTCGATTAAAAAATGTTTATGGATTGGCCAAGCAGCGGGCGGAGAAGACACAGAACAAGAGCAAGGACGTATTTTGTCGGCTGGGAAAGGCATGTGCAGAGTGAGGTGCAGGAAGTAAGCAGTTCCTAGAGACGCTGATGAGCACAACACTTCGGACGGTGCAAATTAATGAGTTGTTGAAGAATAATGAGGCCATTGTTGCGCAGAACTCGCAGCTGATGGAGCAGAGCATGCTTCAAGAGACCAAGGTGGAAGAGTAGGACTCCAAGATGGATGACCTTTCAGTAGAGCTAGCTAATATGAAAATTCAGTTGGCCGAACTTCGGAAGGAACAAAAAGAGAGGCGCGGCGAGGTGGCTGGATTGAAGAAGAAAGCTGATGCTGAGTTTGAAGCCAAGGAGCGCCAGGTTATGCAAGTGGCGTTGGGAAATGTGCAGAAGGACAAGGTGAAGTTAGTGATGGAATGAAGGGCCCTTAATCCAGACATATATTTTGGTCTTTATAAAAAAATTGCTCCCAGTGGTCGAGACAAGAAAGGCGAGCGGCGCCGATGTGGTAGCGTATCCTACTGATACTTAGTGTAGGAGAAAAACTTGTAAAATATTATTTTTTGGAGTGACAAAGACTTGATTTAGTTATGTAATTTAACTTGTGTTTTTTGTTGGATGAGCTAATGGCATGGCACGTGTTTACACTTTTACTTTGTTCGGATAATGAACTTTTTATGTAAGATCGAGCAGAGTAGGGCTCATTGCGTAACTTATGGTTAAAAAAGTGGCCATATTTGAGTTCGCGGAGCGACCGGTTTGGCCTATTGTGTAACCCACTGGGCTTGGAGTAGTTCACGTTTAATAATACCTGAGTACGGTAAGAAGCACAGTCTGGCTCGTTAACATAGCCCAGCGGGTGTGGCCAATTAACTCGTTTGTCATATCTATTAGAACTTGTCTAAGTGTGGCACAGTATAAGCCCTATTGCGTAGACTTTTATGCGTGGTCCATGACTATGTGGCGGAGTTACAGAAAATAAGTATAAACACAGTTGGCGAAAACCCTTCCGCGCCATCAGAAGTGAAAAAGAGCGCATCGAGAATTTTTACATTGTGGGGTTGTATAACTTGATATGACTTATATTTCATGGGTGTTTTAGGGATTTGCCTTCATCATTGGCGAGGCGGAATGCTCCATGATGGCCCTTGGCGATTATGGTGTACGGTCCATCCCATTTAGGGCACAACTTTCCCATTTTTTGGTCACCCGCTCCTTGGAAAATATTTTTCATAACAAGATCACTGACTTGAAAAGTTCGCGATCAAAGTCGGGAATTAAGACGGCTACGCATCAGGCTTCTGTAATGCTCGGCTCATACGCGCACCTGGTCGCCCCCTCCTCAATTAAGTTGATGTTTGCCACTCCTCCGGAGTCGTTATCTGTTTCAGAATAAACACCGATACAGTGAGAAGGGATCAGAATTTTAGCTGGTACGACAGCTTCGGTTCCATAGACCAGGGAAAAGGGAGTCGCGCCTGTGGTGGCCCTTGGTGGCCCTTGGTGTTGTTCGATATGCCCATAACACGTCGGCTAGCTTTTCTGGCCAGCTTCCCTTTGCCCCATCAAGTTTTTTCTTGATGTCGTCGAGGATAGTACAGTTGGTGACTTCAACTTGTCTGTTCGCTTGTGGGTAGTATGGGGTGCCGAAGTTTTGTGTGATGCCAAATTTATCACAGAAATTGGAGAGGGCTTTGTTGTTGAATTGAGTCCCATTGTCCATTATTAGAACCTGCAGTATGCCAGAGCGTGTGAGTATTTGGTTGTGTATGAAGTCACATACCTCTTGGGATCGGGTGCGCGCCATTGCTTTGGCCTCTACCCATTTAGTAAAGTAGTCGAGTGCGACGATTATAAATTGTCGTTTTCCCATAGCCGTCGGTAAAGGTCCAACGACATCAATGCCCCATTTGGCGAAAGGGCAAGGGATAGGGCTAGCTGTCATTGGCTCGCCCAGCTTATGGGCAGAGTTATCAAATTGCTGGCATGCATGACATTGTTGAACTAGGTTTTCAGCGTCGGCGGCAAATTCAGGATAATAAAATCATGCAAGGAGAAAACGGTGAATGAGGCTTCAGTGGCCGCAGTGCGCCCCAGAGCAGTGGCCGGGTGGCGCTTTTTCTGAATATGGTGTTGTCAAGCAGGAAATACTTGGCCGCTTTGACCTCGAAAGCGCGAGCGAGAGCTTTATCTTGTGGTATTTTTCCATAGGTGAGGTACTCGATGAAGGAGATGCGCCAATCATGGGTGTTACTGACCAAAAATACCTGAGATTCCTAGCTAAAATGGGCCTTAATTGGAACTTCCTGGGTAATAAGGAGGGGGTGGTCCGCGGCTGCGGCTGCTTTGGCTAAGGCGTCGGTGGCGGGGTTAACGAGGCGGGGTACTTGTTCGTACTGGACGGAGCAAAATTCTGCTTCGACTTCCTTGAGGATCGCGAGGTAAGTTTTGGTGGCTTTCTGCTTAGCATTAAAGATACCCTTAGCCTGATTCATAACTAGCTGGGAGTGTGAGCGCACGCGGATGTTAGTCGCACCGCAGATATGTGCTAGACGCATTCCTTCAATAACTGCCTCATATACTGCCTCTTTATTTGTTGTTGGGAAGTTGAATCAGGTAGCTTGTTTGATTTGCTCTCCTGTTGGTGTTTGTAAAAGAATGTCGGCTCCACCACCTGAGGTAGAAGATGCTCTGTTGACTTCTAGGGTCAATGAACTCCTATCCATGTGGGAATCAGGGTTGTCGCCAGATGGGCGTGGAGTGGAGAATTCGGTTATAAAGTCGTCTACGTCTTGGCCCTTGATTGCTCGACGAGGTTCGAACCGGATATCATACTCCCCGAGTTCGATAGACCATTTAGTCAAACTCCCTGAAGTGTTGGAATTATGCAGTATGGTATGTGGCGGGGAGGATGTCTGGACTGTGATGGTGTGACTTTGGAAATATGGCCGCATCTTGTGTGCTGCTACCACCAAACCCAAAGCGAGTTTTTCCAGATCTCTGTAGCGTGTTTTGGGATCGGCTAATAATTTGTTGGTGTACTAAATCGGGAGTTGTCTCTTGCTGACTTCCTTAACCAACACCGCGTTGATGGCATGGGTGGATATGGCCAGGTATATGTATAGAGGGTCGTCGGGCTCTAGATCAGTAAAAATTTAGGAGAGGTAAGATATGCTTTCAAAGCGTGAAGGCGGTGTCGCAGTCACTGTTCCAAGAGAATTTCTTTGTGCCTCATAGTACTCTAAAGAACGGGTAGCTTTTGTCTGAGGCCTTGGATATAAACCTGGACAAGGCCGTTAGGCGGCCGGTGAGGCATTGGACTTCCTTGATGCTGGAGCGAGGCGCCATTTGCAATAAAGCCTGTAATTGTGCGGGATTGGCCTCAATGCCTTTCTTACTAATCACATAACCCAAAAATTTGCCTATGCGGACCCCAAAAGAGCATTTTAGTGGATTTAACTTGAGATTATACTTACGCTGGATGGTGAAAACATCTTGTAATGCTCGTAAGTGTTGGTTGATGTCCTTATTTTGACTATCATATCGTCGATGTAGGCTTCTAGGTCACGCTTTAACTGATTTTTGAAAATTTGATTGACGAGGCGCTGGTAGGTGGCCCCAGCATTTTTGAGTCCGAACGGCATAACGGTATAGCAATAAAGGCCTCGCTCGGTCTGGAAGGTTGTTTGCTCTTCGTCACGCGGGAGCATCCGGATTTGGTTGTATCCCGAACATGCATCCATGAACGACATGTATTCACAACCGGATGCAGAATCCACCAGCTGATCAATCCGTGGCAAGGGGTAGGCGTCCTTGGGGCATACTTTGTTTAAGTCGGTGAAGTCGACGCACATGCACCAATCGCCGCTCTTCTTTTTTACCAGCACTGGATTTGCAATCCATGTAGGGTATCCAACTCGGTGAATCTGGGCGAGCCCAAGTAGTTTGGCGACCTCTGAGGCGATGACAGCCTGCTTGTCGCTCGAGAAAGACCAACGCTTCTGTCGCACTGGTTTGGCTTGTCTGTCGATGTTTAGCTCATGGCAGATGATAGCCGGGTCAATGCATGTGACGTCCAGCGCAGTCCATGCGAAAACATCTAGATTGTTACATAATAAAGCTACTAATAAAGTTTTGAAACCTGTGTCCAAATTTGAGTCGAGGCGTATGACGCGACCATTGGCAAGTGCTTCGCTGATGATGTCTTCAGGCTTGACATCCTGTTCTTCACTATCGCGGGGGTCGTCCATGAGGTCAGGCGAGGGGGTGTTGTTGGGTTGGTTGGCACCATCATCGCCGGCTAATTGCTATCTGATGGGTTTGATGGGGTCCACGATCACCGATGGGCATGTCTGTGCTGCTCGCTCGCTTCCGCGGGATGATTCCTATTGAATTACCGACCGGGTATTTGACACATTGACGAAACGTGCATGGGGTAGCTTCCATTCTGTGTAACAATGGGCGACCTATGATTGCATGGTATGGGCTTGGGTTCTCTGATATGAGGAAGGTGGTGTTGAGTTCCTTTTTTGTCGCCCCATAACATGTCTTTACTAGTAGCTCGACTTCCCCTATACATTGAGAGGTTTTGCGGTCTTACCCTATCAAAGTGTGTTGTGTGGGTTTATATGCAAGGACCCCCAGCATGTGATCGTAGCTGGCTTTGAAGATGATGTTGGCCGAACTGCCATCGTCGACCAATATTTTGGTGACCATTACTCCTCCGATATCCAGGGTTATTGTCAGGGCGTCCTCATGGGGCGTGGCGGAACCTCTCATATCGTCGTCGTTAAAAATGAGATTGGCAACTGGATCGTGATAATGACTATAAGACTGCCCTCTTACAGACAGCACCTGCTCATCGTCTCTAGACCGCTTCCTTCTCGGATGGTCCGCCTCCTCTAAGGAGCCACCTCCGGCGATGGTGAGCATCTATTGTTGCTTCCCTGAACCGGCGGGCCGGTCCTCTTGACGGTCAGGAAGCTCGCTCTGGTGGAGTTCCTCTTATTTAGTGTGAGTGCTTTATGTGTTTCCGCTCTGATATCTCGAGGTCTGTTGTCGTACAAATTGGATTAATAGGCCGTTGTCAACCAACCGCTGGATTTATTCCTGTAGTTTCCAGCAGTCGTTGGTTACGTGATCGTGATCATTTTGGTATGCGCAGAAGTGTCGTGTTGAACGCTTGTATCCTGGGGCAGACATGATTCGGGGAGCCTGATATCGAATCCTATCTCTGGTGCGGTCGTAAAATGGTTGAGATTGACTCTCTGAGTTGAGTGAACTGTCGGGCCGGGTTTTCTTAAACGGCAAGACGTGGAGTGGTTGTCGGTCTTGTAGATTCTCTTCTAGGTTGGTCGCTTCCCCTTGATGACGTTCCCCGCTAACTTTGCGTTCGTCTTGGCGATTCTTGCGATGCTCATCATGGATTCTGGCCCCGCCCTCTTCGACGTTTGTGATGGTTGGATTGGCCTCGCCGAGGGTGGGGGGAGTTTGGTAGCGTCAACTACCTTAATGAACTGGTCCACGAGGGTCAGGAGGTCACGTATTTTATCGCATGGGAAGCGAATTAAATCAGCGTAAAGCTTACCTTGCCAGTCCAAACCCCGCTAGAGGGAAGCCATCGCCATATTTTTGGCTAAGTCAGGGAGTTTATTCATGGCATAGACGAATCGTCGGATGTAGCCCTTGAGGGATTCCCCCCTCCTTTGGTAGAGGTCCATAATGGAATAAGGATCTTGGCGTAATTCTTTGTTACCCACAAAGCGGTTCCTGAATGCGCTCCAAAGGCCTGCGAAATCACTTATGGAACTTTTGTGAAGACTGCTGAATCAGTCCAGCGCATTGCCCTTAAGGGTCATGGAAAGATCCCTACATAACATAGCATCGTCTGGATTAAAGGCGAGCATCATATTTCTGAACTGCTCCAAGTGCATTTCCAGGTCCCCAGATTCGTCATAAGCCTCTAATCGAAAAGGGTCCAATTTTCTGGGGAGCTGGGCGGCAACAATTTTTCGGTGAAAGGCGATTCTTTGAGGACATAAGCGGCCATGGTCAGGCGTACATGTTCATCTTGCTTGTTCGCTCCTTCTTTGCCATCCCTAGGTGCGGGCTGCTTGTGGCACTTTTTCCCACCGCTGTCTCATGTTCCTTCACCGAGCTGACCCCTCTTGGAGGAACCTTCTCGTACTGCTGCTCGACTTACCTCAATGACCGACTTGGGTGGGCGCTGGTAGTCGGTTGAACGCAGTTTTTTACGTTAGCATGTTGACAGCTTCCTGTAGTTCTGCAATGGTCATCTTGGTTGTTATGTCACTGGCTTCTTGGTCGCGATCCGCCTTACCTTGGGCCGCTTGCATCGTCAAAATTTGTTGCTCCAGTCGTTGAACTTCACTTGTGTCCTAGGGAAGGTTAGGTGGTAGGGTTTGATCGGTCAGGTTAGCCACCAGTGCTGCAATAGCTGGTGTCACTGGTGGGTCGACCGGGGTCGGAGCACTTCTGTGTAGAACTTCATCTTGGGTGTCCTAGTTAGGTGGAGGCGGTATCGTTGGCCCTGCAGCAGGATCGACGACATGGTTGGGTTTGGTCATGGTGATTCGTCTCTTGTTTGGTTCGATATCAATCCCGAATCGAGTTACTACCATTGGAAAAAAATTTGCTTTTGACGTTTCCCACAGACGGCGCCAAAAATGTTAAGGAAAAAATGTAAAACAATGAATCTGCCAAAGTAGTAATTTTATTGATTCAAGAAGATAAAATTCGTCCCCTTTTACAAAATCCTTAGCCCTCTATTTATACTATTCTAGGTCGTAACTCCCCTATTAATACAAACATTTGATGGGCTGTGACCGTCATGAAACTAATTATCACAAGTTCTCTTTAATCGTGGTCCTTAGATATTTGACTGTTGACTCTTCCTTGATAATCGGCCTTTAATGCAGTCATACTACTAAATTTGTTTATCGTTTGTCGACGTACCGGTTAGTTGGGTGTCGAAGCTGCCTTCTCCGCTCAGACCGGGTCCGATGTCAGTTTACTTCTTGCCGAGCAATGTCGAACACTATGTTCCTTGAGCACGCTTGCCTTTGATCGTGCTCTACTTGACTATAGCCAGGCGCGAACAAGTCTTGAGTATGCTTTGACCGAGCGTGCGTGCTTCTAATCGGGGTCTGCTCGGCTCAAGTTTGAGCACGCTCGGCCTCGTATCTTTTCTGCTCGGATTGAGCGCATCGTCCTCTTTTAAGATCTTCATGCTCGTCCTACTTTATACGGCCCTGCTCGGCTTCGATCTGCCCTGCTTTGCTGGGTTTTACTTGCTCTGCTCTGCTTTCCTTGGTTTTACTTTGTTTAGTTCCGCTTGGTTTTGATGTGTATCCTTCATATTAGTTATGGGTTCCTACTTCCTTATCAGAGTATAAGAGACTTAGAGAAAAACTCGTATTTAATTCCAAAAATTCAGACGATAAAAATAGTTTTTGAGATCCTTTTATAAACAATTCTCGAAAATTATTGGGCTTCTCAACGCGTTTGATTTGAGTGGTCGCAACGCCTAATTTGGATAACCGAGCCCCAAATAAAGACCATTTTCGTTTGTCCAAAAGGGACATATAACCATGGGAATTTGAAACTACATCATTATCTCCTTTTTCGTAATAATTCGCCCACGAATTATCAGCTTCATCATCCTCAACGGTATTTGTAAACGGCGTCATGTGCTTCATGTTGAAGACGTCATGGGTCTTTATGTGGTTTGATAGTTTTAACATGTATGCATTGGGATTAATCTTCTCAATGATTTCAAAAGAACCCACCTTTATTGCAGCTAGTTTGTTGTACTCATGTGCAGGATAACGATCTCTGGTCAAAACTGTCCATACAAAGTCCCCTACTAAAAACTCCACTAGTCAATGCTTCTAATCTGCGACAACCTTGTACTTCTGAGTTGTTTCCTATAGGTGTTTGGACGTGTTCTCATGAATCTCGCATAGATCAGCAATGACGGTCTCGACCCTGGCTAGAACCTTGTCAAGCATTGGAAAAGCTATATCCATAGGTACCCGTGGGTTATAATATATACTACCATGAAGGAACTATACCTTGTACTGCACTTGTGCTGTCCATTGTAGGGGAACTCAACGTGATAAAGGCAGGAATCCCATGCTTTCAATTTGTCGGAGACCTCTGTACGCAACATGTTTCCTATCGTCCGATTAATTACCTCTGTTTGGCCGTCTGTCTGCGGTGATATATGCTGCTAAAACTAAGTTTTGTGTTTGTAAGGCGCCACAAACTCCTCCAAAAGTGCTTGACGAACCGCGTATCGCGATCAGAGACAATATTCAAGGGTAGGCCATGTAAGCGGTAGACCTCACAAATGTATAAATTGGCAACATTCACAATATTTGTGGTTTGTTAGCATGAAATAAAGTGGGTCATCTTCGAAAACCTGTCAACCTCCACAAAAGTAGAATCGTTACCTCTCTGTGTTCTCTGCAGTCCAGAGGCAAAATCCATGTTGATGCTTCGTTACGGTCCCTCCGGTACCGGGAGTGGTAAGTATAGACCTGCATTAGAGTATGTGCTTTTACCATTTAGCAAACTCGACAGCCAGTTAAAGAACGGATAACATCTCCCCTAAAATGCAGCCAGAAGAACTGACTAGATATAGAGTAAAGGGTTTGATCTCTAATACCATGCCTCTCGTTGCTTCTCTCATGTACAAGCAGTAATATCAAACTGCCCTCAGGAATACAGAGTAAGTTACATCTAAAGAGGTAGTTGTTGCTCACTGCAAAATATTTTCTCAAACCTCTATGACGTCTTTTAAAATATGACCAAAATACGGATTGGTAGCCAGTAGATCCTTCATCATCTCGAATCCCACAACCTCTCATTCCATACAACCCAGCATACTGCATCAGCTACGTGGTTAACTGCCCCCGAAGTGTGCTTGATAGAAAACGTAAATTGTTGAGTAAATGTTGCCCAACGCGCATGGCATGAAAAGAGCTTCTCCTGACTCTATAGATGCTACAAGGAATCATCATCTGTGTACAGTATAAAGTCGTTATAGGCCAAGTAGGAACTTTAATGCTTCAAAGCCCGCCCCACTACATAAAACTCCTTGTCATAGGTTCTATAATTGAGCTTTGTTCCACTTAACTTCTCACTGAATTAGGCTATAGGTCGGCCTCATTGGTTGAGTACAACTCCAATTCCCAATCCAGACGTATCACAATGCGGTTCAAACCCTATAGAAAAATCATGTAGAACCAAAATATGTGCAGTGGTCAGTCTTACACTGATCTCTTCAAACGCAATAGTTGCTTCAGGGGTCCAGCATAATAACTTGCCCTTCATACAATCTGTAATATGAGCCATGGTAGGACTAAAATAACAGATGAACCTCTTGTAAAATGAAACTATCCTAAGAAAAGAACAGATTTTGTGATAGAAGTGTGTATAGGACAGTCACACACTGCTGCTACTTTCGACGTATCCACTGACAAGCCATCCTTTAAAACAGCATACCCAAGGAATATAACCAAAACTTTCATAGAGGAACACTTATCGAGTCTCTCATAAAACTCCTCACGTCTTAAAATAACCAATACTTTTCGTAAGTGCTGGAGGTGTATCTCCTTCATAGTACTATATATCAAAATACCATTAAACTACACAACTAAAAAAATTACAATAAATGGACAAAATACCTAGTTCATAACCCTCAACAAAGTGCTAGGTGGATTGAAAAGGTCGAATGACATGACCATCAACTCAAACAGACCTTCTCGGGTATTAAAGGATGTTTTCCACTCATATCTCATGCGAATACGAAGCTGGTGATATCCGCTTTTCAAATCTAGTTTCGTAAATACTGTAGCATCACTCAAATGATCCAATAAATCATCAAAGCGAGGAATAAGAAACCGATATGTGACGGTAATTTTGTTGATAGCCCTGTTATCCGCATACATCCTAATTGAGCCATCCTTCTTTGGTGTTAGCAGTGCAGGATCCACACAAGGACTAAGCCTCTCACGGATGTGGCCTTTACTCAACAATGTTTCCACCTGTCTACGAAGCTCCTCATGTAGCACTAGCATGATCTATAAATTCTTTTAAGCTCCTCATGTGGCTTTTTAAGCTCATCTGGTAATACGTTCGGTTTGGTAGCCTAGCATCCACTGGTAGATCAATTTGGTGTTGAATGTTTCTTAATGGAGGAAGACTTGTCGGCAGATTATCGGGAAACACGACATAAAATTATACTAATAGCGGCCGAATGCGCTCAGGTATCCCTGCAAATGGATTCTCATTATATTATTTAACCACCAATTGATAAACAATTCATGTATCCCTAGCATGCTCTATAAAAAAAAATCGAGCGAAAAACTTCTCACCCGACTCGTGTGATTCAACAAGTGCAGGTTTTGGGGATACCTCTTTAGTTTGTGTTAATATGAATCTAACATTATTCGATATGAAACTATATAGGTTTTTCCAATCATCGTATGTGACACTCCTATCATATTGACATGGTCGACTAGAATAAGTGACAAGCATCCATAGCAATGACATCACACAATGCCTTATTCTTATAGTTATCGATAGAAAAAGAGACCAAACATCTTTCAGAGATTGTTTCGCATCCAATCATCCCTTTCACCTCTTGCCTTAGGTGTAAAACAGTCACGTCTTAAAACCAATGTATGTCTAAGATCTCCTACGATGACCTGGTCTTCCTGAACCTTATCGACAGTTCCCTCTAGTTCCTCGTCAAACCATGGTTCACCATCCATATCGAAATCAGCAGCTCCGATGAACAAACCTCTCAATTATTGTGATTATTGTCGTAATTTCAGACACTGCAAAACAATGTGCCCTAGTTTGTGACAATGGTAACACATGACCTGTGAGGAAGTACATGCGTGACTACGACCTGTGACTTAGCACCTATATGAAAAGGAGTGGCAATTGGTACGGCTGGGCTAGGACCTGGAACCTTCCTTTTTGGAAACGCCATTAGAGTTATTTTGGCAGTATCTCCTCCATAAGACCTTTATGAAAGGGATTTCTCCAGATGCAGTGCACGTTGACGTGCTTCAGACACATTCAGAGGGTCGAACATGTTCAACTGGTCTTGAAAGTGTTTCTCATTCCACCTATGTAGCGAAATACTAATTGATCTGTGAATCAACAATATCGACACAGTTTTGCAGCGTGAAAAAATCATTAGTGTATTCATCAACAGTCCATGACCCTTGTTTAAGGATTTGGAACTGCTGGTACATTACACGCGCATAATTGTAAGGTAAAAACACAGCCCTCAAGTGCTTCACAAATTTAGCCCAAGTTGTTATTTTTGGCTTACCTTGCCTTGATATGGTCTGCTTTAACTATTGCCACAAAGATGTAGCTCGGCGTCAGAACTTAGTTGCAACCAATTTTACCAGTTTTTCATCCGGAACCTCCTTGAAATCAAGGACTTCTTCAACTGAGGTGGTCCAATCTAACAACTCCTCTGTTTTGAGACCCCCTGCAGCTCTACGATCTCAAGTCTGAATTTAGATTCCCATCGGTTGCTGTCATTCTAGTCGGAATCTCTCGCTGGCTACTGCTCAAAGACCTATTCATGACAGTCTTTGGAGTGATATTGACCTCTACCTTGTTCTCTCTGAAGGGCAAATGGATTTCACTACTTGGTTGTTTAACAAACATTGTAGTACTTCATGTACGTCTCTCATATGGTTTCCTAACGAATGCATATGTTCACCCACCTGGCCAAATCAGTTTTCGAACTCATCCCGATCAACCGATTCTACGATTGGAAGAGTGGAGTTCCGGCGCAAGGATCTGTTAGGCGGGATACCCCGGTAACCCACGTTGTATGAGCTTCGTCGCTCTCATACCAATATGGTGGCGGCGATATAAGATACGACTGCAAACACAAGAAATAAGAAGACCAAAGAGAGAAAGTATAAACTTTAACCCTAGGTTAGAGTATAAAATACTTAGAGAAAAACTAAAATTTAATTCCAAAAAGTTTGAAGGCAAAAATAGGGTTTGAGAGCATTTTATAGAAGTGCTCGAAACCTTATGCCAAAATTGCAAATTGTTCCTAATAACATAAAATAAAATAAACTCAGCTCAATTTCAAAGCGATTGGAGATGGTTAAGTAATTTAATTAAATCTAATAAAAAATAAAATTGTAGAAAATTAACAAAAATAGCAAAAAAAAGGGACCTAAATGATGATTTTTGGGCCTGAACTTCGTCACGAGAGCTCGTAATGCATTCAAATATCGTTGGGCTTCTCGACGCGTTTGATTTGAGTGGTTGTAGCGCCTAATTCAGATAACCGAGCCCTAAATAAATCTAGTTTTTGTTTGTCCAAAAGGGTCATATAGCCATGGGCTTGTGCAACTACATCATGTAGCCGCTCTAGTAGTTGCGCGATAAGCCCACAACACCTCTTGCATATAGTCAGGCTATTTCCGTGCAGCACCTGTTAAATTATTTTTCAAACCTTCTATAATAGACGTATTAGTTACCTCTAGTTGACCATTTGCTTGGAAAAGGTGTTGAAAAACATTGTGTGATACCCCTCGAATTGCAAAAATAATTTGTATCCTGTTGTTAAATTAAGGACCATTATCTGTGTTAATCTTCCGAGGAACTCCAAAAAGACAACAAATATTATTCACAATGAATTTAATAACATCATTGAATTTTGTACTGGATAGTGGTTCAGCTTCAACCCACTTCGAAGAATAATCCACCACCACAATAATCATTTGATGCCCTCCATAAGCCATAGGCAATGGACCTATTAAATCTTCCCCACATATTAAAAGGAACAACTTCGTATATGAAAGTAAGCAGTACTGGTCGTTTGTGAATAGAATTGGCAAAGCGTTGAAAAGTATCACAAACTCGAACTAAGACTTTAGCGTCATTCATAATTGAAGGCCAATGATGATCTGCAAACAAAACCCTACGCGTCAAAGACTTAAAACGACAGTGAGTTGAACCTTCACCATCATGCAACTCAGATAAAATCTCCTGAGATTCTTGTTTACCCAAACAACGCTACAATGGTCTACTTAACCATTGGCCTTGTACCGTAACCTTTTAGCCAGTTGTGTATCTTGAGATAATGTACCTTTTAGTAAAAAAATTAGGATATCAGAGCTACAGTTACTTCGACTTATGTCTGGGTAACAAATACTTCCTCAGCATATTTACATTGTTCTGATCGTGTTAAAAGTGAACGACTTTCTTGTAGCAATATCCACAAATATTCCTTTGTATAAGTAATTTTTTCCAAATAATAATCAATTGTATTATCTCCTAGGTTAATATGCTTGATAATCACTTTGCCAAACAAAAGAGTCAAATTTTGAAGCTCGGATAGATACAAAATTAACTGATCCTTCTTAGCCTCGGATAAACATGTCATACGATTTGACACTAGTTGTGAATCTGTTTCCAAACAAATTGTTGTTGCTCCACAAATATTTGCAAGCCTTAAACTAGCTAACGCAACCTCATATTCAACCTCATTATTCGACGCGTGAAAGCCAAATCGAACAGCCTGATACATTACATATCCACCATCAATTCGAACCACCCATGTTGAATCCTCTGAAATTAATTCTTTAACAATCCCTTCATCTGATCGGATTGAAGGAAATTCGACCAGAAAAATCATCTAAAGCTTGAGATTCTTCGATCAAGGATAAAAAGTGATATCAAAATCTCCCAATTTTACTGATCATTTGGTCATTATACCAGAAATATCTGGACGTTGTAACACATTCTTTAGTGGGAAAGAAATCTGAACCACAATGGTATGAGTTTGAAAATAAGGATGCATCTTCCTAGCAGCCACCACTAAAGTTGAAGCCTATTTTTCAAGCTTCAAATACCTTTTCTTTGACGCCAATAAACTTTTGCTAACATAATAAACTGGCTTTGAAACCCCCTTATCTTCACATATCAAAACAGCGCTCACAACGAAATAAGACACTGATATATATGAGCATAATTGTTCTTCAATTCTAGGCTTAGACAAGATCTCAGGTGATGACAATAGTTCCTTAATCTTTGAAAACGATGCTTCACAATCTGGTGTCCACATAAACTCTCTCGTTCTTCGTAAAACTTGGAAAAAAGGAAAATATTTTTCATAAAATATTGAAAAATAAATTGATTAAGAGCAGCCAACCTTCCTATCAAGATTTTTACTTCCTTTATAGTTGGAGGCGACGTCATCGATACTAGGGCCTTTAATTGCTCAGGATCAGCCTTTATCCATTTTTCACTGATGATATACGGCTAAAAATCTTGGTTAGTCACCGGACTTTGTCATGTGTATCAAATATGCCATTGATGCTTTTTGTATCAAAACGACCATTTTTGTTGGTTTTTTTGTTACATCTGTGATCATTCACCGGTGACCACGGATGCAAATCAAGACAAACAAAAATAACCACATATGCAAAATGAAACCAACAAAAATGATTGTATTGATACAAGAAAAATATCAGTGGCATTTTTTATACACATGACAAAGTCCGGTGACTAACCAAGGTTCTTAGCCGATGATATACCCTAGAAACATTCCTAATCAAACTCTGAAGGTATATTTTTTAGGATTTAGCTTCAAACAAATTGCATTTCCATTTAGAAAAGTCAATGTAAACCTCCATATGTCGGGCTTTTAACAAACATATCATCAATGTAAACCTCCATATTCTTTCTGATCTGAGAAGTAAAGGCCTTATTAACCAACCTTTGATATGTCGCTCTAGGATTCTTCAAACCAAATGGCATAACTCTATAATAATATAACGCCCGATAACTAATGAACGTAGTACTTTCCTGAGCTTTTGGGTCTATTTGAATCTAATTGTAACCTTCAAAGGCATCCATAAAAGAGAGAATTTTATTCCCCAAAGTAGAGTCAACCAATTGATTTATTCGAGGAACAGGAAACGGGTATTTAGGGAATGCACGATTTAAATCTGTAAAATCCACGCATATTTGCCATTTTTCATTCTTCTTTTTAACCAATACTGGATTTGCAGTCTACAAAGGATATTTCACCTCCCGAATATGTTCACCTCTGGCCAAACAATCCACTTCTACCACGATAGTCTCGGATGTTTCTACAGAAAAAGCTCGTCTCTTCTAAATAAGAGACGTAGCCCTCGGATTTATAGCTAAGTTACGGCATATTATTTTAGATGGAACTCCTACTACATCCTCTGTTTTCTAAAAGAAAATGTCCAAATTATCAAGCAAAAATTACAACTGATAACATAAAGTAGAAAGACAACATCGTTCCTATCGTAGAGTTTTCCCATCAGAAAAAGTATACTCCTCGATTTCCTCACTCACTGTTAAAGAACCCGGGGTCTCCCTCAGATTATTTATTCCCTCTTCATCCGAAGTTAACCCCCTTGGTTGGTATTCATCCACCTGATCATTGTAGTTAGAACCTCGAATTCGAAGAGTTGTTGCATAACATTCTCTAGCTACCTTTTGGTCACTTCGGACCACATCAACACGATCTCCAATGACATATTTCAATCACTGATTAACAGTAGATACAATAGTATACATTCTTGAAACCCAAGATCTCCCAAAAATATCATTGTAACCGGTTGGACATTCGAACACCATGAACAATACTTGAACCTTTTTTTTAAAGGACCTTTTCCCAAACACACTTCACCTTCGAATTCACCAAACACTTCAGTTGTTATCCCCATAAACCCAGTTATAGTTGGATCAAATAGACAAATTTGAGGTGGATTTAGCGTCGTATCATACCTAGACATGAACAATACATTTGTAGAACTTCCTGAATCTATCAAAACACGTCGAATTTCAATTCCATCTATATTTTCCCCTATAATCACTACATCCTCGTGAGGTCCTTCTATTCCCCTTAAATCATTTTCATCGAACAGAATAAAAAGAGTATCATTCTTTTCATATAAATGAGTAGACATTGTTTCCTTTTACTTGAGTAACCATGGTTACAACGTTCCTTTTTTCTAGAACTGTTAGTATTTCCAGACATAGAATCTCCCCCAAAGATTGCTAAAGATTCAAAGTACTCACACAAACTTCGAACTCGTCCCTGCTCCACTGGTTCATCCACCAGCTAGTAAAATTAACTAATCTAGCATCTAGAATCATTAGTGCATTTTTTTTCTTTGAATTTGGATTAGCAGTTTACTGTGTCGATGAGCGTGGAGTTTTCGATCCACTATTTTGCCCTTTAACAAAAGTTGTTCATTTTCCATTTTCTACTAAAACAAAAATCTCATTCTTTAAAGCAATGCAATCTGCATTGTCGTGCCCTGTATCATTATGATACTTCCAAAATCTGTTATTGTGCTTTTCTCTCGGTCTGTTTATTGGAGCTGGCTTTTTAAGCTTACATGACATTTAGACTTCTCAAAAATAGCAGCAACATTCTCAGTCAAGTCAGCATAATACTCCGTCTTTATCCACTCATTTAGCTTTGGCCTATAATGTTGATTGTTTGTTGTTACTTGAGAAGAAACCCCTCCTATTCGAAGAGGTAGATTGATATTTTTCCTCGGACGAGGAGTTGTGTGATAACTTTGATTAGTAGATCTTTTCCCCAAATCTTTCTGTACAGAGTCAGGTCGACCTCGAACTCTTGTGGACTCCTCTATTTTAATATGATCTTCTACTCGAGCCATTAAGGCTCCAAAAGTTAACACTCTCCTTTTTGTCGTTTCATTTCCCAAATCTTATGGTAACAAACCTTGTCTAAATGCGGCTGTAGCAACCATCTCTTCACCATTATCTAGCCCTGTTTTTTGTTAGCAAAACATTCTTCGTATAATCCTTCAATTTTCACCCACGGCTTGCTTAAACTGTATTATCGTATATCCATTACCACGTATCTCTTTGCTTCTCACAAACTATGGTCAGAAATCTGTATAAAAGTCCCTAAAATTGGTAATAGATCCCCTTGGAATTCTATTATACCACTTCAATGTAGTTCCTTTGAAGGTCCGAGAAAAAACTATCCATACTAGCTTGCCATCAGCTTTAAAGTTCATCATATAGTTTTTAAATTGTTCAATATAATCATTAGCATCTTGCATACCATAAAAAATTTCAACCTTGGAGATATCAAAACGCTTCGGAAGAGTAATGGACCTAATCTCAACAGTTAAAGGAGAATTTATCTAATCTACTCCTTGTTCATACTGATCATCTCCTCTAGTTCCCATAAAAGCATACAAATTTTGATCAACTACACATGTGTATTTGTTGGACGAATTTCCTTCACACCATACAGTATCCCTGATATGACAGAGTTTATTGTCTCTGTTTTACTTATACTCCTTACACCATTTGCGATGCCAGCTTCTTTCTCCTTTTGAAGATCCTCAATACTTTTTTCTTAAAAGATACTCCCTCAGATTTTGAGCTATCATATTCATCATCACTGGACGTAATGTATCTATGTTTATCTTTCTTTTCTTTTCTTAAAGTTTGGTGTTCTTTATCATGGTGAGTTCAATTACTAAAAGTTGTCTTATGAAAAAGTAATACGTGAGTTTTAGTGTGTGTGTGTGTGTGAGAGAGAGAGAGAGAGAGAGAGATTTTTAGAGAGAGCAAGTCAGAGCACAATTGAGTTAGATCAAAAAGTGTCCAACCCCTTTTTTTAGTTCAGCCCTGGCCTTTATATAGAGGCGGTGGGACTTAGCTCAAAACTGAAATCAGTTACATATAGGGATAAATTAACCTTAGTCCTCAATAGAAATACATAATCAAAATTGTTCCATTAAACTTCTATATTTACACTTTTAGTCCTTAAATTTCTACTTCCTTATTAGTAGACCCCCTAGTTCTCATATCAGTAAATGAATGAGAACTAATTGTCTTCGAATCCTGCCAGAAGCCATATCAGAATATCGTAGTTTAAAAATCAACAATATCTTTTATTTCACCTCGAATCTTTTCAGACGCAAATTTATAATGTAATCATCGAATTTTTCCAAACGTGCTCACACATCAGAACTCTCAAATTGAAACATATAATCATCGAATCTTGCCAAATGTGCTCACACATCAGAACTCTTAAATTTAAAAATATAATCATCGAATCTTGCCAAACGTTCCCACACATCAGAACTCTAAAGAAAATGACCAATCTTCGAAATTGTTTCAAAATATATCTCTATAAAATCTAACCGTTCAGATTCATCATGAATAACTAGCTACTAGACTTATAGCTAGTTAGCTAGTCTGACAAATGTTGAACTCATAACCCTATCACCGTTTCATATTCGGCCCAATCATCACAAAGTCTTTTCCACTTCTACACACTTCCTCATTCTCCTATAAATTCATTAGCAACTTCATTTTTAGCTTCACATCCCAAATTTCTTTAGAGATCACACCCTTGTCTACCTTCAACGATTTCTTCAAATTTCCCAGCTATTTTTGCCGGAAAACCCATATTTTCCAGTCAATCTCCATCCAGTTTATGAGAGAAAATCCAAAATCTAGAAGATCTAAGGCTAGCATACCTAAAAAACAAAATCTCTGAAGCCTGGCGATAATCTAGTCTTCGGATCGTACGACTATTTTTGTATAACTGAAAGAGCAGAGGAGTACAAAGCTGTCGGATTAATCAACAACGCTCCCATCGAAACAACAACCAACACCACTTATTACGGTAACTTTAATCCCTCAAAAGTCCCCATTTTTTCACTTTCTTCTGGTATCGAAAAGTTTCTTTCTTCTAAAATTCAAACGCCTAGAACACCTCGAACCTCTTCTTCTCCAATTAAAGTATCCCCTCTGATTAGTGAGGAATCAAACAAATCCTCTTCGAAACAAACTGAAATCACTCCTTCTTCAACTTGTCCTCCACCAACCCGTAGAAGAAAAACTTTCATAACCATGTGAGATGATTCTAATGTTGCTCCAACTTCCCCATTTCATCGAATCCACCTACTCAGTCTCCCCCTCGAAGAGAAATAGTCGAGGAAGCCTCATTATTTCAACGAAATCCCTCCAAAGGTACTCCCCAACCAAGGAATGAAATATCAGAAGCCGACAAAGCTGATTCTGAACCTACCCGTTCTGATAATGAAGCTGAATCCGATGAAGGAGACTTAGAAAATGCCATAAAAAGGAAAGTTCGTAAGTCTCGAAAAAAGAAGGTATTGGGTACTGTTTCTGATGAGGAGAGAGCAGCCATTGGCAGAAATTTTAGAGATCTCGATGCTGACTACATTATTGAACTCAAGAAAGTTCCATATATATACTATTAAGAGAGTCAAGCCTCGGATTTAAAGAAACAATGGGAAATGGGAGACAAAATCACTATTCGACTACCTAAGAAAGGGGAAACTCCCTTAGATTATAATGATGAAGAACTGGTGGTCTACCCCGAAATCATCAATTAGGGTCTTCGGTTCCCCATGGATCCTATGATCGTGGAGTACTCCGAACTTCTCAACCTGTACCCAACTCAGGTGACACCAAATCAGTAGTTCACTCTTATATCCGTGATGATGGCCTCTTGGTTGTCCAAGATTCCGATCAGCATCAAAGATTTCATATCCTTGACAAAATTATCAAAATAACCGAACCTCCTATTTAACTACCTCACCTTAGTGGATGATTTAAAAATCATCGATGATCTCCTGGAAGCGGATAAATTTTAGAAGCAAAAGTTTATCTTCATTTCAGGAGCATGGGAGAACGGTAAAGAAATATTTGATGCCAACCCATCGAAATTGAATCTCATCTGGAGAAGCAACTGTAAGTACTTCGAACATTATGTATTTTAGGATAAATTTGTATTAATTGTTGTTCTTCTTATTCATTATTTATTTGTATAATCATTCCAGAAATTCTATGAGGAATGAATAGCCAAACTATGAGGAATCACCCCGATAGGTACTCCTGTCACATCCTTCGTTTTCCAAGTGAAAACGTCCAAGTTAAAAGATAAAAATTCTAGCAGTTGTTGACGTAAAAGTAGGGTCAGTATGGTTCTGATTCGAAGCACTCTTCCTTGCGAAAAAGTACACTCATATATTTCTTCACTTATTATTAAAGACCCTGGGGTTTCCCTCTGATCGTCAACTCTTTCTTCAAAGTTTGAGGTCAACCCCTTTGACTGCTATTCATACATCAAATCTCCACTTCTGGATCCCCGGATCCAAAGCGTAATGGCATAACACTCTCTGGCTACTTTATGGTCACTTTGAACGACCCTGATACGATCGCCTACCACATACTTGAAACATTGGTGTACCGTTGACACAACCCCATACATTCGAGAAAACGAAGACCTTTCGAAAATAGCATTGTAGCTCGTGGGGTAGTCCACCACCATAAAAATAACCTGGACCTTCTTCTTGAAAGGTTATTTTCCCAAGCTCATTTCCCCTTCGAATTCTCCAATCAAACAATCTGTCATACCTGTAAACCCTATGATTGTACGTTCCGATTGAGAAATTCGAGGGGGATTCCGCATTCCGGTCATAAGTTGTTTTAAAGATGACATTTGCATAAATGCCAGTGTCTATAAGCACACACTGAATTTCAATACCGGCTAGCTCTGCACCAATCACTACTGCGTCTTCATGCGGCCCCGTCGTTCCCCCTAGATCATCCTCATCGAATAAGATGAAATGAATGACCTTTTTTCTATATAAGTGAGTAGACATTTTTCCTTCAATTTGAGTTTTCAAATTGACAACATGCCTCTTCCTCGAACTATCAGTGTTGCTAACTATTCACTGGAGCTGGCTTCCTAAAATTTACGAAGCTTTTGTTCTTGTCAAAAATTATAGCCACTCTTTCTGTCAAATCAACATAATATTCTAGCCTAACCCATTGCTTTGGCCTAGGTCTGTTGTAATTATAAGATGTAGCATAATTTGAATATCCACGAGTTTGAGGTGGTAAATTATTATTCTTCGGACATGACTGTTGATTACCATTTGAGGGTTGCCCTGGTTGACTCTTCAACCTTGATCTGATCCTCTACATATTCCATCAATGCTCCAAATGTTAGAGCTCTCATCTTTGTCGTTTCATTAGCCAGGTCCTTTGGCAGAAGACCCTGGCAAAAATCTGTCATAACCACATTTTCTTCGCAATTATCCAAATTTTCCATAGTCAGAACAAACCTCTTTGTGTAATCTTTTAACTTCTCTCTAACCGCCTGTTTGTACTGAATAATCGCATCTCCATTCACTCTCATCTCTTTACTTTCAAAAAAATGCCTTCGAAAAGCAGTGTAGAAATCCCTGAAATTTTAGATAGATCTCCTTGGAATCCGGTTGTACCACTTTAATGCTGCTCCTAGGAAATTCTGTGAAAATGCACGACACACCATCCGGTCGTCATCTTCAAAATTCATCAAGTAGTTCTTGAACAGTTCGATGTGGTCATCTGGATCTTGCATCCCATCGAACTTCTCCACCTTAGAAATATGAAAACGCTTCGGAAGTATTATAGATCTAATCTAAGTTGTCAACGGAGAGTTCCTCCAATCGACACTTTGCACAAACTGATTCTCAGTCCCTATAACTGCATACAAATTTTGATCAGTCTTAGCATATTGATTCGAGGTGTTCCCCTCACACCAAGTAGATTCCCTTAAACAACAAGGAATGTTGTCCCTTTTAGATTTATGTTCCGTCTTATGCTTCCTCGGCTGTTCTCTTTCCGTTTCCTCCTTTGAAGAACTCATATACCTCTTAAATCCTGAAGCAGAACTTTCAACCTCTTCATCACTAGAGGCTATTTGTTTGTATTGTTTCCCTTTTCGAGAAGAACGACGCTCATCCCTTTCACATCATCCCTTTCACCTCTTGCCTTAGGTGTAAAACAGTCACGTCTTAAAACCAATGTATGTCTAAGATCTCCTACGATGACCTGGTCTTCCTGAACCTTATCGACAGTTCCCTCTAGTTCCTCGTCAAACCATGGTTCACCATCCATATCGAAATCAGCAGCTCCGATGAACAAACCTCTCAATTATTGTGATTATTGTCGTAATTTCAGACACTGCAAAACAATGTGCCCTAGTTTGTGACAATGGTAACACATGACCTGTGAGGAAGTACATGCGTGACTACGACCTGTGACTTAGCACCTATATGAAAAGGAGTGGCAATTGGTACGGCTGGGCTAGGACCTGGAACCTTCCTTTTTGGAAACGCCATTAGAGTTATTTTGGCAGTATCTCCTCCATAAGACCTTTATGAAAGGGATTTCTCCAGATGCAGTGCACGTTGACGTGCTTCAGACACATTCAGAGGGTCGAACATGTTCAACTGGTCTTGAAAGTGTTTCTCATTCCACCTATGTAGCGAAATACTAATTGATCTGTGAATCAACAATATCGACACAGTTTTGCAGCGTGAAAAAATCATTAGTGTATTCATCAACAGTCCATGACCCTTGTTTAAGGATTTGGAACTGCTGGTACATTACACGCGCATAATTGTAAGGTAAAAACACAGCCCTCAAGTGCTTCACAAATTTAGCCCAAGTTGTTATTTTTGGCTTACCTTGCCTTGATATGGTCTGCTTTAACTATTGCCACAAAGATGTAGCTCGGCGTCAGAACTTAGTTGCAACCAATTTTACCAGTTTTTCATCCGGAACCTCCTTGAAATCAAGGACTTCTTCAACTGAGGTGGTCCAATCTAACAACTCCTCTGTTTTGAGACCCCCCTGCAGCTCTACGATCTCAAGTCTGAATTTAGATTCCCATCGGTTGCTGTCATTCTAGTCGGAATCTCTCGCTGGCTACTGCTCAAAGACCTATTCATGACAGTCTTTGGAGTGATATTGACCTCTACCTTGTTCTCTCTGAAGGGCAAATGGATTTCACTACTTGGTTGTTTAGCAAACATTGTAGTACTTCATGTACGTCTCTCATATGGTTTCCTAACGAATGCATATGTTCACCCACCTGGCCAAATCAGTTTTCGAACTCATCCCGATCAACCGATTCTACGATTGGAAGAGTGGAGTTCCGGCGCAAGGATCTGTTAGGCGGGATACCCCGGTAACCCACGTTGTATGAGCTTCGTCGCTCTCATACCAATATGGTGGCGGCGATATAAGATACGACTGCAAACACAAGAAATAAGAAGACCAAAGAGAGAAAGTATAAACTTTAACCCTAGGTTAGAGTATAAAATACTTAGAGAAAAACTAAAATTTAATTCCAAAAAGTTTGAAGGCAAAAATAGGGTTTGAGAGCATTTTATAGAAGTGCTCGAAACCTTTTGCCAAAATTGCAAATTGTTCCTAATAACATAAAATAAAATAAACTCAGCTCAATTTCAAAGCGATTGGAGATGGTTAAGTAATTTAATTAAATCTAATAAAAAATAAAATTGTAGAAAATTAACAAAAATAGAAAAAAAAGGGACCTAAATGATGATTTTTGGGCCTGAACTTCGTCACGAGAGCTCGTAATGCATTCAAATATCGTTGGGCTTCTCGACGCGTTTGATTTGAGTGGTTGTAGCGCCTAATTCAGATAACCGAGCCCTAAATAAATCTAGTTTTTGTTTGTCCAAAAGGGTCATATAGCCATGGGCTTGTGCAACTACATCATGTAGCCGCTCTAGTAGTTGCGCGATAAGCCCACAACACCTCTTGCATATAGTCAGGCTATTTCCGTGCAGCACCTGTTAAATTATTTTTCAAACCTTCTATAATAGACGTATTAGTTACCTCTAGTTGACCATTTGCTTGGAAAAGGTGTTGAAAAACATTGTGTGATACCCCTCGAATTGCAAAAATAATTTGTATCCTGTTGTTAAATTAAGGACCATTATCTGTGTTAATCTTCCGAGGAACTCCAAAAAGACAACAAATATTATTCACAATGAATTTAATAACATCATTGAATTTTGTACTGGATAGTGGTTCAGCTTCAACCCACTTCGAAGAATAATCCACCACCACAATAATCATTTGATGCCCTCCATAAGCCATAGGCAATGGACCTATTAAATCTTCCCCACATATTAAAAGGAACAACTTCGTATATGAAAGTAAGCAGTACTGGTCGTTTGTGAATAGAATTGGCAAAGCGTTGAAAAGTATCACAAACTCGAACTAAGACTTTAGCGTCATTCATAATTGAAGGCCAATGATGATCTGCAAACAAAACCCTACGCGTCAAAGACTTAAAACGACAGTGAGTTGAACCTTCACCATCATGCAACTCAGATAAAATCTCCTGAGATTCTTGTTTACCCAAACAACGCTACAATGGTCTACTTAAACATTTTTTGTATAGAAGTCAATCTAATACAACATAACCATTGGCCTTGTACCGTAACCTTTTAGCCAGTTGTGTATCTTGAGATAATGTACCTTTTAGTAAAAAAATTAGGATATCAGAGCTACAGTTACTTCGACTTATGTCTGGGTAACAAATACTTCCTCAGCATATTTACATTGTTCTGATCGTGTTAAAAGTGAACGACTTTCTTATAGAAATATCCACAAATATTCCTTTGTATAAGTAATTTTTTCCAAATAATAATCAATTGTATTATCTCCTAGGTTAATATGCTTGATAATCACTTTGCCAAACAAAAGAGTCAAATTTTGAAGCTCGGATAGATACAAAATTAACTGATCCTTCTTAGCCTCGGATAAACATGTCATACGATTTGACACTAGTTGTGAATCTGTTTCCAAACAAATTGTTGTTGCTCCACAAATATTTGCAAGCCTTAAACTAGCTAACGCAACCTCATATTCAACCTCATTATTCGACGCGTGAAAGCCAAATCGAACAGCCTGATACATTACATATCCACCATCAATTCGAACCACCCATGTTGAATCCTCTGAAATTAATTCTTTAACAATCCCTTCATCTGATCGGATTGAAGGAAATTCGACCAGAAAAATCATCTAAAGCTTGAGATTCTTCGATCAAGGATAAAAAGTGATATCAAAATCTCCCAATTTTACTGATCATTTGGTCATTATACCAGAAATATCTGGACGTTGTAACACATTCTTTAGTGGGAAAGAAATCTGAACCACAATGGTATGAGTTTGAAAATAAGGATGCATCTTCCTAGCAGCCACCACTAAAGTTGAAGCCTATTTTTCAAGCTTCAAATACCTTTTCTTTGACGCCAATAAACTTTTGCTAACATAATAAACTGGCTTTGAAACCCCCTTATCTTCACATATCAAAACAACGCTCACAACAAAATAAGACACTGATATATATGAGCATAATTGTTCTTCAATTCTAGGCTTAGACAAGATCTCAGGTGATGACAATAGTTCCTTAATCTTTGAAAACGATGCTTCACAATCTGGTGTCCACATAAACTCTCTCGTTCTTCGTAAAACTTGGAAAAAAGGAAAATATTTTTCATAAAATATTGAAAAATAAATTGATTAAGAGCAGCCAACCTTCCTATCAAGATTTTCACTTCCTTTATAGTTGGAGGCGACGTCATCGATACTAGGGCCTTTAATTGCTCAGGATCAGCCTTTATCCATTTTTCACTGATGATATACGGCTAAAAATCTTGGTTAGTCACCGGACTTTGTCATGTGTATCAAATATGCCATTGATGCTTTTTGTATCAAAACGACCATTTTTGTTGGTTTTTTTGTTACATCTGTGATCATTCACCGGTGACCACGGATGCAAATCAAGACAAACAAAAATAACCACATATGCAAAATGAAACCAACAAAAATGATTGTATTGATACAAGAAAAATATCAGTGGCATTTTTTATACACATGACAAAGTCCGGTGACTAACCAAGGTTCTTAGCCGATGATATACCCTAGAAACTTTCCTAATCAGACTCTGAAGGTATATTTTTTAGGATTTAGCTTCAAACAAATTGCCTTTCCATTTAGAAAAGTCAATGTAAACCTCCATATGTCGGGCTTTTAACAAACATATCATCAATGTAAACCTCCATATTCTTTCTGATCTGAGAAGTAAAGGCCTTATTAACCAACCTTTGATATGTCGCTCTAGGATTCTTCAAACCAAATGGCATAACTCTATAATAATATAACGCCCGATAACTAATGAACGTAGTACTTTCCTGAGCTTTTGGGTCTATTTGAATCTAATTGTAACCTTCAAAGGCATCCATAAAAGAGAGAATTTTATTCCCCAAAGTAGAGTCAACCAATTGATTTATTCGAGGAACAGGAAACGGGTATTTAGGGAATGCACGATTTAAATCTGTAAAATCCACGCATATTTGCCATTTTTCATTCTTCTTTTTAACCAATACTGGATTTGCAGTCTACAAAGGATATTTCACCTCCCGAATATGTTCACCTCTGGCCAAACAATCCACTTCTACCACGATAGTCTCGGATGTTTCTACAGAAAAAGCTCGTCTCTTCTAAATAAGAGACGTAGCCCTCGGATTTATAGCTAAGTTACGACATATTATTTTAGATGGAACTCCTACTACATCCTCTGTTTTCTAAAAGAAAATGTCCAAATTATCAAGCAAAAATTACAACTGATAACATAAAGTAGAAAGACAACATCGTTCCTATCGTAGAGTTTTCCCATCAGAAAAAGTATACTCCTCGATTTCCTCACTCACTGTTAAAGAACCCGGGGTCTCCCTCAGATTATTTATTCCCTCTTCATCCGAAGTTAACCCCCTTGGTTGGTATTCATCCACCTGATCATTGTAGTTAGAACCTCGAATTCGAAGAGTTGTTGCATAACATTCTCTAGCTACCTTTTGGTCACTTCGGACCACATCAACACGATCTCCAATGACATATTTCAATCACTGATTAACAGTAGATACAATAGTATACATTCTTGAAACCCAAGATCTCCCAAAAATATCATTGTAACCGGTTGGACATTCGAACACCATGAACAATACTTGAACCTTTTTTTTAAAGGACCTTTTCCCAAACACACTTCACCTTCGAATTCACCAAACACTTCAGTTGTTATCCCCATAAACCCAGTTATAGTTGGATCAAATAGACAAATTTGAGGTGGATTTAGCGTCGTATCATACCTAGACATGAACAATACATTTGTAGAACTTCCTGAATCTATCAAAACACGTCGAATTTCAATTCCATCTATATTTTCCCCTATAATCACTACATCCTCGTGAGGTCCTTCTATTCCCCTTAAATCATTTTCATCGAACAGAATAAAAAGAGTATCATTCTTTTCATATAAATGAGTAGACATTGTTTCCTTTTACTTGAGTAACCATGGTTACAACGTTCCTTTTTTCTAGAACTGTTAGTATTTCCAGACATAGAATCTCCCCTAAAGATTGCTAAAGATTCAAAGTACTCACACAAACTTCGAACTCGTCCCTGCTCCACTGGTTCATCCACCAGCTAGTAAAATTAACTAATCTAGCATCTAGAATCATTAGTGCATTTTTTTCTTTGAATTTGGATTAGCAGTTTACTGTGTCGATGAGCGTGGAGTTTTCGATCCACTATTTTGCCCTTTAACAAAAGTTGTTCATTTTCCATTTTCTACTAAAACAAAAATCTCATTCTTTAAAGCAATGCAATCTGCATTGTCGTGCCCTGTATCATTATGATACTTCCAAAATCTGTTATTGTGCTTTTCTCTCGGTCTGTTTATTGGAGCTGGCTTTTTAAGCTTACATGACATTTAGACTTCTCAAAAATAGCAGCAACATTCTCAGTCAAGTCAGCATAATACTCCGTCTTTATCCACTCATTTAGCTTTGGCCTATAATGTTGATTGTTTGTTGTTACTTGAGAAGAAACCCCTCCTATTCGAAGAGGTAGATTGATATTTTTCCTCGGACGAGGAGTTGTGTGATAACTTTGATTAGTAGATCTTTTCCCCAAATCTTTCTGTACAGAGTCAGGTCGACCTCGAACTCTTGTGGACTCCTCTATTTTAATATGATCTTCTACTCGAGCCATTAAGGCTCCAAAAGTTAACACTCTCCTTTTTGTCGTTTCATTTCCCAAATCTCATGGTAGCAAACCTTGTCTAAATGCGGCTGTAGCAACCATCTCTTCACCATTATCTAGCCCTGTTTTTTGTTAGCAAAACATTCTTCGTATAATCCTTCAATTTTCACCCACGGCTTGCTTAAACTGTATTATCGTATATCCATTACCACGTATCTCTTTGCTTCTCACAAACTATGGTCAGAAATCTGTATAAAAGTCCCTAAAATTGGTAATAGATCCCCTTGGAATTCTATTATACCACTTCAATGTAGTTCATTTGAAGGTCCGAGAAAAAACTATCCATACTAGCTTGCCATCAGCTTTGAAGTTCATCATATAGTTTTTAAATTGTTCAATATAATCATTAGCATCTTGCATACCATAAAAAATTTCAACCTTGGAGATATCAAAACGCTTCGGAAGAGTAATGGACCTAATCTCAACAGTTAAAGGAGAATTTATCTAATATACTCCTTGTACATACTGATCATCTCCTCTAGTTCCCATAAAAGCATACAAATTTTGATCAACTACACATGTGTATTTGTTGGACGAATTTCCTTCACACCATACAGTATCCCTGATATGACAGAGTTTATTGTCTCTGTTTTACTTATACTCCTTACACCATTTGCGATGCCAGCTTCTTTCTCCTTTTGAAGATCCTCAATACTTTTTTCTTAAAAGATACTCCCTCAGATTTTGAGCTATCATATTCATCATCACTGGACGTAATGTATCTATGTTTATCTTTCTTTTCTTTTCTTGAAGTTTGGTGTTCTTTATCATGGTGAGTTCAATTACTAAAAGTTGTCTTATGAAAAAGTAATACGTGAGTTTTAGTGTGTGTGTGTGAGAGAGAGAGAGAGAGAGAGATTTTTAGAGAGAGCAAGTCAGAGCACAATTGAGTTAGATCAAAAAGTGTCCAACCCCTTTTTTTAGTTCAGCCCTGGCCTTTATATAGAGGCGGTGGGACTTAGCTCAAAACTGAAATCAGTTACATATAGGGATAAATTAACCTTAGTCCTCAATAGAAATACATAATCAGAATTGTTCCATTAAACTTCTATATTTACACTTTTAGTCCTTAAATTTCTACTTCCTTATTAGTAGACCCCCTAGTTCTCATATCAGTAAATGAATGAGAACTAATTGTCTTCGAATCCTGCCAGAAGCCATATCAGAATATCGTAGTTTAAAAATCAACAATATCTTTTATTTCACCTCGAATCTTTTCAGACGCAAATTTATAATGTAATCATCGAATTTTTCCAAACGTGCTCACACATCAGAACTCTCAAATTGAAACATATAATCATCGAATCTTGCCAAATGTGCTCACACATCAGAACTCTTAAATTTAAAAATATAATCATCGAATCTTGCCAAACGTTCCCACACATCAGAACTCTAAAGAAAATGACCAATCTTCGAAATTGTTTCGAAATATATCTTTATAAAATCTAACCGTTCAGATTCATCATGAATAACTAGCTACTAGACTTATAGCTAGTTAGCTAGTCTGACAAATGTTGAACTCATAACCCTATCACCGTTTCATATTCGGCCCAATCATCACAAAGTCTTTTCCACTTCTACACACTTCCTCATTCTCCTATAAATTCATTAGCAACTTCATTTTTAGCTTCACATCCCAAATTTCTTTAGAGATCACACCCTTGTCTACCTTCAACGATTTCTTCAAATTTCCCAGCTATTTTTGCCGGAAAACCCATATTTTCCAGTCAATCTCCATCCAGTTTATGAGAGAAAATCCAAAATCTAGAAGATCTAAGGCTAGCATACCTAAAAAACAAAATCTCTGAAGCCTGGCGATAATCTAGTCTTCGGATCGTACGACTATTTTTGTATAACTGAAAGAGCAGAGGAGTACAAAGCTGTCGGATTAATCAACAACGCTCCCATCGAAACAACAACCAACACCACTTATTATGGTAACTTTAATCCCTCAAAAGTCCCCATTTTTTCACTTTCTTCTGGTATCGAAAAGTTTCTTTCTTCTAAAATTCAAACGCCTAGAACACCTCGAACCTCTTCTTCTCCAATTAAAGTATCCCCTCTGATTAGTGAGGAATCAAACAAATCCTCTTCGAAACAAACTGAAATCACTCCTTCTTCAACTTGTCCTCCACCAACCCGTAGAAGAAAAACTTTCATAACCATGTGAGATGATTCTAATGTTGCTCCAACTTCCCCATTTCATCGAATCCACCTACTCAGTCTCCCCCTCGAAGAGAAATAGTCGAGGAAGCCTCATTATTTCAACGAAATCCCTCCAAAGGTACTCCCCAACCAAGGAATGAAATATCAGAAGCCGACAAAGCTGATTCTGAACCTACCCGTTCTGATAATGAAGCTGAATCCGATGAAGGAGACTTAGAAAATGCCATAAAAAGGAAAGTTCGTAAGTCTCGAAAAAAGAAGGTATTGGGTACTGTTTCTGATGAGGAGAGAGCAGCCATTGGCAGAAATTTTAGAGATCTCGATGCTGACTACATTATTGAACTCAAGAAAGTTCCATATATATACTATTAAGAGAGTCAAGCCTCGGATTTAAAGAAACAATGGGAAATGGGAGACAAAATCACTATTCGACTACCTAAGAAAGGGGAAACTCCCTTAGATTATAATGATGAAGAACTGGTGGTCTACCCCGAAATCATCAATTAGGGTCTTCGGTTCCCCATGGATCCTATGATCGTGGAGTACTCCGAACTTCTCAACCTGTACCCAACTCAGGTGACACCAAATCAGTAGTTCACTCTTATATCCGTAATGATGGCCTCTTGGTTGTCCAAGATTCCGATCAGCATCAAAGATTTCATATCCTTGACAAAATTATCAAAATAACCGAACCTCCTATTTAACTACCTCACCTTAGTGGATGATTTAAAAATCATTGATGATCTCCTGGAAGCGGATAAATTTTAGAAGCAAAAGTTTATCTTCATTTCAGGAGCATGGGAGAACGGTAAAGAAATATTTGATGCCAACCCATCGAAATTGAATCTCATCTGGAGAAGCAACTGTAAGTACTTCGAACATTATGTATTTTAGGATAAATTTGTATTAATTGTTGTTCTTATTATTCATTATTTATTTGTATAATCATTCCAGAAATTCTATGAGGAATGAATAGCCAAACTATGAGGAATCACCCCGATAGGTACTCCTGTCACATCCTTCGTTTTCCAAGTGAAAACATCCAAGTTAAAAGATAAAAATTCTAGCAGTTGTTGACGTAAAAGTAGGGTCAGTATGGTTCTGATTCGAAGCACTCTTCCTTGCGAAAAAGTACACTCATATATTTCTTCACTTATTATTAAAGACCCTGGGGTTTCCCTCTGATCGTCAACTCTTTCTTCAAAGTTTGAGGTCAACCCCTTTGACTGCTATTCATACATCAAATCTCCACTTCTGGATCCCCGGATCCAAAGCGTAATGGCATAACACTCTCTGGCTACTTTATGGTCACTTTGAACGACCCTGATACGATCGCCTACCACATACTTGAAACATTGGTGTACCGTTGACACAACCCCATACATTCGAGAAAACGAAGACCTTTCGAAAATAGCATTGTAGCTCGTGGGGTAGTCCACCACCATAAAAATAACCTGGACCTTCTTCTTGAAAGGTTATTTTCCCAAGCTCATTTCCCCTTCGAATTCTCCAATCAAACAATCTGTCATACCTGTAAACCCTATGATTGTACGTTCCGATTGAGAAATTCGAGGGGGATTCCGCATTCCGGTCATAAGTTGTTTTAAAGATGACATTTGCATAAATGCCAGTGTCTATAAGCACACACTGAATTTCAATACCGGCTAGCTCTGCACCAATCACTACTGCGTCTTCATGCGGCCCCGTCGTTCCCCCTAGATCATCCTCATCGAATAAGATGAAATGAATGACCTTTTTTCTATATAAGTGAGTAGACATTTTTCCTTCAATTTGAGTTTTCAAATTGACAACATGCCTCTTCCTCGAACTATCAGTGTTGCTAACTATTCACTGGAGCTGGCTTCCTAAAATTTACGAAGCTTTTGTTCTTGTCAAAAATTATAGCCACTCTTTCTGTCAAATCAACATAATATTCTAGCCTAACCCATTGCTTTGGCCTAGGTCTATTGTAATTATAAGATGTAGCATAATTTGAATATCCACGAGTTTGAGGTGGTAAATTATTATTCTTCGGACATGACTGTTGATTACCATTTGAGGGTTGCCCTGGTTGACTCTTCAACCTTGATCTGATCCTCTACATATTCCATCAATGCTCCAAATGTTAGAGCTCTCATCTTTGTCGTTTCATTAGCCAGGTCCTTTGGCAGAAGACCCTGGCAAAAATCTGTCATAACCATATTTTCTTCGCAATTATCCAAATTTTCCATAGTCAGAACAAACCTCTTTGTGTAATCTTTTAACTTCTCTCTAACCGCCTGTTTGTACTGAATAATCGCATCTCCATTCACTCTCATCTCTTTACTTTCAAAAAAATGCCTTCGAAAAGCAGTGTAGAAATCCCTGAAATTTTAGATAGATCTCCTTGGAATCCGGTTGTACCACTTTAATGCTGCTCCTAGGAAATTTTGTGAAAATGCACGACACACCAGCCGGTCGTCATCTTCAAAATTCATCAAGTAGTTCTTGAACAGTTCGATGTGGTCATCTGGATCTTGCATCCCATCGAACTTCTCCACCTTAGAAATATGAAAACGCTTCGGAAGTATTATAGATCTAATCTAAGTTGTCAACGGAGAGTTCCTCCAATCGACACTTTGCACAAACTGATTCTCAGTCCCTATAACTGCATACAA
The DNA here is from genome assembly GCA_036936605.1 of Limnanthes douglasii subsp. nivea. NCBI lineage: Eukaryota > Viridiplantae > Streptophyta > Magnoliopsida > Brassicales > Limnanthaceae > Limnanthes > Limnanthes douglasii. The sequence continues at coordinate 243,529,988 of JAUPFV010000002.1, forward strand.
ATTTTGATCAGTCTTAGCATATTGATTCGAGGTGTTCCCCTCACACCAAGTAGATTCCCTTAAACAACAAGGAATGTTGTCCCTTTTAGATTTATGTTCCGTCTTATGCTTCCTCGGCTGTTCTCTTTCCGTTTCCTCCTTTGAAGAACTCATATACCTCTTAAATCCTGAAGCATAACTTTCAACCTCTTCATCACTAGAGGCTATTTGTTTGTATTGTTTCCCTTTTCGAGAAGAACGACGCTCATTTGAAGCTTCGAAGCACATTTTCTTCTACTTACTTCTAACGTGATGATCAGTACAACATCGATCAGACTGATTTCTTATCTCAGCTTTCTCGTTTACTTGCCTCACCTCGGATTTGAGCTTCGCTGAGTGAATTTCTTGTTCTCTTCGTTCGCACTTTTCATTCAGAGTAAATATTTTATCCAATAGTTGATTCATGCGCATCTCAATATCTGATTGAGTTTGGATCAGAGCAGATCCATCCGGTCTGTTTTCATTTCTTTGCAAATCGTTTTTTAACGTTTCCATTGTTGATCGAAGTGACGGATTGTTTTCAGGATTCATTATAAGAGTTCAAACGAGAAAATAAAAATATTGTGTTGAAATTCAAATAGAGAAGACACTGATTCTTAGTCATCCTCGGTAGAGTCGCCAATACATGAGTTTTAGTGAGAGAGAGAGAGAGAGAGAGTTTTTAGAGAGAGAAATTTAGAGCACAATTGAGTTAGATCTGGTGTGGATAAAAGTAGCCTGAGGGTAGGCTGGTAATTTCAAGTGGAGTTTTAGGTCGGTGTAAGGGTGTTTCACGGTGGTGTGGTGGTGTTTAACGGTGTTTCAAAGTGTTTCAGGGTATTTTAAGGGTGGAGAGAGAATTAAGCAGCCTGGCAGCAGTTAATTTTTCTTACCCATAGTTAATGCTGGTGGTTGGGCATTTATAGTGTGAAATTTGGTCCCTTATGGGCTTTCGGGTCAAGTTTAATGGACCCGGGTCATGTTTAAAGACCCATGAGCTTTAAGCAGATGTACAGGTAGCTTAGTCAGATAGTGATTAGGTTTTTTAGTACTTTAGTCATAGTTCGAACTGCCTTATGCTTGCAGTGTTCGAAATCATCTGTCTGGTTCAATCAGTGTTGTTCGAATTGAAGTCTTGGAGTCTGTCCGAATTTACGGGGTGATTTACTTTGGACTACCTTTCCGGGGAGCTCTTCGAATTCGGACTCATCAAGAGCCCCTAATTAGCCATTTGAACAAGTTTCCTTGTTAAAGAACTGAAAAACAGTCCGATTGAAGAAGTGGTTTTCCAATTCGAAGAGAGTCGAGATAGGCCCGGACAGTCCAATCGTTACGAATTCCAAACGGTTCTTTGTCAGAGGTAGTGGGACACGTGTCACACCCTGGTTGGTCACTTCAGCCGTTTTTTAATCTTGAAAATCGCACCACTTTATCGAACAAGTAACTTCTTTAAATGCTATTAATGACATCAGCGCCGTCTTTTAATCATTGCCCAACTTTTCGGATTCTCCTAGGAATCAACCCCCCTTTTTTACATTTACTATAAATTCCATTTGTCTTTCACAGTCTCATTTTCACTTTTACTTTGCCATTTCACTCAAAACTTCATCTCTCTAAAACTTCAAACTTTCCTTAGTTGTTTTATATTCACAGCAAGAACAGCTCTAATCAAGGGTGGCTGGCTTAATCTCTCAGAATTAGAGAAAGCTCAAAGGGTTGAAAAAGAGAAAAGGCTTGCAGCAGGACTTCCAGAGTCGCCTGTCGAGAAACCAGCCCCTTCAATCGAAGAGTCTGATAGAGGTTCATCTTCTTCGAAAGGAACGAAACCTAGAAAACTCTTTCAATCAACACTCTCCCCCATAGTATCTGGCTCATCAGTCCAAGAGTCAATCCCCATTGTCAAACCGGGGGTCGCTATTACAAGTGTCAGGAAGAAAACCACTTTCATTGCTATGGGGTCCGACTCCGATCATTCTCCAGACAAACTGATCATGAAAAGACCAAGCAGATTGGTTAAGGGACTCTCTTCAAAAAATACCAGTGAGTCAGGGTCCGGGGCAACTGTTAGGACTCTCCGGGAGAGGCCGGCTGGTCCGGAGGCTAGCAGTCCACTACCTCCTAAGGAAACTTCGACCTCAGAACCTCAAACTGAGGTGAGAACTCAAAAACATACAAAGAGCCAACAGTCCGGAGGATTAGCTATGCCAAGCTTCATCCCTCCCCGGGCTGTTTCTGCAGAAGCTCCCCCAACAATAATGGAGGAGAAGATGGAAGACTCCACTGAGGAGGTTAGGTTTGAGTCCGAGTCTTCCGGACAAGCTGAAACTGTTGTAGTTGTTGCCAAGAAGGGCAAAGAGGACTTGTATCTGAGGCGTCCGGATCTGCCGGAGAGCCTCGAGGGGAGAGTAGGGCCCTGCTTTCACAAGGTAGAGTTCAAGTACCTTTTATCTCTGTTAAAGACCAAGTATGCGTTTATTCATACTAGAGATTTGGGACGGTTTCGCACTAAGTGGGGGATCCCTGAAAACGTTAAAATCCGAATTCCTATCGATCCGGAGACCCCAATGGATTGTAAAAGGAACGAGATAGTCTTCTTTACGGAGTTATTCAACTGGGGACTTAGGTTCCCACTGGATCCAGAGATAGTGCGCTATTTCCACTTAGTCAAGTTATGTCCATCACAGCTAAGCCCTAACGGATGGTACACCTTGATGTCATGCATTATGGCGTCTAGGCTGTCCGGAATCCCTCTTCCCATGGAAGAGTTTGCAGCTGTGGCTAATCTGTGCAAGCACCACCAGTTCCCTTTTTATCACTTTAACATGGGGAACGATCTGAAAGCTGTCGATGATCTCCTGGAATCGGAGAGTAAATGGAGGAGCCAGTTCTTGTTTGTAAGTGGCTCATGGGAGAATGGCAAGAAAATCAAGACCGGGGAGAATCCTAGCCTTCTTCGAAGTAGATGGAGGACCGATCGTAAGTTTTACCTTAAGCTTCTGTTTGAATTTCTCTTTTTATTAAATTTAAGCTAATCATCTACTTTCTTGTTTTATCAGAACTTCCAAAGGAATTCGGAGACTACCTAAAAGCCGGACAGGTCACCTGTGGCAAGATAAACGCATGGGCCGCAGAGAACTGGGAGAACCGGTTTCACAAAGCTTTTACTCCTGGGAACTTAGCGAGATCCCATCTGTGGAACACCACAGGTCGGAGGGATCTATCCTGGGAGGAGTTCTCCACCCCACCTGATGAGGATGTAGTTTTGAGAAGGTCTCATGAGTTGGATGGGACTCTCTTCCTTCCTGCCCGGGCCAAAGCCCCAAGTAAAATGAAGGGCAAGAAGAAGAGCAGGAAAGCGGTAGAGGATGCTGAGAAAGAGGTCCCAACAGGCTCAGAGGTGCCAGCTCAGGCTCAAGTCGATGCGAACCTTCTACAAGTAGTAGAATTGGAGAGTGAGAAGCAAGGGGTGGACTCGCAAACAAGCGAGCGATATTGCTGACAGGGAAGTCAAAAAGAAAAAGACTTCTCAAAGTGAAGAGCTCACTCTCCGGGATCCGGAGCCCATCTTCCCAGCAGATCCAACATTAGCTGAAGAGATCCCCGGGAATCTTAATGAAGGGATTCCAAGGGAATTCCACACCGATGAGATTGAACGGGGAGAGATTAACATGGATGAAGTGGACGTCACCGGTCTGGGTCCCCTAGGTGATTACTTCCTTGGCCTGTCAAGAGATGAGTTCGCAGGGCCATATGTTCCCCCCAGTAGCTCTAACACAGTAAACTTCAATGGTAAGACTTTCTTGGTCTCCAGCGAGAGGGATGTTATAGCTCATTCCCTCCTGAGCAACGTACAACCAGTACTCACCCTGGAAAGGCAAGTCCGGAGTCAGGCAGAAACCATCAAAGAACTTAAGTCTGAGAAGGAGAAACTGTCTGATGACCTCAGGACTGCCACTACTAAGGTTGACTTGCTTAAGGAGTCGAACGAACAGCTGAAGGAGAATCAAAAGAAGAGCAACACAAAAGTTGCTTCTTTAGAAGAGACCGTAAAAGACCTCCGGGCTAAGCTGTCCGGATTGGAGAAGGACTTGACAGCCTCAAGGGGAGAAACTGCAGCAAAGGAGAAGATTGTCACCAACCTGACTACTGACAAACTTGCTTTAGAGAATGCAGTGACTCAGGCTGTTGAGGAGAAAGCTGCTTTGGTGAAGGATCAAGAGGCCATGATCAAGGCCAAAATCAACGCTTATGCCAGGGAGATGATACGGAGTGAAGAATTAATGATCGAGAAAGTAAAGTCTGACATGGTCCTCCTGTTTCATGAAAAGTTCCCGAAGAGGAGACTAGGGGACTTATGGCGTTATGTGGATGACGATGACCTCCCCTACTGGACCATGGTTGATGAAGGGTACACTGATATATCCTCGTCTGGTGATGAAGAGGAAACCGGAGAGAGTCCGGGTGAGGAAGAGGTTGACCCCAAAGGCAAGAAAGTCATTGAAGAAAAAAGCGATATCAAGAGCAAGAAAACAGATGAGGGTGAGCCATCTTCAAAGGCTCTACCTTAACTTATAATTTGTTTTATTTATCTTCTGTTTGAACCAAAGTCCTTGGAAGGCCAAGGCACCTTTTTTGTGATGCTGTCCGTTTTATTTGGACAGATTTTTGTATTGTGCTCAAACTTACTCAAAACGTCCTTGGAAGGCCAAGGCAGTTTTAAGTTTGTTGAATGAATGTTTTATCTTGCTCAACCACTCTCTTCTTTCATAGTCTGTTTAAATATCTAAAGTTTAAGTAATCTTGAGTCATTGTGTTGTGAGAGTATTTAGTTTCTCTGGCTAGAATTTAAGTAGCCCTTAGACCTTTCAGTCCGGGTAGTATGACAATCAACAGAATTTTGTAAAAACTTAGTAAATTGTTTAAAAAGGCTCGAAGTTTTATTGAAAGCTCTCCGTGGCGCCGAAGAGAGGAAGTGGTATGCCCCCAAATATTTACATAGATGTTTAAACAAGTAAATATTTACATAAACTTCATTCCAAGTACATTCGAATGTGTTCAACATTCCAAGGGTGAGTTAAAACCCTGCCATCTTTGTCTTCCAACCAGTATGTGCCAGGCTTGATTCTTTCAATCACAGTATAGGGACCCTCCCAAGTTGGGGCCAACTTTCCGAAGAGCTTTTCCTTGGTATGCAAGAAAACTTTCCTCAACACCTTATCTCCTGGTTGAAAGTCCCTTCTTTTTAGAAGCAAACCTGCTTCTCATCAAACCTTGATAGTGTACCACTCTAAGATGAGCTTTTACACATCTTTCTTCAATTAAATCAAGTTGATTTCTAACTGCCATTTCATTAGCCTGTCCGGAGAAGTTGTGGACTCGAAAGGAGGGGAGTGTCTTCTCTATGGGGGCTACTGCATTCATCCCATAGACCAAGGCAAAAGGTGATTCTTGTGTTGCAGCCTCAGGTGTTGTCCGGTAGGCCCACAAGACTTCTTGTAAATAACTGGGCCACTTCCCAGCAGCCCCTTCCAAATTTTTCTTTAAACCAGACAGTATTGTTCTATTAGCCACTTCAACTTGCCCATTGGCCTGTGGGTGGAAAGTTGAAGAAAAGCAGTGCTGAATACCCCTTGAGGCACAGAAGCTCTCCATTTCTCTGTTGTCAAACTGTGGCCCATTGTCTGTTGTTATTTTCTGGGGGACACCAAATCTGCAGCATATGTTGGATAGAATGAATTTTATAACAGCCTTTGATGTTGTCCCTTCCAAGGGGGCTGCTTCTATCCACTTCGAAAAGTAGTCAATGGCTACGATTATGGTTTTACGCCCTCCGGACGCCATAGGTAGAGGCCCAACCAAGTCCAATCCCCATCGAGCAAAAGGGATGGGTTCAGAAATTGATTCCAAAGGAATAGCTGGTACATGAATTTCATTGCTGTACCTCTGGCACGGGTCACATCTTCTTACCAGCTCCTTAGCATCTTTCATTATTGATGGCCAATAGTATCCGGAGAGAAGCACTCTTCTCGTTAATGCTCTAAACCCACAATGGGCTGACCCCTCACCATCGTGTAATTCGGAGAGAACCATTTGTGACTCATGATCCCCTAAACAGCGTAGGAGAGGTTTACTATAAGATTTCTTGTACAAGACTTCTCTGATCATGATGAAACCACGAGCCCTGTGCTTTAACGTTCTGGCTTGTGATTTATCCAAAGGTACGATGCCATCGGACAGATATTGTATAAGAGGAGACCTCCAGTCTTGAGGCCGGTTTACTTGTATTTCAAAGACTTCCTCTTTCTCCCCTTCATCAAGTTAAATAGAAGGACTTTCAAGCACATAGATCCATGGATAGGACTCCGTGTATGCTATTGTTGCCAACGAGTCTGCTAACTCATTCTCTGTCCGGGGAATATGCTCATAGATAACAGCTTTAAACTTCATTGCCTCATTTTTCAAGAGAAGTAAATATTTGATCAATTGTTCCTTTCTAGCTTCTGATAAGCCCAAGGCATGGTGGATAAGTAATTGGGAGTCACTTAGCAGCTTGACCCTTTTTGCTCCACAGATGTAAGCCAATTTCAACCCAGCTATAGCTGCTTCGTATTCGGACTCATTATTGGACGCCCTGAAAGCAAAACAAATAGCTTGGAACATGTTGTCCCCATAGGGGGAAGTGAGACATATTCCTGCCCCAGAACCTATGGCACTGGATCCTCCGTCTGTTCGGACAATCCACACTTTTTTGTCTTTTGAATCAGCAAGTTGTTCTGAGTCCCTATCAGAATGGAATTCGACCAGAAAATCAGCCACAGCTTGAGCTTTTACTGCTGTTCGAGGAGCAAAGTCTATGTCGAAGTCCCCCAACTCTACTGACCACTTTGTCATTCTGCTTGAAATGTCTGCTTTTTGAAGGACATTCTTTAAAGGGAAAGATGTCCGGACAACGATAGGATGAGCCTGAAAATAAGGCCTCATCTTTCTTGCAGCTATTACCAAGGCCAATGCTAGTTTTTCAAGTTTCAAGTAACGGCGTTCAGCATCAATCAGGCTTTTGCTGATGTAGTATACTGGGTGAGGATACCCATCAACCTCCCTTACTAGCACAGCACTGATGGCACAACTTGAAACAGCCAGATACACAAAAAGAGTCTCCCCATCGACTGGTTTGAACAAAGTCTTGGGGGAGGACAGATGCTTTTTGATTTCATTGAATGCCTCATCACACTGTGGTGTCCACTCAAACCCCTTTGCACCCTTCAAAGTTTGAAAGAAAGGAGCACATCTGTCCGAAGACCTTGAGATGAATCTGTTCAAAGCTGCTAACCTCCCCGTTAACCGCTGTACTTCTTTAACGTTTCGAGGAGGCTCCATTTGGAACAAAGCATTGAGTTGGTCCGGGTCGGGCTGTATTCCATGCTCACTTTTAATATACCCTAAGAACTTCCCGGACTGTACTCCGAATACACATTTTTCAGGATTTAACTTTAAATTTACTTTGGCCAAGTTAGCAAAAGTCTCCCGGAGGTCGGACAAGTGTAGCTGCTCATCCATACTTTTCACCATCATATCGTCAATGTAAACCTCCATATTTCTTCCAATTTGATCAGCAAACGCCTTGTTGACTAACCTTTGATAAGTAGCCCCAGCATTTTTCAAGCCAAAGGGCATCACCTTATAGCAGTGTAAACCTCTATCAGTAACAAAAGTAGTATGCTCTTGATCCTTTGGATCCACCTGGATTTGGTTGTACCCGGAGAAGGCATCCATGAAGGAGAGTAATTTGTTCCCAGAAGTAGAGTCTACTAACTGGTCTATCCGGGGAACTGGATACAGATCTTTTGGGCAAGCTCGATTGAGGTCTGTGAAGTCAATGCACATTCGCCATTTACCGTTTTTCTTTTTTACCAAGACTGGATTGGCAGTCCACAAAGGGTACTGAGATTCTTTAATGTGCCCCATCTTTGTGAGTCTGTCAACCTCTTGTACAATGACATCAGCCTTTTCTTTTGAGAAAGCTCTCCTCTTTTGTACCACAGGTGCCACATCTCTCCGGACAGATAGGTGATGGGAAATCACCTCTGACGGAACTCCAGTAACATCAGCGTTGCACCAAGCAAAAACATGCTGATGGTCTTTTAAGAATTTTAACATCTCTTCTTTCAATACTTGTGGCATTTTGGACCCTATCTTGACAATTTTTCCTTCTTCCAAGCAATGTGTTTCAACCTCCTCAATTGGGATCAACACTCCGGGGGTCTCTCTGGGGTCATCAATTTCACCCTCACCCCCAGAAAGGCCCTCAAACTGCTATTGGTCATTTATACGGACTGCCCCCAGCGTTCGTGGAGCCAAGGCAGTGGCATAGCATTCTCTTGCAACTTTTTGACTGCTCCGGACAACCCCAACCTGCCCCTGAACAGCATATTTTAAACACTGATGGACTGCCGAAGCCACTGCATGCATCCTAGAGAGCCAAGATCTCCCTAGAATAGCATTGTAGCAAGTGGGACAATCCACCACAATGAAAAGTATTCTGACTGTTTTCTTGAAAGGGCCTCTGCCCAACAATACTTCTTCTTCGAACTCACCGATTACATCGGCTGAGCTGCCCGTGAAGCCTACGATCGATCTGTCTGATTTCTGAATCACAGCTGGATTCTTTATTTTCTTGTAAGTATCAAGGAAAAGGATATTGGCAGAGCTCCCAGTATCTACCAAGATTCGCCTTATCTCATTGCCCCCTATCGATGCTCCTATAACAACAGCATCTTCATGAGGGCCAGCAATGTCTCTCAAATCATCCCCATCAAAGACAATGAATGGGAACAAACTTGACGATTGATACGAGGTCATGCCCCCCTCTAGCTGGGTAGCCAAATTATGAACATGCCTTTTTCTTGATGAAGTGGTAGGAGCCGTTACAGTGTCCCCTCCGAAAATTGTCAAGGACTCAAAGAATTTAATGAGCCCGGAGACCGACCTGGAACGCTCCTCTATTGCACCCACTCTGTTCCTTGTTGGATCAGGATCCAAGTATTCAGATTCCACATCAAACCTTTCAACGATTACCATAGCCCCTTCTGGGGCAGCATTAACCGGACCAGCCCGGTGAGTGTTGTCAGGCCTGTTGCCTCCTCTCCTTTTAACGTATGCACCCAATTTCCCTCTTTCGATCAGGTTTTGAGCCTCTTGTTTCAGTGCTATGCAATCATCAGTAGTATGGCCAATATCATCGTGATATTGACAAAAAGAACTGTTTCGATGTTCTCTGGGAGACTGCAAGGTTGCTGGTCTCCGGTAGTGTACTTCATCTTTAGTTTTATCGAAAATGGTTGCCACACTTTCTTTGAGTTCTGCAAACCACTCTGGTTGGACCCATGGTCCCCTTTTGTTTCTAGACTGTTGGCTTTGTGCAAGAGCAGCTGGTTGAGACTGAGCTTTTCCCCTTCCATGCCCATGTCCGGTTTCTCTAGCTTTGTTTCCGGACTGGTTTTGATTTGGAGTTGGTGCCACCGGGGTGGATCTCACCTGTCTGTGCACCCTGGTCTTCTTTTTTTCATCAACATTTATTTGTTTGCCAACTTGATTTAGTAATCCCCCCCCCCCCAGGTCATGGCCTTCTTCCTGGTTACTGAATCGGCCAGGTTGCCCGGGTTCAAATCTTGTCTCAGAGAGGCTATTGCCACTTGTTCAAAGCAATCAGCCAGCCCGTTTTTTGTGTTCACAAAACGACTTATGTACTCCTTTAATGATTCGTTTGGTTCCTGGGCACAATGGATTATGGTATCTCCATTACCCTTTAGCTCCTTACTCCCCACAAATTGCCTTCGAAAGGCCACCCAAAAAGTATCAAAGTCTCTGATACAACCCTGAGGAAGACTGTTGTACCACTTCAGAGCACTCCCCGTGAAGGACTGGGAGAATGCCCTACAGAGTAGTTTATCATCATCATCAAAGTTCATCATGAAGTTCTTGAATTGCTCCAGATGATTGTCTGGATCAGTACTGCCATCGTACTTCTCCATCTTGGTGCTATCAAACCTCTTGGGGAGGTTTCCGGACAGTATTATGGAAGACAATGGCGATTGCCTCCAGTTCCTCCCACGACTGAACGCAGTATCCTCATTAGGTGTTGCAAAGATACCTGGCTCATCATGGAAGGCAAAAGGATCCACCAGCATCCGGTCTATATGCCTCCGGCTGTGAGATGATCCTTTCCCAATGTGCCTTTTCATTCTTCCATGGTGATCTCTTTTTCTGGAATACTTCTTAACTTGTTTTTGTTTTTTCCTGGTGCGCCCCTCATCACTACTGGAAGACAAGGATTTCTCATTTCCCTCACTGTCCGAAGAGCTGTCCGAAGATTCTGAGCTTGAATCAGAACTCTCCACAGGCTTGGACCGGTGAGACTTTTTAGAACTGGCATGTGTCTTTTTAGTGCTCACATGAGTTTTTGAAGCCTCATGCTCTCGAGGGTTATCAGAGCGATGAGCAACTGACGCTTTGGATTTCTCCTTCATGCCCATCTTGGCCTTTTCAGCCCTCAGAGCTTCTATTTCAACCCTCAACCTGTCACGCTCTTGGACAGTATATTCATCGTTCTCTTCCACCACTTCGAGCAAAGCTGGTGGAAGCTCTGGATTATCCGGATTCATTCGGACAGAATTCCTTTACTTGGTTTTGAATGCTTGATTCAGGCACCGTCTCCTCCCACTGTGGTCGCCAATTTGGTGTGGATAAAAGTAGCCTGAGGGTAGGCTGGTAATTTCAAGTGGAGTTTTAGGGCGGTGTAAGGGTGTTTCACGGTGGTGTGGTGGTGTTTAACGGTGTTTCAAAGTGTTTCAGGGTATTTTAAGGGTGGAGAGAGAATTAAGCAGCCTGGCAGCAGTTAATTTTTCTTACCCATAGTTAATGCTGGTGGTTGGGCATTTATAGTGTGAAATTTGGGCCCTTATGGGCTTTCGGGTCAAGTTTAATGGACCCGGGTCATGTTTAAAGACCCATGAGCTTTAAGCAGATGTACAGGTAGCTTAGTCAGATAGTGATTAGGTTTTTTAGTACTTTAGTCATAGTTCGAACTGCCTTATGCTTGCAGTGTTCGAAATCATCTGTCCGGTTCAATCAGTGCTGTTCGAATTGAAGTCTTGGAGTCTGTCCGAATTTACGGGGTGATTTACTTTGGACTACCTTTCCGGGGAGCTCTTCGAATTCGGACTCATCAAGATCAAGAAGTGTTCAACCCCTTTATTAGTCCAGCCCCGACCTTTATACAGAGGCGATGAGACTTAGCTCAAAACTGAAATCAGTTACATATACGGATAAATTACCTTTAGTCCTCAATAGAAATAGATAATCATAATTGTTTCATTAAACTTTTATTATTTACACTTTTAGTCCCTAAATTTCTACTTCCTGATCATATCAGACTCAAAATGCACTTTTTTTATCACTTTGGATCTAATGAGTTGTGTACAATTGATCAGATTGATTTTCCAATTCATTTTTCTCCTCAATGTGTCGTACTTCAAATCTTAACCTACCTGACTGAATCTGCTGCTCTCTTTGAATGCATTTATTATTCAAAGCAGTTATCTTATCCAACAGTTGATTCCTCCGATTTTCAATATCGGAATGATCACATTGTGCTGGATTTCGATTATCTTCCTTACTTTCTTCCTTAAGTAAATCAGATTTTAATGTTTCAATAACTATACTTGATCAAGAATGACAATAATGATTAATATTTCAAAAAAAATGGTTTTTGATGTGTAGTCAACGTACTAATCGAATCTCTCCCAATGTGGTCGCCAATTTGTTAAGTTTGAATTATTTTTAGAGAGATAAAGAGAGTGGCGTAAAGTAAAGTACGATTATAGAGAGAGAAAATGATTCATAGTGTTCAAGTATCACTTTAGTAAAAGATTCGTCTCTTTATTCATCACCTCACACACTATTTATAGGCGTGTCAGACTTCTATAACTGAATTAGTTATATAAAAGGGAAAATTGCATCGTAGGCCCTTATCATAAATCACCTTAGCATTATTATACTATGTCCCTAATATTTCATATCCTTATCAACTGTAAACCTTCACTTTTTTTGCTTCAGAGGATCCAAAAAACCTCATGTATTTTCTTTTCTTAACAACATATTGTATATAATGCTCTGATTTGGTTTTTAGTATACAATGAGTAAGTATCTTTATCTTTTTTATGTTTATCATCGATGGCATCTACAATAAACGACTTTTTCTTTTTCCGGTGCAACCACATACATATTACACAAGTCGATTGTCACCTTTAATAATAACTATTTATGGAGGGTTAATATGAGTCTCCTCATCAATTGAGCTTCTATCTCATTTTATTCGTCTCCAATTATTGCAATTTTAACTCTTTCTATTTCCAATGGAAGATTTGATTTCAAAGCAATATCAATGTTTTTTTCAACCATAATAAAAGTTGAAAAATTTACATGAGTAGGACAAGTATGCATTTTTTTCATAAATAAAATAGGATTTAGACTATCTTCTTTGGTCTTATAAAGATTAATATTTATAGCATTAAATTTGGTTTTGTTGAATCTTTCAAATCCTAGCCTGCGTTTTTTTTCACCAGCATAATCGACAACATACTTTTTCAAGTTGTTTATTGTAAGAATATCTTTCTTTGATGCTTCGTTGGAACCTTCTCAACAAAAATAAGTTTAACAACTTTTTTTTTGTTACGAGACAACTTCGCAACAACCCATTTGAGACTCGTAATTACGTTTGGGAACTCGAAGATACAAACAAAAACAGTATATATATATTACATGAATGATAGGAGGTTTACCTTTCGTCTACCAAATCAAAGATCATATAAGAATATATTCTTTAACCTGACTTTCACCTACCGACAGATACACAAATTTGTTATTTCAACACCTTATTGCAGTCATGAAGATTAGTCAAGATCTTTGCAACACCGTCCATAACAAATAAAAAGAAACGGTTACTCTTTCGGCTTTTAATAACGTTCAATCCAAAAAAAATGTTAAAGCTAAAATGCATGTAGATTTTTGGATAAAGAATAATGTTGGCCATCAGTACTCTCAATGCATTCACCACCAACCGGATCAGACAAATACAAGTTTCTCTAAACAACTACAACATGACTTGGCATAATGAGAATCCAATACTCATCTCAATAATATATGTAAAGAATGTTATTTCGTCCTCTGCGTGCAATGGGGTTTTTCCTTCCTTTGGAACTTGGACACCTCATCAAGAAAACGTTTAATATATAATACCTTCGATTGACTACTAGATTCGGCCGAAACCATTGCTAGTGAAGAACTATTTTGAGAATCATTAACCTCAACAACAACATCGACATGTAATTATAAGAGATGAACTACTTTTAATATTATAACAATACTTTACTTCCCTAGAAGAATAAAAAGCTTCACCACTTTCTCAGAATTGTTGCAATAAAGAGAACCGTATGAAGCATTGGTGCCAAGAATTTTATTGTATGAATCATCGTCTTCGTGATACACAACATGGCTCGCACATCTCTTCTTTCCCATTTGTATAAAATTGAAGAAAATCCTAGATAAAATAACACCATATCAAAATAATAACAAAAAAAATTTATAACTCAAAGCTTTAGTAAGAGAAGACCAAACATTAATAGCTAAGTTCAAGCTTAGACAAAGCAACAATAGCAATTTTGGCAAAAACAAAAAACCCACATAAAAAATATGTTTATTTATAGAAAGAGGTATAGATGACCACAACCTTTAAATTTTTTAATCTAATAAATATTTTGTAGAATGGATAGTTGAGATGCAAGAATTGTTAACGGTTGCAAGCGTGAAGTTAAGCCAACATTTGCACACATTGAACACGTGTCACGCATTTACAAAAAAATACTTCAAAATTTAATGCTTTTAGATTTTTGATTTTCTTCATAATTTTAATCAAATCTACAAATTTGAATACATATTCATGTGGCTTATTTTCCTCAAAATTATTGAACAAAAAGTAATGTTGCAAGTCGCAAGCTCTCGGTCAACCAGATTATGAGAATGAGGATTGCTATTTTGCTTAGTTCAACATATATTAGTCTTTTCTACATATTTTGAAAGGACTAAGGGAATATTGTCTTATATCTAGAAGCAATATAAAACAATTCAACTCTGATAGAAGAAATTTTACATCCACTTTAATTCCTTTCAACGCCCAAATAACTTTCGAAGCCTGCTTCCTATTAGTTGTATTCTATTCCTTTTGGAAAAATAGATTTTTTTTTCTCAATGTAAGTTTAACCAATGAGAGAGTTTTAATGAGACATGAACAAGGTCAACACGAGTTAATTTCTACTGATGTGTCGACTATAGCCCATCAACAAGAAAGTGGTCGTGATATAGTTTGGTATACCTTGGGAAAAGACATTTGGGTAAAACAAATAAAGCACAATTAAAAAATCACAAATAATAGAATATCTTAGATAAAAAAAATTAAAAAATTAATCATTTTTCGATTCTCTCACAAGGAATAAGGGTTATTGATAAATGTATAAATTATCTAATTTCATAAAATTCGACCTCTTACCGCCCATTTGGTCGATCCATTGAGAATCCAATCGGTCGATCTATTGAGAGTCCAAAATCTATCCGACTGTATATATTTAAAGATAAAAAAATAAGTACACAATATTAATGTCCACCAAAATATTGTTATCATAAACTGTTAGACACGTGAATATTTAAAGATTTTATTCAAGTTAAAATAATATCTAGTATTCTTATATTATATTAGATGCGAATTTTATCTCCATATATTGAACATCATTCAGTGAATAAACGATTAGTTTTTTTTATTATTATTAGTGTTATTTGGTGGTATACTTTGCAAATTATATTAGGTTTCAGATCTTCATCCAAATTTACTTTAAGAAATTAAGACTGAGTAGTTGTCACGAATTATTTTCTCCAATAAACTAAAAATATCTTACCCAAAAATGTGTATACTCATATAACCAAATATATTCCATCAGTTACCTGAGAAATGTAAAACGTAGTTAGAATGAATTCTGCATCAGTCGTTTAATAAATATTACTTGAAGCAATATGTTTTATATTTTAGTTTATGATTTACATATGGGTTTGGCTAAAAAGTTTCCCTTGAACCTCTAAGTAGTTCTAATTTAAGCCTATCCAAAAACATGTTAACTTAACCCAAATTCTTCTAAAAATACCCCCATCCAAAAACCATAAATTTACCCATAAAATTTTTAAGTGTACCCAAATTTAAAAGAAAACTTTCTCTCTCTCATCCACTTCATCTTCATCTTCAACCTCATGCAAATCAAGAACACACAGACCGTAACTATATTCCTTTATACAAGAACTCAATTTTCATTTAAGAAACACAATCAATTGATGGAAAAAAGGAAAGGGTAAGTCTACATCTAGTTTTTTAAAATTTAATTTGCGTTTATATAGTTTATTGATTTTGATAGATTTTGATTTAGGTATAAAAATTGCTTAGTTCTAGTGTTATAATAGAGTTTTGCATGAAATATAATTGTGTGTGGTTAATTTTTGGTTATGTATGTTGTTTGAAGTTGATTTATAAGTGATTTTTTTGATTTCTTTGAAGAAAACAAAGTCTGGGTTCTTTAGTTTTCCACGACGACGGCGATAAGATGAACCTACGCTGCCAGCGTGGTGCATTACAGTGCTGGTCTTGGGCAGGTACGTTGGCAGCCTGTTTTTAACCGCCAATGTTGGTCTAACTGACTGGGATTACATATCCAACACTGGCAGTATACTGCATCCACGCTGCCAGCGTAAGTTCATAACACTTCCGGTGACCAACACTGGCGGTATACTGCATCGACGCTGCCGTATATGTGTTTACTATTTGTGTTTGAGATATGATTTTTTTCCATTAAACAAACTGGTAGGTCGGAGATAAGGACCAACGATCGACATGAGGATGCTTGGGCGATTCAATGTTTTAATGTTTTTGTATAATTTGATTTTTAATTCACTAAATAAGTACATTTATTATTATGTTACAAGTAAAAGTCAAACAAGTAATTTAATTGAATACCTTCTTTAGTTCTTTAATTACATTTTATAATATTTTATGACTAATTAAATAGATAAATTTATTAAACTATTATGAAAATCAACTATTATTATTCATAATTAGCTAAAAATAAAATATACCGATATTACCATTATAAATTCAAAGTTATAATATTTTATTTATAAAAATACAATAAAATCAATTTTGAATTATATTAAAATTATTTCATAACTAATGACATTAAAACTGTTTGAATGATATTATTTGAACCCACTAAATAGATAGATTATTTAGTTAATGTATATTATTGCTAAACAAATAATTATATGAAATAAAAGATTATATTAATGTTATTTTAATAGTATTTTTGGCTAAATAAATAAATTAATTAGTTATTTTTGGATCTAACACCACAATGGTGGTGGTAAAGTCTAACACCGCTAGTGGTGGAGTCGACTACCACTATGGTGTAGTTCCAGTAAAACTAAAAATTCAAAAAAACAATTCATTGAAACTCTATTGGCGCAAATCTAGTTCTAAACAATACATTAATTTATTTGTGGTTCCATTTTCCTCATCGGTTTTTAAGTCTCCTCATTTGTTTGTTCTTTGTTTGCTAATATTTAAGTTATATGGTTTTTCTAGGAAAATATGATGAAGAATAAAATTCAAAAATTTGTTGAAAGATTTTGTTAAAAAATTTGGATTCAGTATATGAATATGAAGTTTGGTTGTTTTAATTTTTTTTTAATTTACCAAACTAATTACACCCAATAACAAAGAAAAGTAATTTTTTTTGTTTTGATAAAGGGGTAAAATGGTAAAGATTCAAAGAAACAACAAATTCTTTTTTTTAAACCATTTGTAATATTTGATAGAATGGTATGCTTGTGACCAAAAGTCATGACTTCTGAGTCCTTTTACAAACGCTTTCTTGGTTTAAACCTGTCACCTTGTGTAGTTTACCTTCTGGCGTTGGTTTGCAGACTATTGCGTCAGACTGAGAGTTTGCGCACTCGTTAGTAGCGGCTGCGGGTTCCCTCCGAAAAAAAAAACAAAATGCAATCTGTATATAATGAATGTAGAGGAAATTTTAAATACATAACACTAGACCAATTAATTATTTTACGCGAAAAATTATCAGACCAAGTGGTTGTCTTCCGCGACAAATTAGGGTTGGAAAAGAAAAAAAAATGTTGTTGGTCCGTATCCATGGCTTTCGAAGTACTAAAGCATACATGTCGCAGGTTCAATCAAATATGTTACAAGTGTTATTTTACTAACCAAACTAAAAATTCTCTGTACGCTACTGCAACAGCTTTTTATTTATATATATATATATATATATATATATATATTTTGATTGAGTACTATTTTGCTAATCAAATACAGTAAGCTTTGTTTTTATCGTTTACACTTTTTGGTGTTAAGATTCATTTTATATGAATTAGAAAAACCAAGAATAACTAATTTTTGTAAAAAAAAATTCTAAAAGAGGAATAAGAAAATTTAATGAAAATAATTTTTTTAGGGATGTCATAACTCTGTCTAAACATGTTTATTTAATATGATATTTTTTATATTATAAACTAAACTTATAGACTTAAATATATATGTGGAGTTAAATTTTAAATATCTCAAATAAGTTTACAACCATATTCGAATTTGATCTACATTTTGCTTATGCATAATCGGTTTTTGACTCATTTGTTACGATAAATACGATAACTTTGTCTAGTATATTAATATGATACTTTTCATTAGGAAGTAGAATCGTAGATCTTCTCACTAATATATGAAACTAAATAAAAATATTTTAAATCAGTACGTAATTATTTCATTTGATTTATAATATGTTAATAAAAATAGATCTTTGACAGCTTCTACGACTCTTACGAAAAATACGATAATTTGGTGTATAAATCTTATATAATATGATATATTTTTTCATTAGAAATTAGACTCGTAGATTTTCACAAACATATACAAAACTAACTTGTAACGTTATAAATCAATATACAATTATATTTGATTTGATTTAAAATTTGTTGATGCAAAATAGATTTTTGACAGCTTCGATAACTGTTACGAGAAATACAATAACTTTGTCTCGAAATTTATTTTATTATGATATTTTTTTACTAAATCTAGACTCATTAATATTAGATACCATATGTTAAATTTAATGGTATATATTTTGAGTGAGTGCAAACTCAAATTTTAAATTGATTTAAAATTTGTAGATGCAAAATTGGTTTTTCAACAAACGATTGTTTCAAGAAAAACCATAACTTTGTATATACATTTATTTTAACACAAAACAAAAGTATAGAGAAGATTATTATATTAATATTATTTTTAAAATATTATATTTATAGTTATAAATCTAAATTATATGTTTTATTTAAGATTTTGACACGATATGAAGTTACCATGCGGTTGATATTGAATACGGATACCTTACCAGAATATATTGGTCGGGTACGGTAACTTAGAATTACCATGTCGTACCAAAACAAATGGTAAAAAGTTTGTACGATTCGGTTGGAGATCGGTATAGTAGGGAAATATGACAAAATATTACATCCCTAATTGTATGTATCAATGGTTGGTAAGATAATTTGCCACTATGGATGTTGCCCCTATATGCTCTATATTGATCCAATTACTTTGTACTCTCTTTTTAACATACATAAATTTGATATTTATATGTTGAGACTTAGATGAGCTCTTATTACTCATAAATATTAAATTGTAGAATTGGTTCACAATATAGCCTTATAGGATTTTCTATCCCTTCTACAATACGCAATCACATGGTAAAATTTTGTAACCATAATGATTGGTTGGATGCCTCAAGGCATGCAACAATTTTTGCAACCATAATGGAGTATGTTCTAAGTGATTATGATATCGTAGTAAATGATTCAATACTTTTTACTTAACTTTTCTTTTATTTCAATAGGTGTATTAAAGGCTTTCTTTTAGTCATCATTTCTACATATGTTTCATTTTTTTAAAATTTTACGATTTTACGAGAACGATCCCGATGAATCTAGAGTCCTGTTACAAAAGTGGCATCACCTAGATTTTTCATATTTAATTTCTCATAACATAAATCTCTTAATAACATGTAAAAATTGTTTATCGTTAGTGGTTAGAATTATGTCATCAATATATAACTCTATAAATATTAACATATTTATAGTGAACATTTGATATACATAATTACCAACTAAGTTCATCTCAAAAGTAAAGGAGATTATTTTAAAAAAAACTTATGGTACCACTTTCGAGAACCCTATTTAAGGCCATAAATTAATATCTTAAGTATGCATACGAGAGAGTTTGAATCTCCAATTACAAAGTTCTCAGACTGCACCATATGTATTATCTCAATATAAAAATTAAGAAAAGAGGTTTTAACATCTATTTGATGAAGCCCTAGAGCAAAGTGTGCAACCAATATCATGATTGTCCTAAAAGCATTCTTCAATGACACCGGAGAGAATGTATCTTTAAAGTCAATATATCCATGCTGAGTATAACATTTTTCTATAATGCATACTTTATTTTTCTCAATATTACTCTTGAAATATTTTGTAAATCCATCACAACCAATTGGCTTGTTTTCTTCAGGTAATGAGACAAGCTCCCAAACCATATTATGGTGTATTGATTAATAATTTTCCTTCATAACAGTGATTCACAATTGTATGGAAACACGACAGATTGTTTGGCGATACACAATATGAATCTTAATGTTCTTAAAAATACACTACATAATCCGAAGATATATCATTCTTTGTTTATCTAGTTTTCCTTTTAGTGACATTATTACTTTAGTTTGCACTTCTTAAGGAGGTAGAGTTTGGTCTTCATAAACAATATCATTTTGTTCTATAATGGAAGATTAATATCATTTTGATTATCTTCATGTTTTAACGGACCATATCATTTGATGCTTGAGTATCCTAATTAGAACCCTCAAATTAAAATTTGTTTGATTTTGAATATCTTCATGTTGGAACGACACTGAAATGATTGGCATTGTAAGAGAATCCTCTTATACTTGAGTATCTTATTTAGAACCTTCATGCATCTTTATTGATTTTTATTCCTCGCAAACTCAATATCATCAAAGAAATTTAATGTTCTCGTCTCAAAAATACTTTTAATGGAAGAATTGTAAAACTTAAAGCCATTTGAATGTTTTGAATATCTATGAAAATAACAGCTAACCATCTTAGGGTCTAATTTATTTTCATTAAGCCTTAAGCTTATAAGGCTTTGCTTCATATGGACATCATCAAACATGCATAGTTTGTAAGTTAGGCTTGAAAATAAGCACAAACTAAGCTTATAATACATCTTTCGTATACAACAAATGCCCACTAAAAAGTAAGAATTGAAAATAACAAATAGCTTAAACTAAGCACAAACCCACCTCTCAAATATAGATATATATTTCACCATCCCTGACGCTTTGTCTCATTAACTTACACTGCAAAAAAATACAAACATGAGTGATCGTAGTCATATAAAGGGTAGGATTTATTCGACCCACATGTCGAACCTAGTGTGGTTTGTTTTCGTGTGAGGGTAAGTTTGTAATTTCTGTTTAAAATTTTGTGGAGTTTGGTGAGTATTTAATGTTTAGGTAGAGTGTAGAGGGAGAATTAAGTAGCTTGGTTGTATTTAATTTTCATTACTCTCATTTAATGTTGGTGGTTGGGTATATATACCCTTATATTTGGGCTTTATGGGCTTTATGGGCTTTTGGGTCGTGTTTAATGGACCCGGGTCGAGTTTTAGGACCCATGAGTTCTAAGTAGGGGAATAGGCAGCTTAGTCAAGAAGTGATTAGGTTTTAAATACTTTAGTTCTGTTCGAACAGCCCAATGGATGATGGTGTCTGAACTGCCCCTGTCCGGTTAAGTAGACTTTGTCCGAATTGACCCGGTCCGGTTCCCATAAAACATGGTGACAGAATCCAGACTCATCAGAACCGGTTAAATATTAGACCTGTATTTACTTCGTAATATAAACCCAACAAGTATGTAATATTGAAGGTTTTTTTATGATAAGGAGTAAATGTGTTTATTATTAGTGTATTAATAAGGTGGAATAACCAAGAATGGGCTAATCATGTAAGCTCAATGGACCATCACCATCACTATATAAGGTCAACGTATACTCTTTGGAAATAATGAATAATTATTATTTTTTACTATTTTTCGAAGCTTCTCTCTCTATAATTTATGTTTTAATTTCTCTCTCTAAATATTAGTGTGACTTTACTCGATATATTTTAGACTTTACCAACCACGTGTTTCTTACAACTTAAACTAAATTGGTTTATGAACATACAATAGTTAATATATAAATTTCTATTTCATATAAACTTGGTATTTTTCACGCTCTATTTTGAGATATCATGGTTTCTTGCAAAAGAAACATCGACCTGCAGTAGGTGATTTTTTAGGTTTTTTCTCTTCCGAACTAGAGGCCTTATCAAATACTCCCTTATACTTTCTCTTATATGTCTTCCCTTTTCTAGACCTCAAAATATGCACTTCATGAAATTCTTCTTTCATATTTTCCTCCTCTTAAGAATTATAAGATATCTTCACTAACTTCCCACTTTTCATAATGACAGTTATTAGAGGTTCCATATCTATTGTACTATCGAGGAAACATCCTACCACAACACCCTTTCGAATGTCAATTTTAAATTCTTTAACTTTGTGCCATTCATTGATATCCTGAGAATATGTTACTTTATTGTTTTTTCCGTGAAACTTGATGGTGAAGACTTAAATTAGTAGCTTATGAATCTCCACATTCTCATTTTGGATAACATTTCTCGAATTCCTTGAAAAATTTATTACATTTGTGAACTCTATTCGGACAACCCTACAAAACTTTATAGTTATTTTTTATTTTACGATTGCCAAGCACAATCGACTTATTTTTCTTACGCCTAAAATTTTCTCTTTTTTTGAGGAGAATTATATTTAGTGAGGGTGTGGGCTTGTTAGTCATCAAAGTTTAGTCAATCATTGAAGTGTTTGATTATGTATAATCATTGTGTTTGGTAATACGAAATGATATAAATATCTAAAATAAACGATACTATATTATCAATTTTGGCATATTGATGTGAATCTTTAATGTGAAACAAAACCTAGTTATAGATACTAAAAATATTGTGTTTTCTATTCAAGAGCTCCTAGAAAATATAACAAAAAAAATTTATATTATTTGTTAAATTAACATTTAATCATGCAATCATGCGACACAAAACTAATAAAAGTGAGTTTAAAATAATATTATGTTAAAAGTAACCTAACAAGTAGAGTAATGTGTTTAGTGTAAGCCAAGTCTACTCCTTTATAATTCTTTATGGTTTAGGAAACGAAGAACGGGTCTTAAAAAGCCTTGACAAAACATAGTCCCTCCTAAAAATATAAATTGGTTGGTCTTTATATTGAGGTCGTGAGTTGTAACTTTGTCAGTTTGTAAGATCACATTCAAAAAGTATTCTCGGACCGATATGTGCTAATCTGCTTCGGCTCAATCAACGTAAACAAATTCTCATTCTTTATGTACTATTTACTGAATTTAAGCTTAACCAAGCGATCGTGCGACATAAAACTAACACAAATAATATCATGTTAAGACAATCCAGTTGAATAGATTATAGTGCTCGGAGTGAGCCAACCCTACTCTCTCGAGTTTACTCGAGTTTGCAATAAGTCTTGTGTTTTAAAACCCTAACGAATATAGTCTTATTTTGCAATAAGTCGAGTTTACTCTCTCACGCATTGTTTCTAGCATAAAATATTATTTTTTTGTCTTGGAAACAAAAAAATGGTTTTAAAAGACCTTGACGATTCATAGTTCCATCTTAAAATACAAACCGGTTGGGGTTTATATCGAGGTTGTGAGCTATATATTTGTCAGTTGCTAAAGTCACATTCAAAAGATATTATGGACTTGATACCCGTCATTAGCTTCAGCTCAATTGCATCGACCACAACTATCTCTTTATCTAGAGACTTTGGCGCAGTTTCTATCGTTGATCTATTTTAGATTACTACCGAATAGATGGCATCCAAATATTTTTGTTACCAAAGAGTCGGGCACTAAATTTTCATATACGAGGACTTGTTCATAGTGCATCCTCTTAAGATCACTTGTGAAAGATAACAAGCCCTTGAAGCTTGAACATGGTGTAGCTCCAAGGGCTGTGTTAATGGAGTCTGAGTTTTTGGAGAAGAAAGAGAAGAGAAAGGCTGGAGAAGAAAGAGAAGAGAAAGGAAAGAGGACTTAGGGATTCATGTCTGAATCCTAAGTCGATCCGGGTCAAGTCGTGTTGGACCGGATCTTGTGTTGAAGCCCAATCAATGGTTTAGTGAGGCTCCTTGGATTGTTGCTGGCCCAAACTCTACTGGTCCAAACTATATCACACGAAATAAGTGTAGTGGCCTAAAATGTGACTGATTTCATTAAATGTAACAAGATGTAACAATGTAACAGATTGTGTAACTAACTAACAACTTGTTGTTAGTAACTCTACTATAAAGAGTAAATCTGTATTCTTGATTCCAATAATGAAAATACAAATCCTATATCTCTCTCTCTCTATATTTCTTAAATCTAACTTGGTATCAGAGCACCTTGCAAGCCTTCAATGGCGAACTCTGATTCCCCTACTCATAGCAATGAGTCCCTTGGCTCTGTGTTCCCCAGCAATCTGTCTGGTGCTGCCAAGAGTGTACACCTGCAAACAATGAACAACAGCAGTCAGGTGAGACTTGATATAAGCAATTACTTGATGTGGAAAACTATGGTTCTGCCTATCATCAAAGGCAACAAGCTTGGAGGCTTTGTTACAGGGGATAAGCCCTGTCCTCCTAAGCTGATCAATGATTCAGAAGGCAATACTGTTGACAATCCAGATTATGAGGATTGGACTGCCAAAGACCAACTACTTCTTGGTTGGTTGTACTCTACAATGAGTACAGAGGTTGCTGCTCAGTTAATGGAAGAGAGCACTTCGAGAGAGCTGTGGGATGCAGCTAGTAAACTCTCAGGCTCACACACAAGGGCCAGGATAACATACTACAAGTCTGAATTTCAAAGAACAAGAAAAGGTAACCTAACTATGACTGAATACCTAAGCAAAATGAAGAACATTGCTGACAATCTAGTGCTAGCTGGCTGTGGAGTTTCAATTGATGATCTGATCACTCAGGTGCTTGCTGGTTTAGACTCTGAGTATACTCCTATTGTGGTCAGTCTAACTGACAAGGATTCTATGGGATGGCTAGACCTTCAAACTAGCCTACTCACTTTTGAGAGTAGACTAGATCAGCTGGTTAATATTCAAAACAACCTAGCAAACTTAAACCTAGCTACAGCTAATCTCACTCAAAAGGCAGATTACAAAGCACAGAATAACAGTGGGAATCAGAAGAACTACACTGGTCAGTATAAAGGCTCTTACAGAAACAATAGGGGAAGAAACAACTCTTCTAACTACTCAAGAGGAAGGAATAACTATTATAGAGGGAGAGGGGGACGCTTCTCTCAAAATAAACCCACATGTCAAATCTGTAATAGATATGGACATGCTGCACCAGTGTGCTACTACAGGGATGATCCATCTGTCATGGGATCATCTTCTACTGAACAATCTAAGGGAGACAATGATCATGCTGCATATGTAACTACTCAAGACTCTACTGGTGATTCTACTTGGTATGCTGACAGTGGTGCTAGTCACCATGTCACAGGGAATCCTAACATGCTTGCTCAGAAGGGAGAGTACACAGGTAACAAAAGTGTTCTGGTTGGTAATGGTCACAGACTACCTATACATAACATAGGGGATTCTAGTTTACAATCTCTCAACAACATCCCTATTTCTCTCAAACATATCCTACATGTACCTCAGATTAATAAGAATCTATTATCTGTGTCCCAACTTACAAATCATAATAATGTCTTTATTGAATTTCATCATGATTCTTGTCTTGTGAAGGACAAACTAACAGGGACAGTGCTTCTCAAAGGGACTACTGAGGGAGGTTTATACAAGCTGAAGGATGTTCCTAAGTCACAAGCTATTGAGGGTCTGTCTACTAGTGTCAAACACAGTCCTCTTTCTTCTAGTACTTTACTACCTTGTGTCATGTCTGTCTGTTTACCTAATTCCCTAAAAGATGGATGGCATAGGAAGCTTGGCCATCCATCTCTACATGTTCTTAATTCTGTTCTAAGACAATGTAACCTCACTTCTGTTATAAAAGAAAGAATTACCTTTTGTGAGGCTTGTCAGTTTGGGAAGTCACATGCTTTACCATCCTCTGTTTCTCAATCTCATGCCAATGGTGTCTTGGATCTCATACATACAGATGTATGGGGTCCCTCTCCTGTGGCTTCCACTCAAGGTCACAAATATTATGTGATCTTTGTGGATGACCACACCAGGTATACTTGGCTGTATCCTGTCAAACATAAAAGTGAAGTGTTCAGCATGTTTAAACAGTTCAAGTGTCTTGTTGAAAAACAATTTGAAAGAAGCATTAAAGCTATTCAATGTGATGGTGGAGGAGAGTTTCTACCAATATCCACTATGGCTAAAGAGCAAGGTTTTATTGTGAGGAAATCATGCCCTCACACTTCAGCTCAAAATGGTAGAGCTGAACGAAAACACAGGCACATAGTTGAGACGGTTTAACCCTTCTGTCTCAAGCTAGTTTACCCTACAGATTCTGGGTTCAAGCCTTTCAAACATCAGTTTATCTTATCAATAGGCTTCCTACACCTATTCTATCAAACAGTTCACCTTTTGAAGTCTTGTTTCACAAAAAACCTAACTATCTATCTCTAAAAACTTTTGGGTGTGCATGTTTTCCATGCCTCAGGTCTTATCAATCACATAAATTTCAATTCCATACAGTTAAGTGTGTTTTCTTGGGGGTCAGTCAGTTCCACAAGGGGTATGTCTGTCTCAGTCCTAAAGGCAGGGTCTATGTATCTAAAAATGTCATCTTCAATGAAACTGATTTTCCCTTTAAACATCAGTTTCTTCATACTTCTATTCCTGAGTCCTCTACTAAAGTGGTTCTAGAGTCTTGGTTACCCTATTTACCTCAGTCTCTTGTGAACTATGAACACTCAGTGTTACCAGCTACAACTCTCAGGGTCTCTCAAGAGGACACTGCCTTGCAAACTATGTCTCCACAAGGTAAGTCTCACAACCCTTCTTCTAATACTGATCATACTATGCCTGACAATTCTAGTTCTTCTCAAACATGTCTTGAGTCACCTAATCATAGCCCTAGACACATTCAAACACCCAACAACTCTCTCAATCATACCATTGATTCTCATCCAAGTCATCTGAATCAACTACATCCTAACCTTTCTATCTGTCTTCCTCTTGACTCCACCAATAATCAAACCACCTTATCTTCTAAACCTACCTCTCATCCTATGGTAACCAGAAATCAAGATGGAACTAGAATACCTAAACATCCTTATATTGGTTCTGTGATCAAGACTGACTTGGACACTATTGAACCTAGCACCTATTCTAAGGCTGTGAAGTATGCACATTGGGTAACTGCTATGGACACAGAATACAAAGCTCTAATGCTCAACAAGACTTGGTCCTTAGTTCCCTGGAGTTCTAAACTCAGTGTTGTGGGCTGTAAATGGGTTTACAAGGTGAAGTATAACAGAGATGGGTCAGTTCAACGTCATAAGGCTAGACTAGTAGCCAAGGGGTTTCATCAAACCCCTGGTATTGACTACTCTGAGACATTCAGTCCTGTGGTAAAGCCTTCTACAGTCAGATTGGTTTTAACCCTAGCAGTTTCTAAAGACTGGGAAGTCAGGCAGTTAGACATCAATAATGCCTTCCTAAATGGTTATTTGACTGAAGACGTTTACATGGTTCAACCACAAGGGTTTCAAGATCCTCAGAAGCCCACACATGTGTGCAAGCTCCATAAGGCCTTGTATGGTCTTAAACAAGCCCCAAGGGCTTGGTACTCTAGGTTGAAAGACACTCTTATCCAATGGGGTTTTGTCAATTCTAAATCTGACTGCTCCTTATTCTATCTGGTCTCTAATACCACTATATTACTCATTCTGGTCTATGTTGATGACATTATTGTCACAGGGAATCAAACAGCAGGATTGAAGGAGTTTATTCAAAAACTCAATAAAGTGTTTTCCCTAAAGGATATAGGACCACTCCATCTATTCCTTGGAATAGAAGTTCATCGTGATCCTACTGGATTCTACTTGACACAGCAACAGTATATTAAAAACTTACTCAGTTCGCAGGGTCTCTCACTAGCCAAACCATGTCCTACTCCAATGGCTGCTGGTCTTCAGCTTTCTCATGACACTGGTACACCACTTGCTGACCCTACACCATATCGCAGCTTATTAGGTGCATTACAGTATCTAATACATACGAGGCCTGATATTGCCTTTGCTGTTAACAAGCTCAGTCAATATCAGCAAGCCCCAACAACAATACATTGGCAAAATCTGAAAAGAATTTTGAGATACTTAGCTGGGTCGTGATGGATTGGGTTGCATCTGAAGCCTTCCTTCAACTTTCAGCTTCAGGGTTTCACAGACGCTGACTGGGCTTCTTCTTCTGACGATCGAAAAAGCATTGGTGCCTACTGTGTGTACTTTGGAGACTCCCTCATATCCTGGTCTTCGAAGAAACAAAATGTAGTTGCTCGATCTTCTACTGAGTCGGAGTATCGAGCTCTAGCAAATCTGTCAGCAGAGCTAATGTGGTTGAGGTCCTTGCTGACAGAAATTCGATTCCCAATCGAAACTCCCTCTGTTATCTGGTGTGATAACTTAGGAGCGAGCTCTCTTGCCTCCAACCCAGTTTTTCATGCCCGAACAAAGCACATAGAAATTGATGTGCATTTTGTTCGGGATCAGGTGATGAAAGGGCTTCTTCAAGTCAGATTCGTGCCGTCTCATGACCAATTGGCTGATTGTCTCACAAAAGCTCTCACTCACCATCGATTTCATTTTCTGAGGGACAAACTCGGACTGATCTTATCACCCCTTCGTTTGAGGGGGGATGTTAAAGATAACAAGCCCTTGAAGCTTAGACATGGTGTAGCTCCAAGGGCTGTGTTAATGGAGTCTGAGTTTTTGGAGAAGAAAGAGAAGAGAAAGGCTGGAGAAGAAAGAGAAGAGAAAGGAAAGAGGACTTAGGGATTCATGTCTGAATCCTAAGTCGATCCGGGTCAAGTCGTGTTGGACCGGATCTTGTGTTGAAGCCCAATCAATGGTTTAGTGAGGCTCCTTGGATTGTTGCTGGCCCAAACTCTACTGGTCCAAACTATATCACACGAAATAAGTGTAGTGGCCTAAAATGTGACTGATTTCATTAAATGTAACAAGATGTAACAATGTAACAGATTGTGTAACTAACTAGCAACTTGTTGTTAGTAACTCTACTATAAAGAGTAAATCTGTATTCTTGATTCCAATATTGAAAATACAAATCCTATATCTCTCTCTATATATTTCTTAAATCTAACTTCACTTACATGTTGTTTTAAAACTTTCAGATATTATATGAAGGGTTTTTGCGTGCCTATCATTCTTTGAAGGGTATAATTTATCAATAGTTGAGGGTTGCTAAGTGATTTCACCATGTTTGTTCTATACACCCGCATAGCGAAAGTCCTGTTATGATAGCTTCATACTCAGTCTCGTTGTTTGAAGCATAAAAACCAAAGCAGATTTCATGATATATAGTCTTAACCGAAAGATAAACTTATTGAATCTCATCTCCATAACCTAAAGATCTCTACCCACTATCAATTTGGACTATTAACTATGTAAATGGGGTTTTGTGGGAATGAATGGGCCTCTCTATGTGAAATTAAGTTTAAAAAAATATGTTAAAATGAAGGGTCTTGAGATGCCTTAAAGATATATAATCCCTCCTAACAATACAATCTGCATGGTCTTTATCTTGAGGCTATGAGCTGCAATTTTATCATTTGATAAGGTATGATTCAAGAAGTACTCTTGGATCGGTTTATCCCAATCAAATTTGGACTCAATCACATTGACCTTGGTTATCTTTTTGTCTATGAAATCATATGCATTGTCCATCGATGGTTTTTTTGTAAAGTACTAGCAGTTGGTAGAGAATTCTCTGATTTTTGGACTTGTTCATAATGCATATTTTCAAAATCACTTGCATGTCATTTCAATTTTTTGATATTTTATAAGGTTGTCTTTTTGCGCCTCCGCATTTCTATATGCATGATATGTGAGGCCGTCATGTCTTTATTTTTAAAACCTATGATTTCAGCTCATTTCGTTTAGGATATGTCCTTAACATATTTGAGAATATTGTCATATTCAATGAGGTTTTATATTTTCTCTTTCATTTACCCTGCAATCTTCGTGTTATGACCCACATCCTTACGTAACTTAAAGAGCTTGTTAGGTCGGACCCGGAAGGCTTTAGTTTAAATGCTTTCTTGAGTCAGATTTATCTTGATGGTTGGTTGATGTAGGTGTTATTGTTGAAATTTAGTAGGTATCTAACAATGGTCCATTGTTAGATAGATACTCGATTCTGATGGGAGGATTGTATCGGTTTGGCATATACCTCAAGCACACTTTCTCATCTACCTTAATGTAGGATTCAAATTGAGCTAGTGGAGCGCCAAAGATTAGTATTTTCTTTTTTATTATACCCTCGGCCAGCAATCCCATAAAGATAATATGCGGATAGGTTACACGCGACATTGCTTCATGATAATTCTCAATTTTGTTTTTTGTTTGGACGTAATGCTAAGTTTAGTATCTTAAATTCTCATTTGGCTCTTGTTTGTAGAGCATTATGTAATCATAATTTTTTTTCAATAAATTGATATTAAAATATGATCAACAACACTTTGAAGGTTCAAATTAACCCTGAGGGTAACTAATTAAATCAAGTCAATGAACTCCCCTTATAGGTCATAAAGAAAGTTTGATAAAGAAGTTGATCATCAACAACAAAGTTGAGCATCTCCTTCATGAAATGCTCGATGTGATACTTTGGATCTCTCGACTCATCATACTTATTCATCTTATACTGATTAAATTTGAGAGGCAGGTCTTCAATTAGGATTTCTAGAGCAAATGAGACTTTGTCAAGTTGTACATTGAGTGATTGAATAGACTTCTAGCAGCATTGTTTCGTCCGGGGCACCGACTAGAACCCCGAAATAGTTATGGATATGATTAGAAAGGGTTTAGACATTAAGATTTGGAGAGTCATAACGTAATAGTTTGGCTCATATTGACTAAATCATATGACTACTCCCACAGAAGGATTCGACACAGGTTGAGGTGGTTGCAAAAACAGTTGCTGCAAAGGTTGACGAGAATTTTGCAGCACTACATCTAGGCTTGGGATTCGAAAACACTCATCTTAACTTCTACGGACATGATCCCTTATTTGGTTACACTAACACCTAAATTGGTCATGATTCCTGGAGATATATTACGTCGACAGTTTTGTCATTGAGGACGATTCTGAACCGCAATCGGAATCATGAAACTGACCTTCCGAAGACCTCGTCTGGGTGTCCATATTCAAAATGTCTAAGTGTATGAAAATGTGTAAGTATTGTGAATGGTTTTAGAAAATTTTAGATTTAAATATCTCATAGACGGTGTCATGCTCGTCCTACTCAGTCGGCTTAAATCACATGAAGAGAATATTTAGAGATAAAATAATAACAATATAGTTCAAAACTTCAGAAAAAATAGATATATCTCGCATTTCTCTAAACAATGTTTGGTTTATTTATAATAAATTCTGGTTAAAATAATTATATATAGAATATTTATTTTTGGTTTCAATTAATTTAGGTTTCGTTTCAAAATTCTAATGCAATTTTTTTATACGGTTTACCATTTTATCTTTTGATTTTGTTTTGTAGGTGCCTTTTATCTTTTGTTTCTGCTATGTAGGTATTTTTTAATATGGTTGTTTTAAATAAGGTTAGCTAGATAAATTTATAATTGTATTTTATAAAATTAAAATCAGCCATTCACTTTTTAATAATTACATAATAACTTTAAAAATAATTGTTTTGAAACACAAAAGTTCATGTACAGTATTAATTATCGATATAAAATTAACTATAATTTATTTGTAAATAATAATAAATTCTATTTTATACTTCAAAAATTTAATCAATGAACGTATGTTTCAAATATTGGATTTAAAATAATATTTAAATTTAAATTTATTTGTTTTAGTTATTTTGTTCATCACAAAGTTTTGATTTTTATATCAAGTTACTACTAGTGAATTAAATAATATTAATAATAGAAATAGAAATATAAATATAACACTTACATTTAGTAGCACAACCATTAATGGAGTACCGTCGGAAAACATCGGATAGGATGGAAGTTTGATACGTATATGAGTACGCTTTTCAAAATAAATAAATATGGTCATCTATGTTATTTAGACTCTTTAAAGAAGTTATTTCCTAATAACAATCTTTTAGATTCATATTACAAACTAATAAAGAATTTGAATTAAATTTGATAATGTTTGCGTATTTGGGAGAGTTTTCACTTAAGAGATATTTTGGGAGATTTTATAAAAGTATGCTTTGTTCTTGAAGGGATTATCTATTTATAGAGATGATGAAATTTTTCCAAAAGGTTATAATCATTTAGAAAATCATTAGTAAAGTGGTAATCCTTCACGAGACATATTTTCGGAAAACCAAATTATTCAAGGAACACAATATTTTGGACTTTGTTTGCGATCAACCCCACGTTGGTCGCGACCAAGTCGTATGGAAACATTTCAAAGAACTAATTTGTATTAGGTCTCGATGTTTATCGCGCCCAGCACGAGTCTGATCGAGGAGAACTGCCTCTGAAAAGTCCCAAATGACTTGTTTTTCCTATTTTTCTTAGTTCATCATTCACTTGTTGTTTCACCAACTCCGAGGATTTGATTTTTTCTTCCGATCATCCATATTTAATAAATATTTCCAACAATCTCTTACTTTATTAAATATCCTCTCTTTTATCTCTCTTTTGAGATAACTCTTACGCACATAATAAAATATTTTCCGATTGGAATTTTACCTTAGTGTAAAAATAGAATAGTTAAGTCAGAAATATTGGCTTAACTGGAGATCTCACACAAACAATTGTTTCATCGAACATTTTTCCAGATTACACTTTTGTACTATTTTGGTCGCGTGCTCTATCCAATTTTAGAATCATAACTTAAGAAGGACTCATTATCTAATGATAGACGATATCACCTCTAAATAATCATAAGTACAAGTCTTACAGTGTTTTTGTAAATTTTAAAAAACACATGTCACACTTCGACCTAATTATATTAAAATTTCATTTGAACTTATCCCTCCATAGTACCGACTAACATATCTCACACTCATCATAGATGAAACTCTAAATTTTTTTATATGTTGAACTTTCCGTAAATAACTTGTTGTTACCCAATAAAAATCAATATTTAAGTTCTCTATAGTCAAATTGGATTGCTATTATTTGAAAAATAATTATTTCAACAGTCTTAGTCTCATTCCTCTAGATGTAGAGTTTACCAATTCTCGAGCTAATATTTTGGCAAACGGATCTGATAAGTTCACACTAGAACATACGTATGAGACCGATATAAGTCCATTTTAAATTAGTTGTCTAATATACTAATGTTTTAGACTTATATGTCTTGACTTCTCACTGTAGATTTCATTGTATGTTCTACCTAATGTTGGTTGATAATGACAATGTATTTATATTGTTATATTCCCATTTCTAATTAATAGTATCTCCAACAAGATATCTTTTAATCATTTAGCCTTCTTACCCATGATGGCCAACATTATGAACTCTCACTCCATAGTTGAGTGAGATATATATATATATATATGTTTATTTCTTTGATCCCCATGAACCATTACTACCTATGAAACTGACCTCGTATTCGATTTGTTATCAACTAAACTACTAATCCAACTTGCATTCGTATATCCTTCAAGTAATCCATAAAAATTAGAATATCAGAGACACATGTATTTAGTTTTTATAAGTGCCGCAAGACCCTTCTAATTGTATTCCAATGTTTTGTACTAGGATTACTATAAAATTATCTCAATTTCCTTTACATAAAATATATATCTGCCCTAGTGCATAAAGCGGTTACACTATGTTTCCTGGCGAGGATTATTTCTGATTAAACGGTATTGTTGGAAAGAATTTTATCTTTATCAGGTATTTATTATTGGAGTGAAGGGTAGAGAGATAAAAGAGGTGTGTTCTAAAATTTGTCGAGGATTATTTCTGATGAAAGGGTATTTTTGGAAAGAGTTTATCTTTATCAGGTATTTATTGTTGGAGTGAAGGTAGAGAGATAATCCTCTGTTCTTCAGTTATTCCTCCTACTCTTCCAACTGATATTCCTCCACAATAAAAGGTACCAGCTAATCCTCATTCTCCAGCATTTCCCATAGTCGATCAATCAACTATTCAATGAGAGGTTAACCTGGATGACTTTCGTAATATGTACTTCAGTTACCTTGATAAGGATGACTTCGATCAGACCTTTTCTCAAACCACAATAGCCAATGGTGAATCTTTTGAGGTATCAAGTGAGCAGGATACTTTGGGCCATGTAGTCTTGGGCTTCAACATGCCAATAGTTGATCTGGAAAGACAAGTCAGGGATCATGCTAAGTATATAACTTCTCTTACCACAGATAACAAAAATTTGAAGAATATTCTTTCATCTGAACAACAAAAAGTGGAGGCTTTAAATAAAGATAAAGAGGAACTGAGCATTGAGCTACGTCAATCCAAGACTTCCTAAGGGGACATCCAGACTAAGTATTCTGAACTGGAAACTCCCACCTCTAATGAGATCAAATCTTTGAAGGAACAACAAACCAACAATGCAAGTACTATCAACACCTTATCCAGAGAGAAAGAGAAGTTATATAAACTTCTTAAAGATAAAGAAGAAGAAAATACTTCTCTAAAGAAAAATCAAGCTCAATAGATAGCTGCAGCAGTAGAGAAGTATGCTGCTAGTATTGTGGATTCTTTTGAAAAGAGGGATGAAAGTATCAAATTGGATATGGTTTTACTATTTCATTAGATATTTCAAAAGATAAAACTTGGACCTTTGTGGAAGTTCGTACCATATGAAGACATACATTTTCATACCATGCCAAATGGTGATAAACATGGGTTTTCTTCATGAATTGAATGTGATTCGATGAGGGGACCAATGAAAGCTCAATCACCGATGCCAAAAGTCCCAAGAAAGATGATAGTAATGGAAAAACGAAGGGAACGAGCCCTAAGGTTATTGTGTTTACTTTTTATGTTTAAGACTAAAGTCCTTAAATGACTAGGGCATTTCATTTATTTTCTTTCAAAAAAACATTGTGATCCAAAGTCCTTGGATGGCCAATGAATTTTGTGTAATGGTTGATCAGACATATTCCGATCAATGTTTAATGTTAAGTTTCCCTTCGTATGTATTTCTTTCTCTTCTTATGTTTAGTATTTAATCAGTATTTAATTCTTCTGACGTGTTTAATAAGCGTTTCATTCATTGGATCACTTCAAAAATATTTCATTTGAAGGATGAAAATGATTAATAGATCTTATCACTTCAAAGATACTTCATTTGAAGGTCAGATGTGTTTAATAGACATTTAATTTATTTCATATCCGCATACTCACTACAATCTTTGAAATAAACATAATATAACATTGACTGAAAAGCGGACACCTCATTAAAACCTTCCCGTGCCACCAGGGTAAGAAAGAGTATGCCCCCGAATATTTACATTGAAGTATCACAAAGTAAATATTTAAAAGATAATTTTATTCTAAGTACAACCTGAGATGCTCAATAGTCCATGGGTGCTTCAACATGTTGCCTTCTTTGTTTTGAAGTCTATACGTTCCTTGCTTGATCCTTTCACACACCATGTAAGGGCCTTCCTAATTTGGAGCCAGTTTCCCAAATTGTTTCTCTTTC
Source organism: Limnanthes douglasii subsp. nivea (assembly GCA_036936605.1). NCBI lineage: Eukaryota > Viridiplantae > Streptophyta > Magnoliopsida > Brassicales > Limnanthaceae > Limnanthes > Limnanthes douglasii. The sequence continues at coordinate 243,565,210 of JAUPFV010000002.1, forward strand.
GTATGCAAAAGACTTTTCTTATCACTTTTTCCCATAACTGGAAATCTCTTCTTTTTACTCTAGATGCAAATCTACTTCTCATTAAACCTTGATAGTGTGTTGTTTTTAAATATTCCTTCACTCTTCTTTCTTCAATCATATCTAATTGATTCCTTACTACCGTCTCATTAGCCTGGTCGGAATAATTTTGTATCTCGAATGATGGCAAAGTAGTTTCTATAAGAGTGATTGCATCCATCTCATAAACAAGGGCAAAGGGAGACTCTTTGGTGGTCATTTGGTAGGCCCACAGTAATTCTTGTAAATAACTCGTTCATTTCCCTGCAGCTCATTCCAAATTCTTTTGTAACCCTGATAAAATATTTCGATTAGCAGCTTCAACCTACCCATTACCCTGAGGGAGGAAAGGAGAAGAGAAACAATGTTGAATTCCTCTAGAAGTGCAAAACATCTCCATGTCTTTGTTGTCAAACTGTGGCCCATTGTCCGTACTAATTCGTTGGGGGATTCCAAATCGGTAACAAATATTAGATAGGATAAATTTTATGACTGCCTTTGAAGTGGTTCAGCTAGTGGTGCAGCTTCTATCCATTTAGAGAAATAATCTATTGACATGATTATCGCTCGACGAACTTCGGATGCCTGAGAGTCAATCTACGACCTCCATAGGAACTGCTAGCGTATGGATTTCAGTCCCATATTTCTAGCAAGTATCACATCTTCTGATCATATCGTTGGCATCTGCTATTATAGTAGGCCAATCGTATCTAACAAAATTCTCATGGTTAAGGCCTTATAACCATAATGTGTTGATCCCTCTTCATCTTGCAATTCAGATAGAACACTTTAGAATTCTTCAAAACCTAAGAAACGTAGGAGACTGAAAGATTTTTTATAAAGAATTTCTCTTAACACCAGGAAATTACGATCCTTGTACCTGATCTTCTTAGCCATGACTTTATATGAAGGTAAAACTCCATTGGAAATAAATTGATGTATTTTATACCTCCAATATTTGGATTGTATGCCAGATATATTCATACTTTCTTCAGATTCACCATATTTCCCTTGAATTAAGCATATGGAGGGGCATTCTTGCATAAGAATCCATGGTTATAATTCAGAATAGGCTAGGGTAGCTAAAGAATCTACCATATTATTCTCCGATCTAGGGACATGTTCATACCGGATGATTTTAAAACTTGTGGAAACTTCCTTTAGTACTTGCAGATACTTTATTAACTGATCTTTTTTAGTTTCAGATAGCCCTTGAGCCTGATGAATAAGTAATTGGGAGTCACTTACTAACCGGACTCTCTTTGTTCAGCCTGATACAACTAACTACATATAAATTTTCTCCCATTGAATAGGTTTGAACAACGTCTTTGGTGAAGACAAATGTTTTTTTATTTCAAGAAAGGGTTGATCACACTGTGGAGACCAATTAAAGTCTTTAGCATTCCTCAAAACTTGAAAAAATCGAGCACACTTGTCTGATAATCTTGAAATAAACCTATTTAATGCAGCCAACCGCTCGGTTAATCTCTGGACTTATTTAGTACTTCGAGGAGGATCCATAGCTAATAGAGCATTTTTTTATCCGGATCGGCCTGAATCCTTTTTTCACTTATGATATATCCTAGAAACTTGCCAGACCGGACCCCAAAAATACATTTCTATGGGTTTAATTTCAGGTTGATGGCTTCTAAGTTGGAAAACAATTTTGAAGATTGGATATGTGTTCTTCCTCCTCGAGGCTCTTCGCCAACATATCATCTATATATACTTCCATGTTTCCGCCCATTTGGCTAGCAAATATTTTATTTACTAACCTCTGATAAGTAGCCTTGGTATTTTTCAACCCAAACAGAATCACCTTATAGCAATGAAGCCTTATATCCGTGTTAAAGGTAGTATGATCTTGATCTTTCGGATCCACCTGTATCTGATTGTGCCCTAAAAAGGCATCCATGAAGGATAACAACTTGTTCCCCGATGTGGAGTTTACCAACTGATCTATCCGAGGTACTAGAAAACGATCTCTAGGACATGCTCTGTTAAGATCAGTGAAATCAATATAAATGCGTCATTTTCCATTCTTTTTCTTGACTAAAAAAAGGCTAGTTGTCCACAAAGGGTGTTGAGGTTCTTTAATATGGCCCATCTTGGTTAACCGGTCACCTTCTTGTACTATAAATTAGATTTTTCTTTGGAAAATGTCCTTCTTCTCTGTACTACCGGTCTAGCATTGGATCGGACTGACAAATTGTGGCATATTACTTCGGCGGGTACCCCAGTTACATCATCATTGCACCATGAAAACACATGTAGATTGTTAGACAAGAAAGACAATCACTTTTATTTCAAACTTAAAGGTAATTTAGTGCCAATCTTAACACTTTTACCTTCTGCTATGCAATGGATTTCAAATTCTTTGATGTGTATTATAACACTAGGAGCGTCCCTTGGATCATTTATTTCATTCTCATCAGTGAGAAGGCTTTAGTAGTTGCTATTCCTTGTTAGCCTTGATTGCCTTCAATGACTTTGAGGCAAAATCTGTTACATAGCATTCTCTAGCCACTTTCTGACTGCTTCGGACAATACCCACCTGTCCAACCACAACATATTTTAAACACTGATGGACAGTTAAGGTCATAGCGTGCATCCTAGAAAGCTAAGATCTTCCAAATATAGCATTGTAGGATGTTGGGCAGTTAACCACAACAAATAATACTGTTAACGTTTTTTTAAAAAGGTCCTCTACCCAACAATACTTCATCTTCAAACTCACCAATGACATCTACCAAACTTTCCGGAAACCCCACAATAGTTCTGTTTGATCGTTGAATAACCGAGGGATTTTTCATCTTCCTATAAGTATTCAGAAATAAAACATTTTCCGAACTACCAATGTCAATCAAGATTCGACGTATGTTATTACCCCCAATTGATGCCCCTAACACCACAACATTTTCATGCGGCCCCACAATATCTCTTAAGTTTTCTTCATTAACAAATATGAAATGAGTTGGGGTTTTGTATAGATGTGTGGAAATTCTTCATTCCAACTGAGTGGTCAAGCTGTTGACATGCCTTTTTCTTAAATAACTTGAGGTCGTTGTCACAGTATCTCCCGCAAATATGGTTAATGATTCAAAATTAATCACCAGATCGGAAACTATAGCAGATTTATCCACTATCACCCCCACCTTATTTTTATTTGGGCCAGGATTAAGGTATTCAGAGTCCACATCAAATATTTCAACAATCATCATGGCATCTTCTTATCTGGATGTCCATGGGACTGTTAAAGAAGTCGTTTAATGAACATTGGCATTGGATTGTGTATTATCCGGTCTGCTGCCCCTTGTTTTTTATCAAAAGCGCCTAATTTTCCTCTCTCAATAAGTTTTTGCACTTCTTGCTTTAATACTATACAATCATGAGTGTCATGACCCACATCATTATGAAATTTGCAAAAACGGGTACTTCAGGTTTCTCTAGGGGACTACAGTGGGGCTGTATTTTTAAAGTGCGCATCATTTTTAGTCTTGTCATAAATTATCGCGACACTCTCTCCCATCTCAGCAAACCATTCAGGTTGAACCCATGCGCCCATTTTACTTCTAACTTGTTCATTTTGATTGGATTGATTTTGCTTGGGCCAATGTGATCCTTGCCCGGTTTCCTTTGATTTGTAACCGGATTGAGTTGTTGCTTGTGGAATTGACATGGTAGTGGTGGATCTATTTTGACAAGGCACTCTAGATTTCTTACATTATTCAACACATCTCTTTTCCAACTTGATTTAACAGCCTACAAAAGTCATTGGTTTTTTTTGGGTTACCGAATCGGCCAAATTATTCGGACTCAAGCCTTGTCTTAAAGAGGCGGTTGCTACTTGTTCAAAACAATCAGCTACTCCATTCTTCGTGTTCACAAACCTACTAATGTATTCCTTCAAAGATTTGTTTGCCTCCGGAATGCTATCTAGAATATTTCAAAATTCTTTATAGACCCCTGGGGGAAATTGTTGTACCACTTAAAGGCACTTCCTTAAAGGTTTGTGAGAAGGCTCGACATAGCAACTTGTCATCATCATCAAAAATCAACATAAATTTTTTAAATTGCTCGAGATGATTTTTCGGATCTTTGCTTTAATCATATTTCTCCATCTTAGAACTTTCAAATCACTTGGCAAGATGTACGGAGAGTATTTTTTAAGACAAGGGAGATTGTCTCCAATTTTGGCTATGAGTAAATGTTGTATCTTCAGTGGGAGTAGCAAATACTCGGTTCGAATTGAAATTAAAATAGATTGATCATCAAACGGTCAACGTGACCAACTGAACCCTTTATTTTTCTTTGATCCTTTACCTTGTCTATCACTTTTTTTTAATGTTTCTTGGTCAGCCTTAATTTCTTCTGTAGACGGCCTTCATCACTGTTGGATGAGAATGATTCTTCAAGGTCCGAATCATTGGATGAACTATGAGAAGACTCTCGTGCTCACAACTCGTTTAGACCGATGTGTTTCCTTTGAGCTGAAATGGGTCTTTATGGACTTCTCATTTTCACCAGGCTCATCAGTATGGTGGAGTGCGAATGCACCGGACTTCTCTTTTATTCCTTTTTAGCTTTTTTCTGATCCCTTAAAGCCTCAATCTCAGCCCTGAGCTGATCACGTTCATCCTGTATGAATTGTTTTTCATTGTCATTGTGATTGACATGAGACACAGTAGTGTGCTCATTATTCTCTCTCACACATTCATCCTCTAGAGGTGGAACATCTTGTACATTAGGATCCATCTGCTTCAATTACATCTGAACTGATTATTTACTGGTTTTGAATATGAAATTCAAGCACCGCCGCCTCCCACTGTGGTTGCCAATTTGGCGAGGATTATTTCTGATCGAAGGGTATTCTTGGAAAGAGTTTTATCTTTATCAGGTTTTTTTATTGTTAGACTGAATGGTAGAGAGATAAAAGAGGTGTATTCTAAAATTTGGCAAGGAATATTTCTAATTAAAGGGTATTCTTGGAAAGAGTTTAATCTTTATTAGGTATTTATTGTTGGAGTGAAGGGTAGAGAGATAAAATACGTGTGTTCTAACTATTAAGTTTTTTCCACCCTCTTAAATGAGGGTGGTTGGGGTATTTATACTTGTTTTATGACCCATAGGTCGTTCAGGTCGGACTTTGAATTCGTATCAATCTTTAAAGCCCAATACCTAAACGGTTAGCACAGGTTAGCACACATTGGAGTCATGATTAACTTAGTTGTATTGTTCATCGTAGGTTTGGTGCAAATCATGTCCGAAATACCCCTTCGGTTTAGGCAATAGTACCCTTCCAAAAATATCTGAACCTATCACTTCCTATAACACTATTATCAAACTTTTCATGTCATTTCTTAAGTGCTTGTTTAAGACCATACAATGACTTAGCAAGCTTAAAGACCTTAAACTCATTCTCGGGAAGTACAAAACCCTCTGACTGCTTTATATAAACCTCTTCATCAACATCTTCATTGAAGAACACAATTTTGACATCCATTTGGTGAATTGTCAATTTTATATCGATTCAATTGCAATGAACATCATAATGTTTGTTGTTCTTACTACTGGAGCATAGGTTTCAAAATAATGTATTCTTTATTTTTACCAAAAACATTTTGCCACCAATATTGCTTTGAATCTTGAATGGTTTCATTTGTATGACATTTCTTCATAAATACTCGTTTGTAATCAATTGGTCTTCAACCCGAAGGTAAATCCACCAACTCCTAGTTGTGATTTGATATTATTGAACCATTTAATCATTTATGGCCTCTTTCCAAGATACAAATCTCGGGATGCTTTGATAGTTTATCCCATCGTATCCTAAAGTTTTAGGTCTATTTTCCATTTGAGCTCTATGAGGTTCTCGTGGTTGCTCATCAACCGAATGTGTTTTTCTTAAAATATTTTTCTCGTTTTTATAATGCTTTATATCATTTAATCATCATATAATTTAGATTCAAAAAAATTTCTTTTCTTGATTCAATTACCATATTATATTCAAAATCCAATAACTTATAAGCTTTGTTATTACGTGCATAACCAATTAATACACCTTATAACTTATGATATAATTTTACTATACTTTAAAGTAATCTGTGTTTGCTTTTTGCCCTTTTCATTACTCATATAAAGGCATTTTAAAAAAAAAATTTATATGATTACAAATATGACATGCAGTTTAAACAACCTCACCCCATAATTATAACTAGCATGACATTGGTCATTTTCATCAAAATTATATTTTTACGCTCAACCAATCCACTTTGTTGCAGTGTGTAAGGCACCAAGCATTGATGAATTATCTCATACTCTTCATAAAAACTAGAAAACTATCCCAGAAAATATATCTCACCTCTATTACTATGTAACATTTTAATTTTAGTGTCTAATTGATTTTCTACTTCCACTTTGAAGATCTTAAACATAATGAAGGCCTTATCATTATGTTTAAGAAGATGGACAGAAGTAAATCTAGAGTAGTCGTCAATGAAAGTTATAAAGTATCTACCTCATGTGTCAATATGTCGTTTAAGTCACATATGTGAGTGTGAATTAAGTCTAACGATTTCGTGTATCATTCAACACATTTTTAAAGCTTTTTAATCATCTTTCATTTTATACACAACTCATGCTTTTCGTACGAACCTATATCATATTATATAAGTCCAATTTTAGAAAATAATAATTTATCTTGATATGCCATATATAAGCAAATTTTTTATGCTAGAATAAATATTCATTACGAGAACAACCATAAATATAATTTTTTATTATACTCATCGAATTTGCGGTAATATATGTTTCACCATTATATTACTTGAGTATCATTTCCCAACAAAGATACAATATTTTGTTATAATGAGTTTACTGAATTCATACACATAAGAATTATCGTATTTACTGAAAGATCATCAGAAACTAAGTTTTTGTTCATTTCTTGAATATATAAGATGATGTGGTTTATTTCTGTTTGAGGGTAATCTCGTAAAGTGTTTTGGATATTTTGTGGAATTTAATGTTTAGAGTGGTGAGTTGAGATAATTAAGTTGTCTACTAGTAATAAATTCCGATTAACCTCATTAATGAAAGTGGTTGGGGTATTCATACTTAATTACTGACCCATGGGCTTATTGGGTCAGATCATGAAGTCGAGTCAAGTTTAAGGACCCATTAGTAATCTGGTTTGAAGTGACCAGTAGCTAGCTTAGTCAACATTTAATACATTTGTCATGTTCGAAATTTTATTATAGTGGTGTGGTCCGAATTTCCCATCGGATTATGTCAAGACAATAAAACTCAAATATTTGAACTCATCAGTAGCCCATTTAGGTCTTGCAAAGGATCTTTGGAAGAGCTAATTCTTAAAAATCAACATCACTATTCTTCGATTTGTTGTTTTGTTCGAACTGTAAAAAATTTCCTTTAAAAGTGACCCTATTTGAATTTCGGTTGAACTGATTTCTCACTTCAGAATTTTAAGAGTTTTTCTTGAATCGTGGACACGTGTCAGGCTTTGGTTTGACCTCTCATCCGTTTTTCTCCTAGATTCTCGTACCCACTAGGCTAGAAAGTTACATAGGCTTTAACTTTCAGACCTTGCAGCTTTTAAGCATTGCTCAAAATCGATTTACCTTCGTTTAGTTACTCTCATTTTTCACTATTATATATAAACCTTCTTACTGTTTCATTGTCTTCAAAAATCACAAACGTTCCTAGTGAGAGAAAGCTTGCTTCATCTTTAAATTTGTTTTTGAATCATATATGTTCACAGCCAGAAACACGTTAGTAAAAAGTGGTTGGTTGAACTTATTTGAGTTAGAGTAAGCACAAGAAGTTGCAAGAGACGAACGCATTGCTGTTACTCTTCCTGCTTCACCTAGTGACAGAAATAATCAGCCACAGTTGAATACAGATCAGGGTTCATCTTCTTCAAGAACTCCCAAGGTTAGGAAATTTCCATTTGTAGCGAATCTTTCACCTCTTCCATCAGGGTCCTATGTCCAGGAGTCTCAAAATCCTTTACCTAAGGAAAACGTTGTATCTAGCATAAGAAAGCCCTCACCTTTCATTGCAATGGGGTCAGAAGCAGGGAAATCTCCAGACAAATTAACTTCACGCCAAGTTACGCGTCAATCCAAGTCAAAATCCACCCCCACATCTTCAAAGCCCTCAAGTTCGGAGGCAATAAAGCCTGTGCCAAAGGCTAAATCATTCGGGCAATAACCCCTATCAGAAACCAGACTATCTGAACAGCCATCTGCACAACCATCCAAACAACCATCCGTAAAGCCATCAGAAAAGCCTTCCACAGTAATAGAATAAAAAATGAAGGACAATCTAGATGAAGACCCTTTTGAGGAGTCCGGTCAAACAGAGAATACAACCGCATATTGGAAGGGCAAGACTAAGGTGGGTATGACTCATCCGGATGCGCTTCCAAAGAGTCTTGAAGGTAGATTGGGGCCATGTTTTAAGAAGGTCAGCGTGATGTATTTATTGTCCCTTCAAAACATAGCATACGTATACACCCACACTGCTGAACTAGGTCGGATTCGCACTAAGTGGGGAATTCCAGAGTCTGTGAAATTAAGAATTTCGATCACCCCAAAGACCCTCATGGACTGCAAACTTAATGAAATGATGGTTTATACAGAAGTGTTGAATTAGGGACTCCGGTTTCCTTTGGATCTGAAGATAGTCAGGTACTATCATCTGATCAAGCTGTGCCCCAGCCAACTGAGCTCCAATACTTGGTATACTCTACTGGCCTGTATCATGGCATCCAAGCAGTCTAAGATTCCACTACCGATAGAACAGTTTGCTATTTTGGCAAGCGTGTGTAAAAACCACCATATCCCCTTCTACCATTACAACATGGGGAATGATTACAAGGTGGTGGGTGGTGAGGTTAATTATCGTATGGGGATAAATTTGTAATTTGTTCGGTGTGTCGTGAAAGTATATGGGTGTTCAATATTTAGAGTAGAGAGTAGAAGGAGAATTAAGCTGGCTGGTTGCAGTTAATTTTCATTACCCATATTTAATGCAGGTGGTTGGGTATTTTTATCCTTATATTTGGGCTTTATGGGTTTCCGGGTCATGTTTAATGGACCCGGCTCATGTTTAAAGACCCATGAGCTTTTTAGTAAGGGAGCAAGTAGCTTAGTCAAGAAGTGTTTAGGTGTTTTAGTACTTTTGTCATAGTTCAATCAGTCCAATAGAGCTTTTTGTTCGAAGTGATCTGTCCGGTCCGGAGGCCTTGGATCGATCTGTCCCTGTCTGGGGAGCAGGCAGAATTCAGACTCATCAGGAGCCCCTTTTTTAGGTGTTTGTTCAAACACTTTTGTCAAAAACCTGAAAAACAGTCCGACACCAGGGGTAGTTTTAATCCGGACAGGTCTGTTTGCCTTATGGTTTTATCCGGACTGATAAAGCTTCATGAATCCAAACGGTTTTTTGCCAGAGTTCGTGGGACATGTGTCGCTTTCTGATTGGTTGCTTCAGCCGTTTTTTCATCTTAATTTCGAACCCACCTTCTTCGAAAAGCAACCTCTTTATTAAAGTTGGTGACATCAGCGTCGTCTTTAATCATTACCAATCTTTTCGAATTCTCCTAGGAATCAAACTCCTTTTTCAGATTCACTATAAATTAAAACACTTTCTACTGTTTTACCATCACTTTCACATTTACTCTGCAACTCCTTAAAGCTTTCTCTCTCTAAAGCAAAAATTTACCCAGATAGTTTATGTTTACAGCGAGGAACGCTCTGATCAAAGGTGGGTGGCTCAACCTCTCTGAATTAGAAAAGGCGCAAAAAGTCGAAAGGGTAAGACGTATTGCGGCAGGGTTACCTATTTCGCCTGTTGACAGACCAATAACTTCAGCCACAGAGTCAGATCAAGGCTCTTCTTCCTTAAAAGGCATCAAGCCGAGAAAGTTATTCCACACTAATCTCTCCCTCATCATCTTTGGTTATTCGGTTCAAGAATCGGAGCCCACTGTTGAGCCAGGGGTAACCGTCACCAGCTTTAAAAAACCCTCCCCCTTCATATCTATGGGGTCAGATACTGAGCATTCCCCTCAAAAGCTAGTTGACCGGAGAAGAGGCCGGTTAGTTAAAGGCCAAGCTTCCAAGAGCACCCCCTCAAAATCAGGTGCCAAAGACAGTAGCACAAGGTCAGAAGTGCCCATTAAAGTTCCCAAAGACAGGCTGCCCGGTCCGGAGGGCACTAGTCCAAGTCTTCGAAGAGAAGCATCTGCATCAGAGCCCCAATCGGAGGCCAGAAATCAAAGGGACACTGAAGTCCATCAATCTGGAGACCAGGCTGAGCCAGAGCTGAACCCTCCCTTTGCTACTGCTACTGAAAACCATTCATCAATTATGGAGGAAGTAATGGAGGATTCTGTCGAAGAGGCTCCATTTGAGTCTGAGCCCTCTGGTCATACCAATAGTGCTGCTATTGCCAAAAAAGACAAAGGCAAAGAGAAGTTGTGTTTGAGGCATCCGGATCTACCGGAGAGTCTTGAAGGAAGGGTGGGGCCCTGCTTTCACAAGGTCCAGGTTAAGTACCTCCTCGCCCTGCAAAAAATTAACTACGCATTCATGCACACAGCTGAACTGGGCCGGATGCGTACGAAGTGGGGTATACCGGAGAACGTGAAGATCAGGATCCCCATACACCCAGAGACTCCCATGGAATGCAAATTAAGCGAAATTGTCATCTTCACGGAGCTGTTCAATTGGGGACTTAGATTCCCCCTGGACCCTGAAATTGTCAGATACTTCCATTTGATAAAGCTCTGCCCGAGCCAACTGAGCCCCAATTCCTGGTACACCCTCATGGCCAGTATCATGGCTTCAAGGCTCTCCGGGATTCCTCTACCAATGGAGGAGTTTGCTGCTGTGGTCAGCCTCTGCAGAAACCATCACATCCCCTTCTACCATTTCAACATGGGGGATAACTTCAAAGCTGTGGACGACCTGCTGGAGTCGGAGAGGAATTGGAAGACCCAGTTCCTGTTCGTAAGTGGTGCATGGGAGAATGGGCAGAAAATTAAGTCTGGTGTTAACCCAAGCCTTCTCACAAGCAGATGGAGGAGCGATCGTGAGTCTTCTGCTTTACACTCTTATCTTTTTTTTTTAAAGTTAGTATAAATTAATTTGTTTCATCTTTGCCTTAGCAGAACTGCCCAAGGACTTCAGTGACCACCTGAAAACCTGGCAGGCCACTTGCACCAAGATCAATGCTTGGGCCGCTGAGAGATGGGGGAACCGGTTCCATGCTGCTTTTACTGGAGGCAACTTGGCAAGGTCTCACTTGTGGAACACCACAGGTCGGAGAGACTTAACTTGGGAGGAGCTCACCACTCAGCCTCCTCCGGATGTTGTGCTTAAAAGGACACAAGAGCCAAACGGGTCACTCTACTTGTCAGGTCGGGCCAAAGCCCCGAGCAAGATGAAAGGAAAAAAGAAGGGCAAGAAAGTGGTTGAGGAAGCTAACCCTGGAGAGGTGGAGGAGGATGCTTCAATACATCCGGAGGGGCCAGTCCCTAGTCAAATTGATGCTGCTCTCCTGGAAGTAGTGGAGCAGGAGACTGAAAGGCAAGAAGTGCACTCCCCAAACCCTCTAAGGGCTCCCAAAAGAGATCGTCAACGGGGAGGTGAAAGAATAGACAGGGAGGCCAAGAAGAAGAAGACCTCTAAAGGTGACGAGTTTTCTCTCCGAATTTCGGAACCTCCTCCCCAAGTTGACCCCTCTGACCCAACACAAGCAGAAGAGATTCTTGGTGACTTCCAAACCGATGAGGTCGAAGGGGGAGATCTCAGCATTGATGGTGTGGACATCACTGGTCTTGGTGGGCTTGGTGAGTACTTTATGAATCTTCCCAGAGACGATTTCGTCGGACCCTATCTCCCTCCGAGCACTTCAAACTCAGTCACTTTTAATGGTAAGACCTTTACTGTTTCAAGTGATAAGGATGGTATAGCTTACTCTTTGTTAAGCAATGTTCAACCGGTGCTCGCGTTGGAAAAGCAAGTCCAAAATCAGGCAGACATCATCAAAGACCTCAAAGCTAGCAAGGAGAAGCTTTTCGGCGATCTTCTTACTGCTACCTCGAATACGGCCATTTTAAAGGAAGAAAACGAGGAGCTGAAGAGAAACCAGGAAGAGAGTACCACAAAATCCACCATGCTGGAGAACACTATCACAGAGCTCCAGAAGAAGCTGTCCGGATTGGAGAAAGATCTTGCCACTTCAAGAGGGGAGACCAAGGCCAAGGACCAAATCATCACCAACTTAACCAGTGACAAGATTGCTCTTGAGAATTCAGTGTCCAAGGCTGCCGAGGAGAAAGCTACTTTGTTAAGGGAGCAGGAGGCCAAAATCCAAGCCAAGATCGACGCTTATGCCAACAGCGTGATCGACACCCAAGAGGAGAAGTATGCCAAGGTGAGGTCAGACATGGTCCTGCTTTTCCATGAGAAATTTCCGAAGAGGAACCTTGGGGATTTATGGCTTCACGTAGAGGTTGACGACCTCCCATATCACACAATGGCCGAAGGCGTCCGGTTCGACTTCTCCAGTGCATCCTCATCTGATGAAGAAGAACATACCGGGGAGAGCCCAGACGAAGAGAAAGATGATCCTAAGGGAAAGAAGAAGGTAGATGAAGCTGAGCCATCTTCAAAGGCTCAGTCTTAACTTATGAATTACTTTTACTTTTTATCCAAACTAAAGTCCTTGGAAGGCCAAGGCACTCTTTTTTGTAAGCGTGTCCAGTATTTGACCGGGTATGTCTTTTATTCTGTTTTGACAATATGAAAGTCCTTGGAAGGCCAAGGCACTTAAGTTATTTTAATGAATATCTTTGTTTTGCACCATTCTCACATTCTTTCATAGTCTGTTCCAATTTTGTTGGCTAGCGTTTAAATAGCCCTTAGTTATTTCATAGTGAGAGTGTTTAAATTCTCCGATGACGAATGTTTAAGTGGTCATCACTCTTTTATTTCAATCCGGATGGTGTGACAAGGGACAAAATTAAATACTTCAGAAAATTTTTAAGAAGGCATCAAATTTTATTTAGAACCCGGACACCTCATTAAAACCTCCCCGTGCCACCAGGGAGGAAAGAGTATGCCCCTAAATATTTACATGGATGTTTAAACAAGTAAATATTTACAAAAACACTACTCCAAGTACATCCGGAGATGTTCGATATTCCAAGGGTGGGTCAGAACTCTTCCATCCTTGTCTTCCAGCCAATATGTTCCAGGTTTAAGCCTTTCAACAACCACATATGGACCTTCCCAAGTTGGGGCCAACTTTCCGAACAGCTTTTCTTTAGTGTGTAAGAAGACTTTCCTCAACACCTTGTCCCCCGGTTGGAAATCTCTTCTTTTAACTCTAGAAGCAAATCTGTTTCTCATCAAACCCTGATAGTGTGCAAGTCTAAGGTGAGCTTTAACTCGTCTTTCTTCTACCAGATCGAGCTGACCTCTGATTGCCACTTTGTTAGTGCATTCGGAGAATTTGTGAACACGAAATGATGGGAGAGTTGCTTCTATGGGAGCTACTGCATCCATCCCATAGACTAAAGCAAAGGGTGACTCTTGTGTTGCAGCCCCAGGTGTTGTCCGGTAGGCCCACAAGACCTCTTGTAAATAAGTAGGCCACTTCCCAGCAGCCCCTTCCAAATTCTTCTTCAAACCGGACAGTATAGTTCTGTTAGCCACTTGAACTTGCTCATTTGCTTGTGGGTGGAAAGTTGAAGAGAAACAATGTTGTATACCCCTTGAGGCACAGAAACTTTCCATTTCCCTATTGTCAAACTGTGGCCCATTGTCTGTTGTTATCTTTCGTGGAACGCCAAATTTGCAACAGATGTTGGATATAATGAATTTTATGACGGATTTTAACGTTGTTCCTGCTAGAGGGGTTGCTTTAATCCACTTCGAAAAGTAATCTATAGCAACAATTATAGTTCTGCGCCCTCTGGATGCCATAGGGAGAGGCCCTACTAAATCCAACCCCCATCGAGCAAAAGGTATAGGCTCAGAAATTCACTCTAAAGGAATGTCTGGGACATGAATTTCATTGCTGTACCTCTGGCATGGATCACACCTTCTTACCATTTCCTTAGCATCTTTCATGATAGATGGCCAATAGTAACCGACCAGTAAAACTCTCCTTGTTAAAGCCCTGAATCCACAATGGGCTGATCCTTCACCATCATGCAATTCGGAGAGGACTACTTGAGACTCTTCATCCCCCAAACAGCGCAGAAGAGGTTTAGTGTAAGACTTTTTATACAAAACGTCTTTCAATATGATGAAACCACGAGCCTTGTGTTTCAATGTCCTTGCCAGTGATTTATCCGAAGGCACGATACCATCGGAGAGGTATTACAGGAGAGGAAACCTCCAGTCCTTAGGTTGTTTGACCTGTACCTCAAAAATTTCTTATTCTTTACTCATATTAAGTTGAATGGAGGGGCTTTCCAGTACATGGATCCATGGATATGACTCCGTGTATGCTATGGTTGCCAATGAGTCTGCTAGCTCATTTTCTGTCCGGGGTATGTGCTCATAAACAATACTTTTAAACTTGAGTGCTTCATTTTTAAGGAGGAGTAAATATTTCACAAGCTGCTCCTTTTTAGCCTCAGATTGACCTTGGGCATGGTGAATAAGAAGCTGAGAGTCACTCAGTAGCTTGACCCTCTTAGCCCCACAAATGTAGGCTAATTTTAATCCAGCTATAGCCGCTTTGTACTCAGACTCATTATTGGAAGCCCTGAAAGCAAAACATATAGCTTGGTACATTTTGTCACCATATGGAGAAGTCAAACATACCCCTGCACCACATCCCATGGTGCTAGATCCACCATCTGTCCGGACAACCCAGACCTTTTTATCTTTCATGTCAGTAGTCTGCTCTGAATCCCTGTCGGAGTGAAATTCAACCAAAAAATCAGCCACAGCTTGGGCCTTGACTGTTGTTCGAGGAGCAAAATCTATGTCGAAGTCCCCCAATTCTACTGACCATTTAGTCATCCTGCTTGAAATGTCTGCCTTTTGGAGGACATTCTTCAAGGGTAAAGAAGTTCGGACGATGATGGGATGAGCCTGGAAATAAGGCCTCATCTTTCTGGCAGCTATCACCACGGCTAATGCTAACTTTTCGAGTTTCAAGTAACGCCTTTCTGCATCTATCAAACTTTTGCTGATGTAGTACACTGGATGGGGATAACTATCCACTTCTCTTACCAACACAGCATTGATGGCACAACTTGAAACTGCCAAATATACGAAGAGTGTCGCCCCATCAACTGGTTTAAATAAAGTTTTAGGGGAGGACAAGTGTTTCTTGATCTCATTGAAAGCCTCATCACACTGTGAGGTCCAATCGAATCCCTTTGCACCCTTCAAGGTTTGAAAGAACGGGGCGCACCTGTCCGAAGACCTTGAGATAAATCTGTTTAAGGCAGCTAATCTCCCCGTTAGTCGTTGTACTTCTTTATTATATTGAGGAGGCTCCATTTGGAATAGAGCATTAAGCTGGTCCGGATTGGGTTGTATCCCATGCTCACTTATAATATAGCCTAGAAACTTCCCGGACTGTACTCCGAACACACATTTTTCTCAGTTTAATTTCAGATTCACTTTTACCAAGTTGGTAAAAGTTTCTTGGAGATCAGCCAAATGCAATTGCTCATCCACACTCTTCACCATCATTTCATCAATGTATACTTCCATATTTCTCCCAATCTGATCAACAAAGGCTTTGTTTACTAATCTGTGATAAGTATCCCCAGCATTTTTCAATCCAAACGGCATTACCTTATAGCAATGAAGACCTCTGTCAGTGACAAATGTGGTATGCTCTTGATCCTTCGGATCTACTTGGATCTGATTGTATCCGGAGAAGGCATCCATAAAGGATAGCACCTTGTTCCCAGAGGTGGAGTCTACTAACTGATCAATCCGAGGGACTGGATACAAATCTTTTGGGCAAGCTCTATTGAGATCTGTGAAGTCAATGCACATGCGCCACTTGCCATTCTTCTTTTTCACCAAGACCGGATTGGCAGTCCACATAGGATATTGAGACTCTTTGATATGCCCCATCTTTGTGAGCATGTCAACCTCTTGCACAATGACATCAGCCTTTTCCTTGGAAAAAGCCCTTCTCTTTTGAACCGCTGGTGCTACATCTTTCCGGACAGATAAGTGATGTGATATCACATCTGCTGGTACCCCAGTAATATCAGCATTGCACCAAGAAAAAACGTGCTGATGGTTCTTCAAAAACTTTAACATTTCGCTTTTCAGACCGGGTGGCATTTTGGACCCTATCTTGACACTTTTTCCTTCTTCTAGACAATGTGTCTCTACCTCTTCGATTGGTATTAACACTCCAGGGGTCTCTCTGGGGTCATCAATTTCACCCTCACCCCCAGAAAGCCCCTCAAATTTCTATTGCTCGCTAATACGAACTGCCCCCAACGTCCGATGAGCCAGGGCTGTAGCATAACATTCTCTTGCAACCTTTTGACTGCTCCGGACAACTCCCACCTGTCCCTGAACAGCATATTTCAAGCACTGGTGGACTGTCGGAGCCACTGCATGCATCCTAGAGAGCCAAGACCTCCCTAGAATAGCATTATAGCAAGTGGGACAATCCACCACGATAAAAAGTATCATGACCATTTTCTTGAAAGGGCCCTTGCCCAATAGAACTTCCCCTTCGAACTCTCCGATCACATCTGCTGAGCTGCCAGTAAAGCCCACAATTGATCTGTCTGAACTCTGAATTACAGCTGGATTTTTCATTCTCTTGTATGTAGTTAAGAAAAGGATATTGGTTGAGCTTCCAGTATCCACCAAAATTCGTCTTATATCATTGCCCCCAATAGATGCTCCTATGACAACAACATCCTCATGAGGGCCAGCTATATCTCTTAAATCATCTTCATCAAAAACAATGAAGGGGAATGGATTTTGTGACTGATAGGAAGTCATGCCTCCTTCTAGCTGGGTGGCTAAAGTATGAACGTGCCTCTTCCTCGAAGAAGCAGTAGGAGCTGTCACAGTATCCCCTCCGAAAATTGTAAGGGACTCAAAAAACTTAATGAGTCCGGAGACCGTCCTAGAACATTCCTCAATTGCACCCACTCTGTTTCGAGTTGGATCAGGATCCAAGTACTCAGATTCCACATCAAACCTCTCAATTATAACCATGGCTCCCTCCGGAGCAGCATTACTTGGACCAACCCGGTGAGTATTGTCAGGCCTTTTACCTCCTCTTCTTTTGACGTAAGCCCCTAGTTTTCCCCTCTGAATCAAGTTCTGAACTTCTTGTTTAAAAGCTATACAATCATCAGTGGTATGGCCAATATCATTGTGATATTGGCAGAAAGAGTTATTGCGATGCTCTCTAGGAGATTGTAGTGTGGCCGGTCTCCTATAGTGCACTTCTTCCTTTGTTTTATCATAAATGGTGGCCACACTTTCTTTCAATTCTGCGAACCACTCCGGCTGAACCCAATGACCTCTCTTGTTTCTGGATTGCTGACTCTGAGCAGGAGTAGCTGGCTGAGACTGAGCTTTAGCCCTACCATGCCCCTGTCCGGTCTCTTTCGCTTTGTTCCCGGATTGATTCTGATTGGGACTTGGTGCCACCGGGGTAGACCTCACCTGCCTGTGCACCCTGGTTTTCTTTGTTTCATCAACGTTAATCTGTTTTCCAACCTGATTCAGCAACCCTCCCCAAGTCATGGCCTTCTTTCTGGTCACTGAATCAGCCAAATTTCCAGGGTTCAAGCCCTGTCTTAGGGATGCTATTGCCACTTGCTCGAAGCAATCAGCCAACCCATTCTTGGTGTTCACAAAACGGCTTATATATTCTTTCAAGGACTCATTTGGTTCCTGGGCACAATGGATTATTGTGTCCCCATTGCCTTTTAGTTCTTTACTCCCAACGAACTGCCTTCAAAAGGCCACCCAAAAAGTATCAAAATTCTTGATACAGCCTTGTGGTAGGCTGTTATACCATTTTAGAGCACTCCCCGTAAATGATTGGGAGAATGCTCTGCAAAGTAGCTTATCATCGTCATCAAAGTTCATCATGAAGTTTTTAAATTGTTCCAAATGGTTGTCCGGATCAGTACTGTCATCGTACTTTTCCATTTTGGTGCTGTCAAACCTCTTAGGGAGGTTGCCGGACAGAATTTTGGAAGATAATGGAGATTGCCTCCAATTCTTGCCACGACTGAACACAGTATCCTCATTAGGAGTTGCAAAGATAACTAGCTCATCGTGGAAAGCGAAAGGATCCATCAGCATCCGGTCTACATGCCTCCGGCTGTGAGATGACCCTTTGCCGATATTCTTCTTCATTTTTCCATGTCTATCCCTTTTTCTTGAATATTTTTTTATCTGCTTTTGCTTCTTTTTAGTTCGACCCTCATCGCTGCTAGAGGATAAGGATTTTTCAACTCCCTCGTCATCTGAGGAGCTATCAGAAGATTCTGAGCTTGAGTCAGAACTCTCTACTGGTTTAGACCGGTGAGATTTTTTGGAGCTGGCATGAGTCTTTTTGGTACTCACATGAGTCTTTGAAGGCTCATGCTCTCTGGGGTTATCGGTGTGATGAGCAACAGATGCTTTGGACTTTTCTTTCATGCCCATCTTAGCCTTTTCTGCCCTCAGAGCTTCTATTTCACCCTTTAGCCTATCGCGCTCTTCAATAGTGTACTCATCGTTTTCACCCACCACTTCGAGCAGAGCTGGTGGTACTTCTGGGTCGTCCGGATTCATTCGGACTGACTTTCTTTACTAGTTTTGAATGCTTGATTCAGGCACCCTCTCCTCCCACTGTGGTCGCCAATTTGGTGAGGTTAATTATCGTATGGGGATAAATTTGTAATTTATTCGGTGTTTCGTGAAAGTATATGGGTGTTCAATATTTAGAGTGGAGAGTAGAGGGAGAATTAAGCTGGCTGGTTGCAGTTAATTTTCATTACCCATATTTAATGCATGTGGTTGGGTATTTATATCCTTATATTTGGGCTTTATGGGTTTTCGGGTCATGTTTAATGGACCCGGGTCATGTTTATGGACCCGGGTCATGTTTAAAGACCCGTGAGCTTTTTAGTAAGGGAGCAAGTAGCTTAGTCAAGAAGTGTTTAGGTTTTTTAGTACTTTTGTCATAGTTCGATCAGTCCAATAGAGCTTTTTGTTCGAAGTGATCTGTCCGGTCCGGAGGCCTTGGACCGATCTGTCCCTGTCCGGGGAGCAGGCAGAATTCGGACTCATCAGTGGGCGATCTCCTGGAGTCCGAAAAACCGTGGAAGACGCAGTTCTTATTTATCAGTGGGGCTTGGGATAATGGCAAGAAGATCAAGGCTGACTCAAACCCAAGCGAGTTGACTAGTCGCTGGAAGAGCACCGATGAGTTACTCTTATTTCTTATTTTATCTTTTAAGTGTTAAGTTTTTAATTCGAACTGACTCATACTTCTTTTCAATGCTTCCAAAGGAGTTTTCGGATTATTTGGAGGCAGGTCAGGATAATTGTGCCAAGTTGAACGCTTGGACCTTGGAGAAGTGGGGCAATACTTTTCACAATTGCTTCAAATCGAGAAATTTCGTGACGTCTCATCTGTGGAACACCACAGGGAGAAGAGACCTCTCCTGGGAAGAGTTAACTACCCCACCCCTACAGATGTCATTTTAAGTAGGACAGAGGCCAAAGATGCTAAACTTTACCTGCCTTCTAGGGCCAAAGCTCCCAGTCATTTGAACAAGATGAAAAACAAAAAGAAGAAGAAGAAGACCACAACAGACCCACCTCAAATGACTACTGAAGGAAACGGTTCGGAGAACCACTACTTTACTGGAAGCAGTAAAAGTGATTGTGAAGGAAGCTGGTGGGTCAAACAACCCACCGAAGCCTTTGAAGAAGGACAAGAAGCGTAAGGTCAGCAGTGATGAGAAGGCTACCAAAAAGAAGAAAGTTACTACGGGAGCCGAGATAATCCTTCGTCCTCCTGAAGTCCCTTCTCCAGCTCTTACCGATCCTACCTTGTAGGAGGAAATCCCAACCAATCTCCATTCCGAATAGGTCGTTGGTGATGGTAATGATGAGGTAGACCTTGACGCTTTTCAAAACATCAACATTTATTTTAATGACTTAGAAAAAGATGACTTCGCGGGGCATTACCGTCCTCCCAGCTCTTCCAATGTGGTGACTCATAATGGTGAGACTTATGCGATATCTGGTGAGAAATATAATTTAAGCCATGCCCTCTTGGGCTATATCCGACCAATGATTGATTTGGAGAGATAGGTAAGGGATCAAATTGGTACCATCAATTCCCTAACCACAAACAAGAAAAACTTGTTGAATGATCTTCTCAGTGCTCAGCAAAGCATAGAGTTATTGAAGAAGGAGAAAGAAGATTTAGTTGCCAAACTGCTCAAGTCAGAAGCGGCCAGCAAAGAGCTTCAAACCAAATACTCTGACCTTGAGACTTCTTTTTCAAAATATATCACAGCTTTGAATGAGCAATTGAAAACTAAGGACAGTTATATCCAGACTTCGTCCGATGACAAAGCTAAGTTGGAGAATACTGTCCAGGAGAAGACCAAAGAGAAGAAGACCCTGGAACTCCAACAAGCTCAAGCCATAGTTGCAGGCATAGAGAAGTATGCTAACAGAATACTGGATTCTTTAGAGAAGAGGGATGATGGAATCAAGTCTGATATGGTCCTACTGTTCCATGAGACTTCCTAAGAGGACTCTTGGTACTTTGTGGAAATATGTGGATTATGAAGATCTCCATTTCCATATAATGGCTGATGGGGATAAACACAACTATTCCAGTGGGATAGACACTCATGATGATGAAGAAGTTGGTGAGAGTTCAAGTGCTGAACTCTAAAGTCCCAAAAAAGATGATGGTGAAGAAAAATTTGTAGGGAACAAGCCCTAAGGTTATATTATGTAATTTTTTGTTTGAAAGACTAAAGTCCTTGGATGGCCAATGTATTTTTTGTACCAGTGATCGGTTTGAGTCTGATCAGATTCCAATTATCACTTTCCCCTTTGTTTAAATTTTGTTTAAATCTTTTATGAACAATATTTAAATAGCCTATAATATTTTAGATGTGTTGAAAAAAGTACCCAACATCTCCGACCACATGTGTTTAATAAAATTTGATCAAGTGCTAAACATCTCCAATCAACTCAAGAAAACTTGAGAGTCGGGGTGTTGAATAAGCATTTAATATCCAAATTGAAACAAAATTGCACCAGACTTTTGAAGAAAGCATCATATATTATTGAAAAACTATGACACCTCATTAAAACCTCCCCACGCCACCAGGATAGGAAAGAGTATGCCCCCTAATATTTACATTGATATTTAAAAAGTAAATATTTACAAGAGAGCTTTATTTAAAGTATAACCTGAGATGCTCAACATTCCATGGGTGCTTTAGAGCTCTCCTTTTTTTGTCTTGGAGCTTGTATGTTCCTGGTTTAAGCTTTTCACATACCACATAAGGGCCTTCCCAGTTCGGAGCCAGCTTACCGAACTGTTTTTCCTTGGTGTGTAAAAAGACTTTTCTTAAAACTTTGTCACCTATTTGGAAATCCCTTCTCTTAACTTTGGAAGCAAATCTGCTCCTCATCAGTCCTTGGTAGTGTGTTGTTCTCAGATGTGCTTTAACCCTTTTCTCTTATATCAAGTCCAACTGATTCCTAACTGCTACATCATTAGCTTGTTCGGAATAGTTTTGGACTCTGTGTGATGGTAAAGTAGCTTCTATGAGAGTAATTGCATCCATCCTATATATCAAAGCAAAAAGTGACTCTTGTGTGGCAGCCCGACGAGTAGTTTGATAGGCCCACAATACTTCTTGTAAATAACTTGGCCACTTTCATGCAGCTCCTTCCAAATTCTTCTTTAATCTGGATAAAATAGTTCTATTTGCAACCTCAACCTGGCCATTTGCTTGAGGGTGGAAAGGAGAAGAAAAACAATGTTGAATTCCTCTAGAGGTACAGAAGGCTTCCATGTTTTTATTATCAAATTGTGGCCCATTCTCTGCAGTAATCTTCTGGGGAACCTCAAACCTACATCATATGTTAGAGAAGATAAATTTAATAATTGCCTTCGAAGTGGTTCCAGCCAAAGGAGCTGCCTCTATCCACTTAGAGAAATAGTCAATATCGACTATGATTGTTCTACATCAATTGGATGCCATAGGAAGAGGCCCAACTAGATCCACACCCCATCTGGCAAAGTGTACTGGTTCAGATATGGACTCCATAGGTACCGCTGGCACGTGAATTTCATTCCCATATTTTTGACAAGGATCACATTTTTTTACCTTTTCTTTAGCATATGCCATTATGGTTGGCCAGTAATATCCTGCTAACAAGACTCTTCGGGCCAAGGCCCTATAGCCACAGTGTGCAGAATTTTTCCGATCATGTAGTTCAGATAATACAACTTGGGACTCTTCAAACCCTAAACAACGTAGGAGAGGCCTGTTGAAATACTTTTTGTAATGAACTTCTCTTAGTATCAAGAAACCGCGAGCCTTGTACTTGATCTTTTTTTGCCACAGCTTTATCCGGAGGTAATATCCTATCGGAGATGTATTTGTGAAGAGCATATCTCTAATCTTTTAGTTGAATAACAAGTATGTTTATATTTTCTTCATTCTCTTTTTCCCGATCTGGTTGTACAGATAGACATTATTGCACGAGAATATATGGTTATGACTCAGAATAGGCTATAGTTGCCAAAGAGTCTGCCAGAGTGTCTTCCGATCTAGGAATGTGCTCATAGCAAATATTTTTAAAATTTGCTGCAACTTCTTTCAACATAAGCAAATATTTAATCAATTGTTCTTCTTTGCTTCAGACTTCCCCTGAGCATTGTGAATGAGAAACTAAGAATCACTTATTAAACGGACTCTCTTAGCCCCACATAGAAGAGCCAACTTAAGACCAACTATGTCTGCTTCATATTCAGACTTATAGTTCGAAGCTCTAAACCAAAAACATATGGCCTGATACATCTTGTCACCATACGGAGAATTTAAGCAAATACCAGCTCCAAAGCCCATAGTACTTAATCCACCATCAGTTCGAACTACCCATTATTGTTTAGAACAATTTCCCGATTCTTGTCTGGAGGATCTATCAACATCAAATTCTACCAAGAAGTCAGCCACTGATTGGGATTTAATTGTTGTCCGAGGGGCAAAGTCAATATCGTAATCACCCAGCTCTACTGACCACTTGGTCATTCTTCTTAATACATCAGCCTTCTGAAGAACATTTTTCAAAGGGAAAAAGGTTCGAACAACAATGGAATGAGCTTGGAAGTAGGGTCTCAATTTTTTTGCTGCAAAATCTAAGGCCAACGCCAATTTTTCCAAACTCAATTATCTTCTTTCAGCATCGAACAGACTCATACTGTTGTAATACAGCGGACGAGGGTAATTGTCCACCTCCCTCACTAGTACAGCACTTATTGCATATTTTGATACAACTAGATACACATAGACCTTTTCTCCCCGAAGAGGTTTGAAATGAGTTTTGGGTGAGGATAAATTCTTCTTTATTTTAATAAAAGCCTGGTCACACTGGGGAGACCAATTAAAGTCTTTAGCATTTCTCAATACTTGGAAGAATGGAGCGCATTTGTCTGATGATCTTGAGATAAATCTATTCAACGCAGCCAATTGTCCTGTCAACCTTTGAACTTTTTTATTATTCTGATGATGGTCCATTGCTAGTAAGGCATTAAGTTGATCTGGATCATGCTGAATTCCTTTTTCACTTATTATGTAGCCCAAGAATTTTCCAGATCGGACCCCAAATACACACTTCTCAGGGCTCAACTTTAAATTCACAGCTTCTAAATTGGAGAATGTCTCTTGAAGGTCAGATATATGTAAATCTTCCTCCAAGCTTTTAACCATCATATCATCTATGTAAACCTCCATGTTCCTACCAATCTGATTAGCAAAATCGTTATTCACCAACCTCTGATAAGTGGCCCCAACATTTTTAAATCCGGATGTAATTACCTTATAACAATGAAGATCTCTATATGTGATGAAAGTAGTGTGATATTGATCCTTCAGATCTACTTATATCCTGAGAAGGCATCTATAAAGGAAAACATTTTGTTTCCTAATGTAGAATCCACCAACTGATCTATCCGAGGAATGATATAAAGATCCTTAGGGCATGCCCTATTGAGGTCAGTGAAATCAATGCACATACGCCATTTGCCATTCTTTTTCTTGACTAACACATGGTTGGCAGTCTACAAAGGGTACTGAGACTCTTTAATATGACCCATCTTGGTTAACCGGTCAACTTATTGGACAATCACATCTGTTTTTTCCTTAGAAAAAGACCTCATTTTTTGTACGACTGGTGAAATATCACTCCAGATTGACAACTTGTGTGAAATAATATTTGGTGGTACTCCGTTAACATCACTGTTGCACCATGCAAAAACATATTGATTATTCATTTAAAATGATAACAATCGGTGCTTCAGGTCCGGTGCTAGCTTAGAACCAATCTTAACATTCTTGCCCTTTGTGATGGAGTGAGTTTCAACCTCTTCGATATGTATTATAACATTGGAAGCCTCCCTGGGATCATCAATCTCATTCTCCTCTGTAGAAGGCTCCAGTAGCTGCTAATATTTGTTAATTTTGACGACCCCAGAGTTTTAGGGGCAAGGGTTGTTGCATAGCATTTCCTGGCTATCTTTTGACTGCTCCAGACAACACCTACTTGTCCCTAGACCGCATATTTCAAGCACTGGTGGACTGTAGAGGCCACAACATGCATTCTTGAGAGCCAAGATCTCCCAAATATGACATTATATGATGTTGGGAAATCCACCACAGCAAACAGCACACGCACCATCTTTTTAAAGGCCCCCTTGCCCAACAATACTTTCATTTCGAACTCCCCGATCACATCTGCAGAACTTTCTATGAAGCCTACAATGGTTTTGTTCGAAAGTTGAATAACCGCTGGGTTTCTCATTTTCTTGTAGAAGCTTAAAAACATGATGTTTTCTGAACTACATGTATCAATCAGAATTCGGCGTATATCGTTTCCCCCTATTTTAGCCCCTATTACCATCGTATCCTCATAAGGTCCTGTAATATCCCTCAATTCATCCTCATTAAAAATATAAATGGGGATAGATATTGGTGCTGGTAGGTAGACATTATACCATCTAAATGGGTGGCCAAATTATGGACATGCTTCTTCTTTGATGGAGTAGAAGGCGCAGTCACCGTATCTCCTCCGAAAATAGTTAATGATTCAAAGAAGCTGATCAATCCGGAAACTGTCTTGGTTTTGTCTGTTATCACCCCGACCTAATTTCGACTCGGATCTTGATCCAGATACTCAGAGTCTACATCAAACCTTTCAACAATCACCATTGCACCCTCTTGTGTAGATATCCCAGGATTGTTCAAAGGATTCGTCCGGAAAGCATTGTTTTGCGCATTATCCGGTCTGTTTCCATTTTGCTTTTTAATGTAGGACCCCATCTTTCCCCTTTCAATGAGGTTCTTGACCTCCTGTTTTAATGTTATGCAATCCTGAGGTTCATGGCCTATGTCGTTGTGATATTGACAAAAATAAGTGCTCCGGTTTTCTTTGGAGGACTGCAACGCTGCCGGTTTTCTAAAATCACCTCATTCTTAGTCTTGCCATAAATTGTAGCCACACTATCCGCCAACTCAGCAAACCACTCAGACTGAACCCAGGGCCTCCTCTTACTTCTGGTTTGTTCGCTCTAAGTGAATTTATTTTTCATTGACCGGTTGGACCCTTGTCCGGTCTCCTTTTCCCTATAACCGGATTGGTTAGTAGCCGGAGGAGTTGATGTTGTACTGGTAGATCTCATTTGATGGTGCACTCTTGTTTTCTTGGTCTCTTCTACATTGATTTGTTTTCCCATTTGATTCAACAAACCACCCCAGGTCATAGCCTTCTTCCGAGTCACTGAATTGGCTAGATTCCCTGGATTTAGACCTTGCCTAAGGGAATCAATTGCAACTTGTTCAAAGTAATCTACTAGCCCATTCTTTTTATTCACAAAATTATTTATGTACTCCTTCAGGGACTCGTTTGGTTCTTGAGCACAATGGATAATGGTGTCCCTATTACCTTCCAGTTCCTTACTTCCAAAAAATTACCTCCGGAAGGCAACCCAGAACGTATCAAAATTTCTTATACATGCATGAGGGAGATTGTTATACCATTTAAGGGCACTCCCTAAGAAAGTTTGGGAGAAAGCCCTACAGAAAAGCTTGTCATCGTCATCAAAATTCATCATAAAGTTCTTGAACTGTTCCAGATGGTTGTCCGGATCTCGACTCCCATCGTATTTCTCCATCTTGGAGCTATCAAACCTATTAGGAAGATGTTCGGAGGGTATTTTTACGGACAAAGGCGATTGTCTCCGATTTTTGCTGCGAATAAAAACGGTATCTTCATTAGGGGTTGCAAAAATAATCGGTTCGGACTAAAAGACAAAGGGATCAATTAGCAACTGATCAATATGCTTGTGAGCTGACCCCTTAGCCATGTGCCTCTTAAGCCTGCCATGTCTATCCCTATTTCTTAAATTCTTTTTAGTTATCTTCATCTTTTTTTTAGATCTTCCTTCATCACTACTTGAAGACAATGATTCTTCAAGTTCTGCCGCATTTGACGAGCTGCTAGAGGACTCAGATGCAGAACTCTCAACAGGCTTGGATCGGTGTGTCTTTTTTGAGCTGAGATGAGTTTTCAAAGATTGTTCATTGTCTCCAGGATTTTCAGTGTGGTGAAGTACTGACGCTCCAGATTTCTCCTTAATTCTTTTTTTCTGCTTGTTTTATCGCTCTCAAGGCCTTTATTTCAGCCCTCAGTTGGTCTCGCTCCTCGATGGTATATTCTTTGTTTTCTCTTGCACCTTCCAATTCTGGGGTGGAACATTCTGCTTATTCGGATCCATCCGATCTGCTTTGTTTGTTGGTTTTGAATATGAAATTTAGGCACCGTCGTGCTCCCACTGTGGTTGCCAATTTGATGTGGTTTATTTATATCTAAGGGTAATCTCGTAAAGTGTTTTAGATTTTTTGTGGAATTTAATGTTTAAAGTGGTGAGTAGAGAGATAATTAAGTTGTGTACTAGTAATAAATTTTGATTACCCTCATTAATGAAAGTGGTTGGGTATTTATAATTAATTACTGACATGTGGGCTTATTGGGTCGGATCATAAAGCCGGGTTAAGTTTAAGGACCTATTAGTACTCTGGTTTGAAGTGACCAGTAGCTAGCTTAGTCAGCATTTAATACATTTGTCATGTTCAGACTTTTATTATAGTGGTGTGGTCCGAATTGCCCATCGGATTAAGTCAAGACATAGTAACTCAAATATTCGAACTCATCATAAGATATTTGTGAACGTTATATTTTTCCCGTTTGTAACCATTAACTCGACATTTCCACATTCATACATCCTTGATCTGTAGGTATTACCCATTTGTACCTCACATGAATCACTACTTATTTCAAATTATTTGAATATATCTCTATCATGGAAACATATGTTGATCCACGTGTATCATACCACCAGTCAGAAGACTTGTCTTCCGTAATAGTGACTTCCATCACCATTACTACAACTTCATTTTCTACATTGTTTACAATTTTACTCTTCTTTCAAAAATTGTAATTTCTTAAAATATTTCCAAATCTATAAAACGCAATTCCATTTGGTTTGAAATGTTTTATGTTAATATCCCTAGAATTTATTTTTTTAGGAAATTCCAAGGCGAACATGAGTATTTTAACTATGTTTCTACACTCAAGAGTTTGGGAGAGCATACGTTTCCTACTAAAAAATATGAACTACACATGTATCCATACGAGATTTAAGGGTATATGTGTTTCTCATTAGCATGCTCCAACTATGAATTTCAATATCGAGTATGTCATATTGTACTTCTTATTTGCATGGTTTGCTCCATAACACGAAATCCATTCAAACTTGAAATTTATTCATGACCGTACTTGTTTCCACTTTCATGATCATTTATAATTTTAATTTTTAGAACTGATTCGGTAGACCAAACTATATACAAATACTTATGGATCTATTTGTCAACATTCGATTCATGCACTCGACAACACCATTGTGTTGAGGCGTACCTACATAGTTCTCTTCATTCTTATCTAGTGCTCATAGCGGAAAAAATTGAATATTAATCTTCAGACCTATCTTATTTTCAACCAAAAAGTTTCATCTCTTAAAAATATCAAACACTTTAGATTTATGTTTTAAGAATTAAACCCATACCTTTCGAGAGTGATAATCTATAAAAGTCATAAAGTAGTGTTTCCCTCCAATAGATGAAATAGTTGATGGTCCTCAAACATCCAAGTGAGCGAGCTCTAATCTTGATTTCTTTAGGGTTTTGTCATTTGTCTGAAAAATGACCTTTTCTGCTTTATAAGTATGCAATATTCGCACATATCTATATAAATTGACTATAGACCTGGTAGATTCCCCAACAAGTTCATAATTATCATCCCTTTCTCACTTATGTGGCCAAACCGCTAGTACCACATATTTGGATTGGCGTATCATGCTGCTAATGCAATTGAACATTGAGTCTCAGTTATCTTGTAAATAGTACCACTATTATTTCTGCGACCAACCGCCATTGATCCTTTTGAAATCTTCCAATTGTCACCATGGAATATTATAATGTACCCTTCACTAACTAACTGCCATATTAATATTGGGTTCTTTATCAGGTCGGGGATATGCCTCCCATCTTTCAGCTCCTAGATAAACTCATTCAACATAATCTTCACAATACCTTTACCACGCATATCACAAGGTTGATCATCACCAAGATATACATTTCCAAGGTTTCCAAAGACATACCTCTCGAAGAAATTTCTCTTCGATATGGCGTGGAATGATGCTCCAAAGTCTAATACCCAAGCTTATTCTTTTCTTTCTAAGGCTGATATTAACGTATCGTCTCCTTTTGAAGTCACACTTGCCTATGTCTTTGTCTTCTGCTCTTTTAGTGCTCCCTTGCACTGGTTTGTGTAGTGTCTGGTCTTCCACAGTTCCAACACTCGAAGTTTTTTGGCCCTTGGTAATTTTTAGGTTTCCTACACTTGGACCTTTTATCAGTTGATATACCTTGATAGTTTAATTTATCGCGTCCATTCTCTAGGGTTGAATTTTTTCCTCTAAACTATGTATACAAGATTGAGGAGATTGATGATTCACCCGACTTTCTCCTTCAAGTCTCTTTACTGAGAACTAGATCAAAAACATCAGTAAAGTTCAACTTATTGCTTCGTGACGAGCTACTTACAACCGCGACACTAGTATTCCAACTATCTAGTAGGGAAGACAAGAGTATCAATGCTCGTATTTCTTCATCAAAATAAAATTTAACTGAACTCAGCTGAGTTGTGATTGTATTGAGTTCATTGAGGTATTGAGCTACAAATGTGCATTCTGTCATTCACAAATTGAATAAACGCCTCATCAAGTAAATTTTATTAGACGCTGATAACTTCTCATACATACTGGAGAGAGCCATCATAAGGCCCGCAGTGGTTGTCTCATATTTCCTTGGACTGTAGCCATTGTTCCTACTCAAATCATACCTCCTTTAGATCGCTACCAAACTTGTAGCTTTGATACCATTGTTAGGATTCTTACGTAAAATTCATGTAATTAGATTAGTGAAAGACAAAGAATGACAATAGAAAAAACAAAAATTGTTGATGGAGTTCAGCAAATTATGCGTACGTCTCTAGATCTACTGCAGATCAATTTTATTAGAAAGGAGTTTGTGACTCTATTTTTCGATACACTTACAAAAACTAGATAAAAGTCATATATATAGACTTCAACACAGAGGAAGCTAAAGTGATTACAATAGTTATTAACTCTTATTACTAAGTCATTTATGACTCATTAAATGAATTTAATGGTCTTTTAGAATTCTGAACGACATGAGGCCCTTCACCTTCTGATCATTCGTATTAGGACTATTTGTCTAAAGACTTTCAATAACCTCGGCTAAAGACTCCTCGGTTTCAAACGCGTCGGTTATAGAAGCCTCATCTTCAAGATCCTTGTCTAAGGACTCTCGGTTACATGAGCCTTATCTTCAAGATCCTTGCCTAAGGACTCTCAGTTAGAATACCTCTCAGTTTGAGGACCCGTTGGTTTGAGTACCCTCCAATTGGAAGTAGGGCCCTTGGCTAAAAATCTCCCACTTGAAGATTGTTTTTAATCTTTCTTCACACATCGATCTATTGCAGTAGATATTGTGGTCTTATTACTCTTGCTGACCAACTGAAGTTGAATACAACTTAAATTTTTCAATGACTATTGTCTTCGTTAACATGACGGCTGAATTATTGCTTCCTTCGATCTTTTCCAGTATTAACACCTCATCTTCCAATAAAGAGCTGATGAAGTGATAGCGAAGACCAATATGCTTGGTTCCAGAATGATATGTTAAATTGAATTGCACTCTGATTACTACTGTGCATACTATGTTTTCTTGTTTAAATCCCATATAGGTTAACATACCTTGAAGCCATATCATCTTTTTACTGGCTTCGGTCACTGGTACACACTCAGCCTCTGTAGTGGATAGAATGACAATTTTATGTAACTTTGATATCCTAATAACAGTTGTAGTTCCAACATTGAATATATAAGGAGTAGTAATTTTATAGTGATCTACTTCACCTCAAAAATTTGCATCTATGTAACCTTGTACCTTTAACCCACCCTTACCAAAGTATAAACACTTTCTTGTGGTGTCTAGTAGGTATCTCGAAATCCACTTTATAGATTCCCAATAAATTTTCCATGGGTTTGACATAAACCTACCAACAACTCCCACTGCATAAACAATATATGGTCTCGTACAGACCTTTGCATACATCAAACTCTCAATAGCTGAGGCATAAGAAACCTTAGCCATGAACTCTTTCTCTTCTTCCATATGAGGGGATTGATCCTTGGATAAACGAAAGTGACTTGCCAGTGGTGTATTAAATGGCTTGGCATCAACCAATAAATTTTCCATGGGTTTGACATAAACCTACCCACAACTCCCACTGCATAAAAAATATATGGTCTCGTACAAACCATTGCATACATCAAACTCTCAATAGCTGAGGCATAAGGAACTTAGCCATGAACTCTTTCTCTTCCTCCATCTGAGGGGATTGATCCTTGGATAAATGAAAGTGACTTGCCAGTGGTGTATTAAATGGCTTGGCATCAACTAATAAATTTTCCATGGTTTTGACATAAACCTACCCACAACTCCCACTGCATAAACAATATATGGTCTCGTACAGACCATTGCATACATCAAACTCTCGATAGCTGAGGCATAAGGAACCTTAGCCATGAACTCTTTCTCTTCCTCTATCTGAGGGGATTGATCCTTGGATAAACAAAAGTGACTTGCCAGTGGTGTATTAAATGGCTTGGCATCAACCATGTTAAATCTCTACAAAATACAATTGATATACTTGGACTGAGATAACTTCGAAACTTTTTTATGCATATCTTTTATGATTTGCATTCCAATTATCTTCTTTGTTGGACCCAAGTCCTTTATGCAAATTCTTTATAGTTTGTCCTTTAATTTTATGATATTATCTATACCTGGACCTGCCTCTAACATATCATCAACATAAAGTATCATAATGATATAACTGGACTTAATTATTTTGAAAGAGCAACAATGGTTAACATTGTACTTCTGGAACCTTTCTTTGTGCATAAAACCATCAAATTTCTTGTACCACTGTCCTGGAGCTTGTTTTAGACCATACGAGATTTTCTTGAGTCTACATACCATTTTTTAATTCCCTTCTTTTAAGAAGACTTCTGGTTTATACATGAATATCTTCTCATCCAAGTCTTTATGAAGAAATGTAGTCTTCACGTCTAATTGTTTCAAGATAAATGTCTTTAATGACAACAATAGTCATCACTAATCTAATAGTATTTA
Source organism: Limnanthes douglasii subsp. nivea (assembly GCA_036936605.1). NCBI lineage: Eukaryota > Viridiplantae > Streptophyta > Magnoliopsida > Brassicales > Limnanthaceae > Limnanthes > Limnanthes douglasii. The sequence continues at coordinate 243,597,407 of JAUPFV010000002.1, forward strand.
GTTTCACAATCGGAGAAAAATCTCGGTATAATCAACTCCTTTCTTTTGCTTGAATCCTTTTTACAACTAGTCGGTCTTTGTATCTTTTAGAGCCATCGTGCTCGTCTTTCACCCGGTGCACCCATTTGTTATGAAGTGTTTTTCTCCACGGGTAACTCAACTAGTTCCCATACCTGGTTTGAGATTAAGAACTCCATCTCATTTTTCATGGCAAACTCCCACTTGCTAGAATCGCTGGTTTGATAAGCTGTATCATAGCATTTGGGTTCCCCTCCATCAGTTAGCAATAAATAGTTCAAGTATCGCCTATTGGGTACATGAGATCGTGAAGATCTTCTCAATACAAGAGTTGATACTACTGGATGCAGTGTTTTGATCTGCTGCGGAGTGTCAATTTGCTGTATATCGTTTTATCTGACTAACTCTCCTAGTTGAGTACCTGATGGGATCAGCTATATTTCATGTCTGTCTAAAACCTCATCGTCATCTGCAAATACTGACCGGTACGATTTTGACTCATATGCTTCGGTTTTATACCATTCCTTATACATCATTGTTTCTTTGAAATTCACGTCTCTGCTTCAGATCATCTTCCTATTTTCCTCATCCCAGACACGATCACTGAACTCATCTTTGCAATAACCAAAAAGGATACATTTTTTAGAATTCGAATAAAGTTTGTTTATGTCTTGATCATTTATATGAATATATGCCACACAGACGAAAACTCTTAGATATGATATTTTCCACTCCATACCTCCTTAGGTATTCTGTGACCTATGGGAACTGATGGACCTCGGTTAATCAATTAATAAAATATGTTGACTGTTTATGCCCAGAACTATTTCGGTAGACCTAACGGCATACATATATTTCTGGCTCGTTTTGTCAATGTTCGGTTCATACGCTCGACAACACTATTGTGTTGAGTTGTACCCGACACTGTTTTCTTCATTCTTATCTTGTGCTCATAGCAAAACTTATTGAATTTTTTGTCCTCATATTCACCACCAATGTCGGTTCTGAGCTTATTAATCTTCAGGTCTGTCTTATTTTTAACCATAGATTTCCATCTCTTAAAAACATCAAATACTTAAGATTTATGTTTTAAGAAATAAACCCATACCTTTCGAGAGTGGTCATCTATAAAAGTCATGAAGTAGTGTTTCCATCCAATAGATGAAATAGTTGGTGCTTCTCAAACATCTGAGTGAATGAGCTCTAATCTTTTTTATTTCAGGGTTCTCTCACTTGTCTGAAAACTGACCATTTTTTGTTTTATAAGTATGCAATTTTTGCACATGTCTATATCAATTGACTGTAGACCTGGTAGCTTCCCCAACAAGTGCATAATTCTCATCATCTTCTCCATCATATGGTCAAGTTTCTGGTACCACATATTTGGAATGTCGTTTCATGCTGCTATCACAATTGAACATTGAGTCTCTGTTATCTTGTAAATAGTACCACTATTATTTCCGCGAGGAACCGTCACTGCTCCATTTGAAATCTTTCAATTGTCACCATATAAGATTATAGTGTAGCATTCATTAACAAACTGTCATATTGAGATTGAGTTCTTTCTCAGGTTATGGATATGCCTGACATCTTTCAGCTCCCAGACAGACCCATTCAACTTAAATTTCACAATACTTTTACCAATAATATCGCAAGGTTGATCATCACCAAGATATACATTTCCAAGGTTTTCAAAGATATACCTCTCGAAGAATTCTTTTTTCGATATGACGTGAACGATGCTCCAGAGTCTAACAACCAAGCCTCTTCCTTTCTTTCAAAAGATCACATTAATATATTATCTCATTTTGAAGTGAAAGTTTCCTTTGTCTTCATCTTTTTCTCTTTTGGTGCTCTCTTGCACTGGTTTGTGTAGTGTCCGGTCTTTCGATAGTTCCAACATTTGATGTTTTTCGGCCCCTAGGAATTTTTAGGATTCCTAGACTTGGACCTTATGTATCTTGATCTACCTAGGTAGTTCGATTTATCACGTCAATTACCTTAGTTGAATTTCTTCCTCTCGATTATGTATGTAAGATTGAGAAGATTGATAACTCACCTGACTCTCTCCTTTGAATCTCTAACTGAGAGTTAGGTCACGAACATCGTCAAATTTTAACTTATTTCTTCCTAATGAGCTACTCATCATCCTGATAGTAGTGTTCTAACTATCTGATAGGGAAGATAAGTGTATTAATGCTCGTATTTCTTCATCAAAATCAGTTTTAACTGAACTCAACTGGGTTATGATTGTATTGAGTTCATTGAGGTACAAAGCTACATATGCACCTTCGTCATTCACAAATTGAATAAACGCCACATCAAGTGAACTTTATTAGACGCTGACGACTTCTCATACATACTGGAGGGAGCCATTACAAGTAGGGATGGCAGTGGGCCGAGTTTGGACCGGGTTCAGGCCGACCCGCTTGGGCCCGTTCCTTTTTACTCGAACCCAAACCTGGCCCGACCCACAACGGGTTTAATATTTTCAAACCCGAACCCGCCCCGTTTATGTCCGCGGGTTTTGACTTATATTTAATTTAAATTTTTAAACCAACGTACCTAAAACACAATAGCAGAAGAGAAAAACATCCAAAAAATTTGAAAAGTTAGAAATTAGGATTGAGAATATATATAGGCAAAGATGTGAAGAAATATATTTATAATTTATGAAATTAGTTTATGAAAAAAGAATATATTTAATAAATATATTATTGACTCTAAAAATAAAATAATAATTATTCAAAAACGGTATATTATTGGTAAACATATAAATGTCAGTCTTCTAGTAGTTAGTAAGTATATTTTTTTTTTGTTATATTTTACAATTTTATAATTATTTTTTAATACATTTTTTATTTTTTATATATAGTTTATATTTGCGGGCCGGGTCGGGTTGGACAAATTAAAAATTCATACCCAACCCGACCCGCCTACGAGTTACAATTCGTATATCCGTATTTGTCCCGTTAAATGTTCGGGATGGACAAAGCCCGACCGGATTAGACCGGGTCGGGCCGGTTAGGGCCGGCTCGGACCAAAATTGCCACCCCTAATTACAAGACACAGAGTGGTTGTATCCTTTATGATATTGAAAGAAACATTATGGGATAACGTCAATCAGGTAACTCTTAAGGTTTGTCTTTAAAGAAGAGTCCATTTTGCATATTGCATACTCTCTGGCTTCTTTTCTGAGAGAGGTTGATAAATTTTCGGGTTCATATAATCTTCAATATGCATCTTTCAAAATCCAAAATTACAAAATCGAACTTTTTGAGTCTCACATTTCCTTCGAATGTAACCATTGCTCCCACTCAAATCTGACCTCCTTTGGATCGCTACCAAACTTGTAGTTATGATACAAGTTGCTAGGATTTTTATGCAAAATTATTGTAATCAGATTAGTGGAAGACAAAAAATAACAATAGAACAAACAAAACTTGTTAACGAAGTTCAACAAATTATGCCTACATCTTCGGACTTGTTGTAGATAGTATTATTATAAAGGACTATGTGACTCTATTTTCGATACACTTATAAAAGCTAGCAAAGGGTTATATATATATATAGACTTCAACACATAGGAAGATGAAGTGGTTACAAGGGTTATTAACTCTCATTACTAAGTCATTTATAACTCATTAAATGACTTCACTAGTGTTTCAAGAATTTTAAACAACATGAGGCCCTTCGTCTTTTGATCCTTTGCATAAGGACTTTTGTCTAAAGACCATTCATATTCAAAACCCGCAGCTAAAGACTCATCAGTTTCAAAACTCTCGTTTACGAAAGTCTCATCTTTAAGATCTTTGTCTAAAGACTCACGATTTTAGACCCTTCGGTTACAAAACCCTCATCTTTAAAATCTTTGTCTAAGGGTCCTTAGTTTCAGAACCCCCAGTTACAAAAGTCTCAACTTTAAGATCCTTGTATAAGGACTCTTGGTTTAAGTATCCCTTTGTTTGAAATAGGGCCTGGCCTAACAGTTATTTTATATAGTTAGTTTTAACAAAATCTGTATTATTTTATATATCCAGTTTAAGTATATAGGAGGAAAATACACATAGAGGGTTGTTGAACCGAAGAAATTAGTGGGAATAATTGGTGTGAGCTTCTTGAGCTTGCAAAGCCTAATTGAATAACAGAGTAATTGAATGGTAAACTAAACCATTCATGTCTGAAGTTAAGGATCTGATCAAGGATGCTACAACAGTTTTTGCGCATTGATCAATTATGTTCATATCGACCAAATATATTTTCATCATTTCCACTTCTGTAGATGGCAATGATTCGCACAACCTCGTATATAGTAAAATAAAAGTGGCCCCAATTTAGTTCTTGGTCGCACCGATCTCTGGAAAACCTTACAACGAATGCGCAGGTTACTCGAATGCATGCTGTGGTTAGGGAAGCGATATCTCTAATGCCATGTTATTGGCTACAGAGGGCTGCTAGATAACTACGACGCAAAGGTAACATGTGGTCAACCAGGGTATTAGATGTCTGAAGCATAACCCAAATTTATAATTTGGGACGGAACCAATTTCAGAAGCCACTCGCACTTTCATAGCATACTCTGCTACTCGGACAATCTTTGATTTTGTTTCTACAAGCAGTCTTTACTCAGTTCATAGTCAAATTTTCAAAAGGACTATTGTATTGACTTTAAATCTGATCAATTCAACCCAAATTCTAATTACCTTTAAGAAACATATAGACTATAAATAATCATTTTCACAATTTATTTCACTTTAGAAAAAACATATGCATTTTTTCCAAACAACAAACAAAAAGAATCCATAAGACATCGACATTTTTATTATCTTAAATGATTCTTGTTTTTATATATTTTCCATATGAATATTTTGTTTTTATTTTAGAAATTAACTATATGAATATTTTGTTTTCTTTTCTAAATTAACCAAAATGGTTAGTGGATATCTCCGGTTCTATGAACGTAGAAGTGATAATCGGGTCTATCTAAAACTCATTTAATAGTTTTAAATGCATATTTTTTCGTATACATGTGATCTATTTAATAATTTTAAGTGTGTGTCTGTTTATGGACGTAAACAAGACAGGATCGTTAACGTGTTGCGTGTGTTATGCGCGTAAATCGATTGAAAACTAATCCATACAAACTTATTCAGCGTTCTTTATAACGTTGATATAAATGAAATAATTATGATATTTATTATATTTTGATTTTTAAATATTTTATTTTTAAAATATTTATATTATTATTAAAAGTAATTTGTATGACTTAACTAAATCAAAATTCTATAATTAAGATAGGTATATTTTAAATAATATACTTGTAATATTATTTTGATATTGTTGGATTATATTTTAGATATTACAGATAGTTGATTTAATATTATTTAAATATTAAATAATATCTATTTATTAGACATCTAGTATTTTGATTTTTAAATATTATATTTAAAATATTTATACAATTATTAAAAAATAATTTGTATTACTTAACTAAATCGAAATTCTATAATTAAGATATGTATATTGTAAACAAGATACTTGTAATATTATTTTGATATTGTTCGATTATATTTAGATATTATAGATATTTTATTTAATATTATGTAAATATTAAATAATATCTACCTATTAGACATCTAATTGTCTTTTGATTTTTAAATACTATATTTTTAAAATATTTATACGATTATCAAAAATTATATAGTTCTAGTTTAGTTTTTTTACTTATTTTAGTTCTTTAGATCTTTCAAGCTTGAAGTGTACATGTTTAGATGATTTAAAAGTTTATTGTATTTTCGAACTATTGAATAGTTGAAGTATAAATTTAATTTTTTTAGAATTGTACAAGTATATGCATAAACATATATTACTTGTAAATAACATAATAAAAATTGAAAGAGATTTAATTAACATTTAATAAAAAAAAATTAAGCAAAACAAACAATTAATTTGTAATAAAACCAAACAAATAACATAATTGTTCAATCAAATAAAAAACAAAAACATTACAATGAAAATGCTTAGTACAATCAAATGTGAAAAACTAAAGAGCTTCATTGTCGTTGTTGGAATGTGGTGGATCTTGCAAATGCATGTTCTCCATCATTTTTCGGATGTATTCGGATTGTTCCGCTTGAGAGGCTGCAAATCGATTATTTCATTCCTCTTGTCGACCATGCCACTGCTCGTACTGACCATGCCACTGCTCGTATTCACCCCGCACTGCTCGTATTCACCATGCCGCTCATCGTTTCAAACCTACCATTGCTCGAGTCTACTATACCACTGCTCGTTTTGACGACGCCACTACCCTTGTTGACCTCGCCAGTGCGTATGAAGACCATGCCACTATACGTGTTGATTATGCGACCACTCAGCATATTCGCGATCGGAAACTCCTTGTTGTTGTTGTTGTTTAGAAGAACTACTAGCAGCCATGAGAGCGGTCGGCGACTAAATTTCTTGCTGATGGTATTGATGAGGTGGATTGGTAACACCATTTGTAGCCCATATATCATTCAATATGGGCAAATGACGACTCCATGCCTGCCATTTTGATGTCGACTCTCCATCCCAAGAATATATCTACTGCAATCTTAAAGAGTGTCTACCTATAGCACTATTTGAGTTAACTTTGATCAGAGTGTACATATTCGCATCATCCTGTTTCCTAACAAGAAAATGACTCAATATCATCCAATACAGTAAATTACCCCCCCCCCCTCCAGCTTTTTGATCCTTATGTTGAATCATCAAACTAGTCAAATTAATTATTTCCTCATTTTCACCACAAAAGCAGTTAAAAATGTTTGAATATAGGAAAGTTATGAATCATTGTTAATAAGGGGAATAAAATAGCTGTTAACCAATTTCAAAGCTAATTTTCCATGAGCATCCAACTTACCTCTTACGGCTCTACGTTTACCGTTAATTTATGGTTGGTGCAGACCACAACTTAGAATCTTTACTGCTCCTTTGAAGGATATAGGTCAATCATCACCCCAACCAATACGAGGAAAATAAGGCGATGGTAATTTTTTACCATTATATATATCTTCAGATGGAAGGAAAAATTCACCTTCAAAATTAGTTTCAAAAAAAGTATAGACAACACCATGAATTCTACACCTTATTCCTAAACCTCGACTTTGAGGATCATTCTTAATCATACGTGTAGTGGCATAAAACTGTTGTACTAATTTGATATACCAATCACAACTGAACCTAGCAAAAAATAACCAACCTAAGCCTCTACTAGGTTCAAGAAGTTTGAAAAAATCTTGCATAGCTTCAACTTGGATAAGTTCCTTGTAATCCAAATACATACCTTAGTAGATTTTGGTTACACCTCGTGGTGCTAGCAGGTTACGAATGCGACCTCTCCTTCACCCTGATGTTTGAATGTCTGGATCTCTAAATCTTCTACGTCTTGATGCAAAGACCTTCTTTCGGAAGTTTTTTTCGTCTCGACGATGATGAATCATCTCCACTTCTCTAGACCTGCTTTGATTTTCTCGAGTAAGAGATTAAGATGAATTTTGTGGTATTTTTTGTGTTTGAAATTTTCAAAAAATAGAGAGAGAATATTTTAGTAGATTGAAGGTGTGAAGAAAGGGCTGAAGGAGTAGGGTATTTATAAAGTTTTAAAAAAAACTAGCCATTTTTATGACGTCATTGTTGACGTCGTCAAAACAAATATCTGGTGCGGCAATCTGGATATCCGAATTAAGGCAGATTTTATTTTTTAAATTTTTTTTATGAATCTCCCCTAAAAATTGAGGAGAAACCCAATCCCAAATTCACTATCTCTCAATACTACTCTAAATCTCTCTACTTCTTCTACAAATTCTAAGAAAGCATTAGTTACTTTTAGAAACTCTACTTCTACTTTTGGAATACCTTCTATATATTTTTTCGCATTTTGCTTTTTTGGATAAAAATACTTAAATAACATTATGGTAATATTATACTAGCTGAATTAATAGCTTCGTATAATTTATCACGTTATTTGCTTGTTATAGTTGTTTAGATTAGTTGTTATTCGTTTTTTATTTAAAAAACCTAAATAATTCATTTTCATTTGTGATATTAGTAAGTATTAGTTCAAATTTAGTTTTTATTAATTGTAATATTAGTTTCCATTAGTATTTTATTGTGTATTTAAAAAAAAGATTTTTTTTAAGTTTTAAAATGGCTCAAAAACGTAGAAATACTAATGTTCACTCACTCGCTAATGTAAATCTCAATACGACGGATGATTTTCCTAAAGACTCCCCTCACATTGAAACACTTTCCTCCCGCGAAAGTGGTAGTGGAAGTACTAGTGGTGGGACGAGGTCTCGTAAGAAAACATCTTGGACTTGGGAGTACTTTAGCGCGAATGATGAAAATACCTCCATTATTTGTAAAATTTGCGCAAGAATTTATGTTTATAGAGGAGGAGAAAATAGAAATTTAGGCCTTTGCACTATGGCAGCAAAACATTTAAGAACTCATGAAATATTCGATCATTCAAAAATTAACAAAAATACTAATACATTTGTATACCCTCAAACCGGTCTTCCTATTGAATTTAACCCAGATAGGTATAGGGAAGAAACAATGATTTATGTGATTGTAGTTTACAAACTTTCAGTTATGCAGATAGTTGAATATACGGAAATAGGATGCAAACCGGGGTAAACGCACGAGCCAAACGTATTCCACGTAGCTCTACGCAATCGCTAGCCTTCAAATATTTTTTTTAAAAAAACATCATCGAAACTATGATAGCTTTGTCATGGAATGTTTCTACTACTAGTGGTATAGTGATTTTGATATGTTATGTGCTACCCTTCATTGGATGGATCCTGAATGGGGTACTCCAAAGGATAATTGTGTGGTTTGAATCTATTGGCCATCATAACGCACAAGTAATTAGAGAGAGTATAGTTGCATGCATGTAAAATTATGGAATTAAAATAATATTATGTCTATTTTGTTTTATAATACATCTGCGAATTATAGTGCTATAAAATTGGTTAGAGATGATTGCGCTCCTATTTTTCCTAAATTGTTTCACACTAAATGTTTATGTCATGTACTTCAATTAGTTGCGAAAGATGGAATAAGTATTTTCGGAAGATTATATTGCTCCTATTAAAAATGGGGTCTTATATTGCTCAACCTCCACTGCTAAAAAAAGAGCTTTTAAAATACTTGTTATAAAAAATGGGAAAACATATAAGAAACTTATATTAGATGTCGAAACTAAATGAAATTCTACTTATATGTTTCCTTCACGTGCGCATGTATTTAAAGAAGAGATTATCTCGCTTTATAATGCATCTTATCCTCCAACAAGTCTTGAAAAACAAAATTGGATTTATTGTGCTACCATGTTAAAAAATTTAAAACTTTTTAAAAATTGAACTAAAACCTTTTTACGCAAAATAATCCTAATGTTCACTTGGCCCTTTTCACGATTACTAATCTTGCCATGCATATGAATAAATATAGATCTCATATTGTAAGTGTAGACATGGTGCGGGAAATGGAATTAAAGTTTTCAAAGTATTTTCATCCAATCCCGATGACTTATTCTATTGTGTGCATTTTGGATCCTTTTTCACGAAAACATCAATTTGAATTACTAGTTAAATATTTGTATAAAGCTTTACAATTTTTTGAAGATAGTCCACCGACTAACCCAGTTAACCATGAAGGGTATATTGCCGAAGTATATAATTGTATGTTTAATATGTATAATGAGTATGCTGAAATATACAGACCAAATACAACTTCAAATGCAAGGGGTAATAACAATAGAGGTAGATGGAGATCTTCAACTAACTATGTTCAAATTGAAATGTTAGAAAATGATGAATTTAGAGAAACCCCTAAATCTGATAATGAGTTGTCTAGATATTTGAGCACTAGGTTTGATTTAACAAATTATACCGACGGAGGTATTAAAGATATCTTAAAATGGTGGAGTACCAAAAATCATGATTGTCATATTCTTTTTAGGTTTGTTAAAGATATTTATGCAATACCTATGCCTACAGTTGCAAGTGAATGTGCTTTTAGCCAAGCGAGGTTGCAATACACGACTAAAAGAACAAGATTTACGGGCAAAGCACTTGAAGTGCTTGTGGTAGTCAAACATTGGACCACGACGAATAAAAGGATGCAAGACAAAGAGTTTAGAGACGAAGTGAATGTAGACAACATCTTCGAAGATTATTCGGATGATTATGAAAATACACTTGAACAAGAAATTATAGAAGAAAATGAAGATGAAGGTGAATCAAGTGAGTCTGAAGATTATGATTACGAAGAAGAATTTGAAGAAGATGAATGATGTTTGTAATATATCTTTTAGATTTTGTATTTTAATTTGCAAATATTTGTACCTCATAGCCCGTAAGAGTATAAAACATGAACAACTAAAAAAACTAAAAAAAAACTATTTACCTTTCATTATAATAACAACAATTGTACTATTAAATAATTATAAGATATGATTTTGGTTTATAAAATAATATCAACACTTATATTTGTAAACAAATCACAATAATAAGTATCAAAATGTAATAATAAAATTATAACAATATAACTTATAATATTCTAAATTATAAGATATGATTGTTTATAAAATACTAACAACACTTGTATTCTTTATAATCAAATCAAAATAATAAGTATCAAAATGTATTATATTAACTTCTTTTTGCTCGTGTTACAGATATTCTATGTAAGGGCTGGAGCATGGTTTCTGATTGATGGTGATCTCCTTACTGGGCTGGAGCATAGTCGCTGACTGCTTGCACCTAGAGTCTGCATATGTATCCGAGTCACCACCCTTACATCTCTTCATCAGTTTTATTTATCATGCGATGTTTACCTCTGGTGCCTCTTCCCCTGTGCTGGGAAAAGGGACACTGACTGGTTTTAGTCATTTCTTGTCTTCTTATTGACTTTCATTGTTCCGATGTATCACCTCGGGGTATACCCCAGGATTATGTATGAACCTTTTTAAATTAATTTAAGTTTTTTACACCAAAAATAAAATAAAATAAAATTATAACCATATAACTTATAATATTTTAAAATTATAAGATATGATTTTTGTTTATAAAATAATAACAATACTTGTAATATTGATAACCAAATAATAATAATAAAAAAAAAAATTATAACCATATAACTTGTAATATTTTACCATGATAAGATATGATTTTGGTTTATAAAATAATAACAACACTACTAATATTTATAACTAAGTCATAATAATAACATTCAAAATGTAATAATAAAATTATAATCATAAAACTTGTAATATTTTAAGATGATAAAATATGATTTTAGTTTATAAAATAATATCAACACTTGTAATATTTATTACCAAATCATAATAATAATATAAAAAATGTAATAATAACATATAACCATATTGTAATATTTAAAATTTTGATTTATAAATTAATACAACTCTTAAAATATTAATAACCAAATCACAATAATACTAAACAAATTGTAATAATAAAATTATAATCATATACATTATAATAATAATTTTTGAATTATAACTTAAGATATGATTTTAATTTATAAAATAATTACAACAGTTAAAATATAACAATATAATAATAATAATCAAAATGTAATAATAAATTATAATCATATAACTTATAATTATAAAATATGATTATGCTTTGTTATACAATAACAACAACAAGCGTGTCTATCACACTTATTATTATAAGTGTGATTATATGTGTGCATGGTTAGCGTGTGCGTGTGCAAACATGACATATCATTATTATTAGCGTGACACTGTGTATGCGTATTATTATTAGCGTGACACTGTGTATGCGTATCTAACGTATTACATTTTATCGGATAAACGTGTCATTTATGCATGATCTATTTAAATTCTGGTCGTCTGACATGTACAAACCCATTTACCTTCCGACTCTATAATGTTCCACCTTATTTCTAAAGTATAACGAATACATATTCGTAATTAAATCCACGTATAAACAAAAAATAAAACATAAAACACCTATCATCTAGGAAAAAAACTAAAAATTAGATTATTTTTAGTGTTTGAGCTTTTATGGAATTTTTTTTTCTCCAATGATTTTTTTTCTGCTATTATAGGATATATAAAGTTGTAACAGCTGTACAAAATTTGTTACTTGGGAAAAATCCAAGAATGGCACACACTCATCTTCTTGTATCATAGACTCATAGTATTAGCAATATTGTAAGGGTCATATTTCAGGCATTTGTAATATAGACAGTGCAATAGGCAGTCGAACTGTTGGATTTGTAGCAAAACGGGGCTTGTTACCAAAACCATTGACCCGACTTCAAGAGTTAAATGTCCCAAAGCAACAACGTTTAATTAAACTAAACCTTACTAGTTCAGAAAGAGAGGCACACAATCCTCTTCAACTTCGAACCAAACGGACACGGTTACGTAATGTTGACAATCTTTTAGTCTCCAACCTAATAACATTAAAACTCGTTTTGTTGTCGGTATTCATTTTTTGAATTTTGTCCCAAACTCCAAACCTCTATACATGCAATGCCGATCTTCGAAGGTATAAGATGATTGTTTAATAGATGAATATTTATAATATGAACTTTGTTTTTCATATTTGAAAATACGTTTGAATATCCGAATTGAAAAGAACGGATTGGAACTTGGAATGTTGATAATAAAAAGTAAGCAACAAAAGGAGAGTTGTGAGTTAAATGAAAGAATGGTCAAGAAATAGACAAAACACAAGGTTGATACAATCCCACATTGACCAACTAATAATGATATAGCACAGAGAAGTTGTATAAAGAGCAAGTTCTGCACAGAAAAAACTTACGCAGCCGTGCAGTAACTACAAAGCGAATTATTCTTTCGCCTTTTACTAAAGAATACCGTGTAGTTGCTGCTCAAAGCGGCATACGCCTATTTTTAGAGGGATTTTCTCGTCAGAGGAACCCCATCAGTTCTAAGTCTAAATTTTTTAACCATGTAAGACATGGTCTCTGCTTACTTATTCATGCTACTGCATCCTTCGTTTCTAGTCCTTCCCATTAATTTAATTATGATTTCTGAATCTATTCCCACTTAGAATATGAGGTTGCAAACTCAACTCATACCTTTCTCGGCTTTTTGGCTAAGATCAAGTGTAGTGTCTGTTCTTAACAGTTTAATATCTGATATGTGGACCATCTTGGGCTCTTGTTTGTCGCCTGCCTAAGCGTTGCACTACAGCTTTGGCCTGGCTCAACCCACCCAATTTCTAGTCTAAAAGTATTACTTATTTCCTTATTTGACTCATCTGGTAGTTTTTGTTGCAGATAATGTGAATGTGCTGTTTCAGTTTAAACAAAATTTTCACTCCTTTTATGCTAGCAAAATGCTCCTTTACTCAATTATAAGAAACATCTGTTACAAGTTGTAACCACTTGCTCAATTACAATGTACTGTTATTACTCAACTATTTAGTAATAACAGCGTATAGTTACACTTTCTGGATTCGTGTTTTAAAGTACTAGCAATTATAACAGTCGTTTATAGTTTTCATTAAAATTAGGAATTTCATGTCCCCATTCTTATTTATTTTTCCAAACAGCCCCGTCAACACTTCTTACATGCCAAAATAACCTTTTAAGTGATCTCGAAGATATTCCTTTCAGTCAAATGTTAGACACTCAACTATTTATGTATGGCGGGTTCACACAAAAATAAAATAAATATTATTATATACAAAAATAACTCTTTAAGTGACCTGTAAGAGTTTCCGTTCAATAAGATGTTAGTTATTTATGTATGACTGGTTTCACAAAATTAAATGTTGCTATATAGAAAAATAATTTTCACAAAAGATATGGATGACTTTGATGTAGCGAAGACTGCGAACAGATCGGTTTCTTTTTTAGGTATCAGAATTGGGTCAAACAGGTACTCAAATTGAAGATTTCGACGAGCCCATCAGATTTAAAAAATGTGACTTGTCACAAAGTTTGATACCCAGATTCGACATGTAGAACCTTCGAAAACCAATTTTAATATTTTAGCGTTATTTTATTTATTTATTTTATTTTAAAACATTTATGTAATTTTCCTTATTTAGAATTAGGGTTTTGGGTCATGCTATATAAAGCATCTTATACCCTATTTTACCTCAGACTTTGATTAATTGAATTTGAGAATTATTATTCTGAGTCTCCTTATTTCTCTAACCTAGGGTTAGGGTTTTATCAGAGCCTAACAATTCTTGCTACACAGTTACAGGAATCATGTTCCGAGTACCTCTTGATTTGAATGCTAGAATAGAGAACGACATCTTCCAGTCTACCTGCACAATTGGAGGAAGAATTTGCAAATTTGTAATTGATTCAGATATCTATGAGAATCTGATTTCAGAGGAGGCTGTTCAGAAACTGGCGTTGAAGACTGAAGCTCTTCCATACCCATACATACTGTCAGGACTGATAGAGTACACTGAGGTATCAGTTTCTAAACGGTGTCAAATTGCATTTTCTGTTGGTAATTACAAAGATACAACATGGTGTGACGTAGTTCCTATGGATGTTTGCCATCTAGTTTTAGGAAGTCCATGGCAATTTAAGAGAAATTCTACTTATGATAGTAGAACAAATCGATACAGTTTTATGAAAGATGGTATCAATTTTATATTAGTGTCATCTAGAGTAATGTCTCCAAAACCACCACCAGTTAAGGAGTTTCATGCTCAAATTGCACCAGCTGCCGATCTTAGTTGCGATGCTAAAACTGTGTCTGACTCCGTGTTTGTTAGTTGCGATGCTAAAACTGTGTCTGACTCCGTGTTTGATAAACCAGCCTATGATACACATATATTTGAAGATTTATCTGGGTTGGTATTTGACAAACCAGTCTACGATGAGTATGATAATGATTGGGATGATGAAGATCTAATTGATATTGAGGAGAAACTTGTAGATCGAGATATTGTCTCAGGCTTCAATACACCAGACTACATCGCTTCAGACCTTCTATTGAAGAAGCACTGCAAACTAGCAGATTTTATTGTGGAGATGCATCTTCGAGGTATTGTATCTCCTCCTAAAATCAAACCTTTGATTTGGTTTTCAGTGGATACATGTTGTCGTATTGGAAAAATGGAAGATGATATTTTTGTGTTTGAGATTATGAGTAAATTGATAAATGAAAAGAATAGTGTTTTAATGGATAAAATATTAGGTTTTGTAATAGAACCTGGAGGAGTTTTGTGTGATTGTTCGGAAAATAAAAGAAAGATTAACAAGTTAAAAGTAGAAGATTGCAGTGTTTTGAATCTGTTGGCAGAAATATACTCTGAAGAACTTGAGAAGTCATCTAATATTCAACAAAGAGGAATTGTTACTTTCTGCAAGGGTCTTGGTGTGATACAACAAGCACAGTCTGGAACTGGAAAGACAACAACTTTTTACACGCGCAAGGGTGTTGTGCTTAGTAAATGGGTTTATAAAACAGACATAGAATAAGTGGGTGAAGTATATCTTATTACTGCTGATCATAGTAATGTCGAGGATATGGTAAAGAGGGACAAAGCTGAGAAACCACTTCTTGAAAAGAGTTGCAGCGTTCTGATTCTCACCTATCACACCCTTATGCTGGTATCAATTGAAATTGGCGGTGAATACACTAATATTTTTTTAGTTCTTTCAATGTTTTAACGTTTCGAATTCGAGGTCGAATTCTTCCCAACCGGGGAAGGATGATGTAGCGAAGACTGCGAGTAGACTGGTTTCTTTCCTAGGTATCGGAATTGGATCAAACAAGTACTCAAATCGAAGATTTCGACGAGCCCATCAGATTTAAAAAATGTGACTTTGTCACAAAGTTTGATACCCAGATTCGACATGTAGAGCCTTCGAAAACCAATTTTAATATTTTAGCGTTATTTTATTTATTTATTTTATTTTAAAACATTTATGTAATTTTCCTTATTTAGAATTAGGGTTTTGGGTCATGCTATATAAAGCATCTTATACCCTATTTTGCCGTCAGACTTTGATTAATTGAATTTTGAGAATTATTATTCTGAGTCTCCTTATTTCTCTAACCTAGGGTTAGGGTTTTATCGTTGTCTGTTTCTTCTATTTCCACTTCGCTACCAGACTTTCCACTTAATATAATGGTACCTGTTTGAAAACAAAATATTGGGTAACAAAAATGTGAGTATAAAACAATATTAGGAAACTCAAAAGATATAACGTTAGGTATTATATTTTTTCTCCCAAATATCTTTTCATCCAAGAATCGAATTTTGGAACTTCAAAAAATTTCTCAAAGTTTTTTGGTTTCTGATTTGCAGTGATTTATTAATGTTTTGCCTACTTGTTAGTTTTTCAGTTTTTCATGACCAAACTTAAGAAGTTCAACAACAACAATGGTATCCCAACCCTCATCTTTAGTTGTAACTATTAATCCATTTGTTTCAACGAAAGAAAAGAAAAAATCAAATCATTCAACAAATCCATCCCCTTTTAGCAAATTGAATATGGACAATCAATATCCTTCTTTAAGGATCAACCATGATAGCATATATATATATATGAAACTATTCAATAAAATAGAATTTCATACGAATCATATGCTGATTTATCAAGACCTCAAACGAAGGAGAAAATTCAGCTTACAATGAATTACAACAAAAATGAGATCATATGGCATTGCAGTTCACTACAAAATAAAAAGAATTTGATGGCCATTTTAAAATCTACTTTAATTGAAAAAATTACAAAAAAGAAACCACGTCTATCAATAATTCAGAAATTCTTTCACTCTTTCAAATTCGTGGGGAAGTTAATCTGTCAGTTTGTGATTCGAGGCATATCTTAAATAGAATTTTCTAATAAGGAAGATCTATGCAAATTATAAAGAAAAAATGTCTCGTATGTGGAAGTACACTCAATGAGACTAGATATAGAACTCTTACTTTAACCACAAGATGGAATCCCTAATTACCTTAGTCTGGCTAACTTTCCCAAATATTAGAGAATACAAGTTCAATGAAAGAATTATTAGAGCTATTGTAGCATTTATAGGCAAACCTTTAAAGAATGGATACCTACCAAACACAAAGCTAAACATAACTATTGTAGAGCTTGGGTTGAGGTCGATGTATCCAAAGAACTTATATATAAATCCTGGATAAGCTTTGTGAAAATGATGGATGTTGCACTAATATTAATTATGAAACCTACCATATCTACTGCCAATAATGCCAACATTTATGATATATTCAATTTGCAATAACAAAATATGGTTATTTTGGAATCCATGATTAGTGTTTATAATATACCGAAAGTTACCAAAATCCTTAGTTTTAAAGATAGTGTTGCTAATTGCAATAACAAAAGATGGTTATTTTAGAAATAAGATTTTAATGTAGATATTATTGAGAATTACGATTAATTGCTTCATGTTAAAGTTGAATATAATTCATTAGATAAATAGTTTGATATAGCCATTGTATATGCTAAATGCATAAGGTCCCAAAGAACAGAACTTTAGACCAGTTTGATAGACTTAGATAATAATTCAATGAAATAACTTGTGGTTGGAGATTTCAATGTTGGTGTGGATTATTCCTGATTGAAGGGTATTGACAGTAATTTGGATGGTCAAGTATTAATTTTTAGATAAAGAGTAGAGAGATAATTAAGGTTCTTGTTATATTAGTGGAGAGATAAAATAACCAACCCATTAATTGCTGTTTTTTGCTATATATATAAGACTACAAATATTCATGGGCCAACCGGGTCGGTTAATACACCTATATAAGTTTGGTGGGCTTGGAGGCCCAATATTAAGTGAAGTAGGCACTCAGCTTACTATACTAGACACACAACTTACTCAGCATTTTTTTTACTATAAGTCTAAATTTCCCTCTAAATAAAATCCAAACCACTTTACCCTATTGGCCTCCAACAAAATCCAACCCTATCAAATGTTATCTCCAATGCTCAAGAGGAGATGTCTTGCTCTACCCTATGTTTGAAAGGCCTATTAGGATTCAAAAATACTATTCTTAATTACAATCTGGAGGATGCGTGTTATACAAGGTCTAAATACGCATGGACAAATAACAAGAAATAAAAAAAAGGCTCCATAGGGCCCTATATAACACTGTTTGGTCTAATTGTTTTGATGAAACTAAAGTCAAACATATGGCTAGGACAGGGTCTGATCGTACTTTTATATGCATCTTATTTTCTGTTGGAACAAATATAATAAAATCAGTTTTCAAATTTCAAAATATGTGGGTATTACACCCTGAATTTCTTGGTATAGGTGACCTAAATTGGAATATTAGTATGGAACGACCTCTTATAATCCGTTTTTGAATCAAACTCAAGAGATTAAAACACAAGTTAAAGCCTTAGAATTTGAATTGTTTTGATGCCATCTTACAATCAGAGGAAGAAGTAAAATTCTTGGTAAAAACCTTTGAATAATCATGGAACATTTAAGATAAAGTAAGGTTATCAAAGGCATGGGCAAAACATCTTCAGCTTCTTGCTAGGGAAAAAGCATATTAGGAGCAAAGAAGCAATACAAATTGGCTTTAAGGATGGGGACAAAAATAATGGTACCTTTCATCAATTTTTTAAAAGGAAAATAAGAAAGAACATGATTAAATTAATCATGGATGACAACTCATGGATTGATGGTCAAAGACTTCTTAGTAACTCTCTTGTTAAATATTTTAAATCTATTTTCGATGCTCCCAAATATCCAAGTAAAAATATAAAATTACAAAACTACATTTCTAAGGTTGTCAATAATGAGGATAAGAGATTGCTAATAGATTACCTACTGAAACTGAAATCAATGACATACTAAAAAGTCTTAGACCAACGAGTATAGCTGGTATAGGTGGATTTAACATAAAGTTTTACCAAATCTTATTGGAATATTGTATCTAATTATCTTTGTGATGCAATTAAGGCCTTCTTTAATTGGCAAACTATCCATAATGGAATATTTGCAACTAGAATATGCATAATCCCTAAGGTTAATGATCTTCAATCTTGGAAAGACTATATGCATATTAGCCTTTGTTCGTTCTTTAACAAAACCATATCCAAAATACTTAATGATAGAATTTACGTTCTGCTTCCAAAGATTATCTCTGAAGAGCAGGGTGGTTTTGTCCATTAGAGAAACATATACGAAAACATACTTTTAGCCCAATAATTGACCTATTACTAAAACTAAAAAAGTAAGGGGTGGTAGTATCCTAATTAAAGTGGACATGTCTAAAACATTCGATAGAATTTCTATGAAGTTCATTCTAAAGATCATAGAATTATTTGGCTTTGATCTAAGGTTCATAGACATAACTAAATCCATTACTTGAGTCAGATTCTCGATTATAATTAATGGAGAGAATATGGGATAATTTAAATCATCCAATGGTGTAATACAATGGGATCCTCGATACCCAAGTCTTTTCTTCATTTCCGAGGAATATTTAATAAGAGGTCTCAAAAATATATTCAATATAAGGCAGAAAATGAGATATACTACTAGGAGTTCAGTTGTTATACCTTGTTTAGCATTTACAAATGATTACATTATCTTCACAAATAGCTATTCATCAAGTATTAACATGCTGTGACACTTCCTGTAATATTATCAACATGTTTCATGTTAAATTATAAATAAAGAAAAAACCAAAATTATTACTTCTAAAATAATATTCTAGCAGAGAAATAAGATACTTGAATAATATAGTTTATTATTATCATTTGGATGCAGATTGACACTTGTTCAATATGTTCTAATGTATATCATTGTTTATAATATGTAAAGTAACATCATTCTTAAAAGTGTTATTGATAAAATATAAAACTATATAATAGAGATATTTGAGGTTGTACTATGGCTAAACAAACCATTACTTGGTCTAAATGGATTAAACTATATAATACTAAATGTTTGGGTGTTTTGTAGTGAGAGATTTAAGCTGCCTGGTTGTATTAAATGTTCATTACCCTCATTAATGAAAGTAGTTGGGTATTTTTACCTTTTATTATGGACCCATGGGATTTCGGGTCAAGTTATGAAATCGGGTCAAGTTTCAAGACCCGTTTACTTAATAAGCTCATTAGCACCTAGCTTAGTCAAAAGGTGTTTATATATTTAATATTTTTGTCCTGTCCGGATAGTTCAGTGGGCGCTTATTATCCGAATTTCCCTTGTCCGGATTTCTCAATGAGTAATGGTGAATTCGTCCGGACTCATCAGTAGCCCCTCTTTTAGGTTTTGTCAAAAATCTTTGGCATGACTAAAAAACTCATTTAGTCAGTAGCAATATTTTACGACTCGTTTGTGTGTTTGGTTCGAGGTTTATCCAGACCGATTTCTTCTCAGAATTCTAAGAGTTTTTCTTTGGATCGTGGGACACGTATCGTATCTTGATTTGACCTACCAGCCGTTTCTTCCTAGAACGGCGCCCCCACTAAGCCTGAAAAGTAACCTCTGCATTTAATACTTCCTACGTCAGCGCCGTCTTCAATCATTGCTTGAATCTTTTCGTCTTCTCCTATGTATCAGTAGCCTTTTCCCTTACTAATATATAAATTACTTTCTTTTACTATTTCACCATCTTCATCACTCTACAAATCGTTTTTTAGAGCTTTCACTATTTCTTTCAAAACCTTTCTTGGATAGTCTTATGTTCACAGCTAGAAACGCTCCTGTAAAAGGCGGTTGATTGAATCTTTCTGAACTAGAGAAGGCGAAGAAAGTTGAACGAGAGAGACGCATTGTTGCTGGTCTTCCAGTCTCTCCAAGCGATAAGTCTGATAAACCATCTCTAGAAGCTGATCGGGGATCGTCTTCTACCAAAAATCTAAAACCTAAACGTCTATTCAAGCCAAACCTTTCACCAATCCCATCAGGCTCCTCTGTTCAGGAGTCCCAACCCTCTATTTCCCAAGAGAAAGCAGTATCAAGTGTTAGGAAACCCTCCCCGTTCATAGCCATGGGATCTGACATCGAAAAGTCCCCAGAGAAAACCAATCCACGCCAACAACACACTTGGCGAAAGCCCAAACAACTGGCTCCCAATCAAATTCCTCCAAACCAGGGGTCTCTAAGTCGGAAAGTAAAGACAAACCCTCCAGATCAGAGATTTCTAGAAGAGCTCCTCCAAATAAGCCCTCCGGATCAGAGTCATCTAAAGTGGCTTCTCACACCAAATCCTCCAGAGCTGAGCCCCAACCGGACACCAGACCTCTAGAAGAAGCTGGTGCTCAACCATTCGGACAGACCATTGAGCCAGAAGGTGACCCTCTTCCATCCTCAACAACTGAAAAACCTTCCATAATGATGGAAGAAGTGATGGAAGATAGTATCGAATTGGCCCCCTTCGAAACTGAAGCATTTGGCAAACCGAGAACGCTGCCTCTGACAGAAAAGGGAAAAGCAAAGTGAAGGTGGAACTGGCTCATCCGGAGCTACAAGAGTGCTTGGAGGGCAAGGTGGGACCTTGTTTTCAGAAAGTCAACGTGAAGTATCTGCTGGCCATGCAGAACATCAACTACGTTTATACTCACACCGCTGAGCTGGGCCGGATCCGGACTAAGTGGGGGATCCCAAAATCAGTGAAGGTGAGGATACCAGTCACACCGAAAACTCCAATGGACTGCAAGCTCAATGAGATTGTCATCTACACCAAGCTGTTCAACTGGGGGCTCAGATTCCCCTTAGACCCAGAGTTTGTTAGGTATTTTCACCTGATCAAGATTTGTCCAAGCCAGTTAAGTCCAAATGCTTGGTATAACCTCATTGCCTGCATAATGACATTGAGGTTGTCCGACATCCTATGGATGAATTCGCCGTTGTGGCCAACCTGTGCAAAAATCATCACATCCCATTCTATCACTATAACATGGGAGATAACTTCAAAGTGGTGAATGATTTGTTGGAATCAGAGAATAACTGGAAAACTCAATTCCTATTCATCAGTGGGACATGGGAGTAAGGGAGAAAGATCAAGTCTAATGTTAACCCTAGCATGCTTACCAGCAGGTGGAAGACCATAAGTAAGTCTTCAATTTTGTTTTTCATTTTCTCTTTCTTATTTTTACAAACATTCCACTCATGAATCATCCATTTTCCCTTGTCAGTATTACCGAAGGAGTTCATCGGTTATCTAAAGGAGGGGCAGACCACATGTGCCAAGCTGAACGCATGGGGTGCAGAACGTTGAGGGAACGTTTTCCACAGCTATTTCACTTTTGGCAACTTAGTGAGATCCCACTTATGGAATACCACGGGCCGGAAAGATCTCACCTGGGAGGAATTGACCACACCAACTCCCCCAGCTGTTATTCTTAAGCGAACATAGGAAAACGATGGCAAACTGGCATTGCCCTCCAGAGCCAAAGCCTCTAGTAAAATGAAAAGAAAGGGAAAGAAAAAGAAGACTCCAACAGAGGCAGTTCGGGTTGCTATAGAAGAGACTGCTCTGGGGAACACAGGAGGGATCGATGCTACCTTGCTCAAGGTAGTTGAAGATGAAACTGTTAAGGAGGGAGGAGAATCGCAAAATCTACCAAAGCCTCCTAAAAAGGACAGAAAGAGAGGGGGGAAATTGGCGATGAGAGGGCTACTAAGAAGAAAAATGTCACATTGGGGGAAGACCCAATTGATCTCACCTTATCATAGAAGATTCCCACCGTATTGCTATTCGGAGAAGGCACCGGAGGGGAGATTGATGGAGTAGACATTAGTGCCTTTCAAGACATTGGTCTTTATTTCAATGATTCTGTGAATGATGACTTCGCTGGTCCCTACCGTCCTTCAAGCTCTTCTAATATGGTGATTTATAATGGCAAGTACTATACTGTCTCCGGGGAACACTATGTGGTGGCCCATTCTCTTCTGGGTCATATTCAACCAATACTCAAGTTGGAAAAGAAAGTGAAAAATCAATCTGCCCTCATCAATACCCTCAACACAGATAAAGAGACCTCGTCAACTAACCTCCTCAACGCTAACCAGAGCATTGAGGCACTGAAGAAGGAGCTTGAAGAGTTGAAGAATGACAAGGAAGACCTGTCAACCAAGCTGGCCACTTTGGAGAAAGCTAACACAGAGCTCCAAACTAAGTGCTCCAGTTTGGAGAAATATCTCTCAACCTTGAAGGAAGATGTGAAGACTAAAGATGATTCCATCCAGACCTTGTCCGGTGACAAGACTTCCCTTAAAGAGGTTGTTTCCAAGGTAACCAAGGACAAAGAAGAATTGGTGAAAGAGCAAGATCAAAAAACTCAAGCCCGCATCGATGCATACACCAACGAGGTGATAGATTCCCTAGAAAAAAGGTATACCGAAGTTAAGTCTGATATGGTTTTTCTTTTCCACCAAACATTTCCGAAGAGAACGCTTGGTACCTTGTCGCAATATGTTGAGTATGAAGATATCCCATTCCATACGATGGTATATGGTGATAAAAAGAACTACTCTAGTGGAATTGATGATACTACTGACGAAGAAGAAGGAACCAGGGAGAGTTCAAGTGCTGAGCTCAAAGGCCTCAAGAAAAAAGATGATGTAGGAACATCTGAAGGGAATAAGCTCTAAGGTTTTAACTATCTTTACTTAATTGTTTTCTTAGTTTTGTGAACCATTAAAGTCCTTGGAAAGCCAAGGAATTTTTGTTTTCGTGTCCGGTCTGAGTCCGGTTAATCCTTTCTTAAAACTTAAAGTCCTTGGATGGCCAAGGCATATTCTGTGTTTTAATATTATCACCCGATTTTTACCCTAACGGATTTATCTTACTCAACTTTTGTTTTGTTTCATACTTGCTTTCAATTTCAATGGCTAATGTTTAAAGAGCCCATATTTATTTTACAAATATTAAAAATGAGAGTGTTTAAAATCTTCGATAACACGTGTTTAAGGGTCATCATTTAACCAAATTAATCTGATCTGTCAAAGATCCTTAGTTTGTTGAAGACTTGAAAGGAGTTGCAAATCAAACCATTCCGAATATTTTAAGAAGGCATCATATTTTATTGAAAAAAATAGACACCTCATTAAAACCTCCCCAGGCCACCAGGGTAGGAAAGAGTATGCCCCCAATATTTACATGGACTTTAAACAAGTAAATATTTACACAACTTTCATTCCAGATATAACTGGAGCTGTTCAATATTCCATGGGTGCTTTAGAATTCTTCCATCTTTTTCTTGAAGCCTATATGTCCCAGGCTTAAGTTTTTCGGAGACCTCATAAGGGCCTTCCTAGTTCGGAGCTAGCTTGTCGAATTACTTCTCCTTAGTATGCAAGAAGACCTTTCTCAATAATTTATCCCCTCACAAAAAATCCCTTCTTTTGATTTCGGAAGCAAATCTGCTCCTCATCAAGCCTTGGTAATGGGTGGTTCTAAGATGAGCCTCAACTCTTCTCTCTTCTATTAAGTCTAACTGACTTCTGATTGCCATTTCATTAGCCTGTTCGGAATAAATGTGGACTCTATATGATGGAAGAGTTGCCTCTATAGGAACAATCGCATCCATACCATATACCAAGGTAAAAGGAGATTCTTGTGTAGCAGCTCCAGGAGTAGTCCGGTATGCCCATAACATTTCTTGCAAATAGCTTGGCCACTTTCTTGCAACCCCTTCTAAATTTCTCTTTAAACCGGGCATGATGGTCTTACTTGCCACTTCAACTTGACCATTTTCTTGTGGGTGGAAAGGAGAAGAAAATTAATGTTGAATGTCTCGGGAGGCACAACAATTCATCATATCATTGTTATCAAATTGTGGCCCATTGTCTGTGGTTATCTTTTGTGGAACCCCAAATCTGCAATAAATGTTAGATAAGATAAATTTTATAACAGCTTTCGAAGTAGTTCCTGCCAATGGGGCTGCTTCTATCCATTTTGATAAATAATCAATGGCTACAATAATAGTCCTGCACCCTCCGAATGCCATTGGTAGAGGCCCAACTAAATCCAGTCTCCAACGAGCAAAAGGCACTCGCTCAGAAATTGATTCCATATGAACAACTGGGATATGAATTTCATTACCATATCTTTGGCATGGGTCACATTTCTTCACCAACTCATTGGCATCTACCATAATGGATGGCCAATAGTATCCGGCCAACAAAACCCTTCGGGTTAAAGCTCTATAGCCACAGTGTGCTGATCCTTCTCTATCATGTAGTTCAGATAACACAATTTGGGACTCTTCAACCCCCAGACAGCGTAGGAGAGGTCTACTAAACGACTTCTTATATAGGACCTCTCTTATGATTAAGAAACCATGAGCCTTATGCTTCATTTTCCTTGCCATAGCCTTCTCTGGAGGCAAAATCCCATTAGAGATATGTTGATGAAGGGGAAATCTTCAATCTATGGGTTGAACTACTTGTACACTTAAACTATCTTCCTCTTATTTAATCTGATTGAGTTGTATGGATGGGCATTCTTGTACATGAATCCATGGGTAGGACTCAGAGTATACTATGGTTTCTAAAGAGTCTGCTAGTGTGTTCTCTGATCTAGGAATATGCTCATAGCTAAAAAATTTGAAGTTAGCTGCCACTTCTTTATGGATAAACAAGTATTTGATCAACTGCTCCTTTTTTGCCTCATATTTACCTTGAGCATGATGGATAAGAAGCTGTGAATCACTCATCAACCTAACTCTTTTAGCCCCACACAGAAAAGCTAACTTTAGACCAGCTATATCGGCCTCATATTCGGATTCGTTGTTAGAAGCCCTAAAAGAAAAACATATAGCATGGTATAATTTATTGCCATACGGAGAGGTTAAACATATATCAGCCCCACAACCCATTGTAATTGATCCACCATCTGTTCGGACAATCCACACGTTTTTAGTTTTCTCATCTGCAACTTGCTTAGTACTTCTGTCCGAATGGAACTCTACCAAGAAATCGGCAATATATTGAGATTTGATTGCAGTTCGTGGGGCAAAATCAATATCATAATCACCTAATTCTACTGACCATTTGGTCATCCTGCTTGATATGTCTGCCTTCTGAAGAACATTCTTCAAATGAAAAGACGTTCGGACGATGATAGAATGAGACTGAAAATACGACCTCATTTTTCTAGCACCAATCACAAAGGCTAGTGCCAGTTTTTCAGTCTTTAAGTACCTATTTTCAGCATCCATCAGACTCTTGCTGATGTAGAACACCGGACGAGGATAATTTTCCACCTCTCTTACCAGTACTTCACTTATAGCACATTCTGACACAGCTAAGTATATATACAGGGTTTCTTCGTCAACAGGTTTGAAAAGGGTTTGGGGGGAAGACAAATGATTTTTTATTTCATTAAACGCATGGTTGCACTGTGGAGACCAGTTAAAGTCTTTAGCACCCTTTAAAGTCTGAAAAAACAGGGCACACTTGTCCGAAGACCTTGAAATAAAACGATTTAATGCAGCCAATCTTCCAGTCAACCTTTGTACTTCTTTAACATTTCGAGGAGGGTCCATTTTTAATAAGGCATCGAGCTGGTTCGGATCAGGCTGGATTCCTTTTCTCACTTATCACATACCCCAAAAAATTTCATGATTGCACCCCAAACACACATTTTTTATGGATTCAATTTTAAATTAACCTTTGACAAGATGGTCAAAGTTTCTTAAAGATCAACTAGGTGCAATTATTCTTCTAAGCTTTTCACCATCATGTCATCAATATATACTTCCATATTTCTCCCAATCTGATCAGTAAATGCATTTTTCACCAACCTCTTATAGGTAGCCCCAGCATTTTTCAACCCAAAATGCATCACCTTGTAACAATGGAGACCCTTATCTGTAATAAAGGTGTGTTCCTGGTCTTTCAGATCTACATGTATCTGGTTATAACCGGAGAAGGCATCCATGAAGGACAATAACTTGTTTTCAGATGTGGAGTCTACCAACTGATCTATCCGGGGGACGGGATAGAGACCTTTTGGGCAAGCTCTATTGAGGTCAGTAAAGTCGATACACATACGCCATTTCCCATTCTTCTTCTTCACTAACACTGGGTTGGTTGTCCATAAAGGATATTGAGACTCCTTTATGTGTCCCACCTTGGTAAGCCGGTCAACTTCTTGAACTATTACATCAACTTTCTCCTGAGAAAAAACTCTCATTTTTTGCACAACAGGCGCAACATCTCTTCGGAAAGATAATTGGTGTGATATAACACTTGTGGGTACTCGGGTCACATCAGCATTGCACCAAGCAAAAACATGTTGGTGATCTTCCAAAAAGAACAACAATTTTTTCTTCAATTCTGGTGCCATCTTAGAGCCAAATTTAACACTCCTTCGTGCAGCTATAGAATGGGTTTCAACTTCTTCGATTGGTATCAAAACACCAAGGGTCTCTCTGGGGTTATCAATTTCACCCTCACCCTTAGAGGGCCCCAACAACTATTAATCTTCATTAATCCGTACTGCCCCCAGAGTTTTAGGCGAAAGTGCAGTTGCATTGTATTCTCTTGCTATTTTTTGGTTACTCCACACAACTCTCACTTGTCCTTGAACTGCGTACTTTAAATATTGGTGAACTGTTGAAGCCACAACATGCATCCTAGAGAGCCAGGACCTCCCAAAGATCACATTATAACATGTGGGGTAATCCACCACAATGAATAATACCTTGGACATTGATAAGGAAAGATATTCTTGAGGGACTAAAGTGATAAATTCTGTAATTATAGGATTAAATTAGGTTTTAGGAGAAACCGGAGGGTTAAATTGTAAATATGACAATATGTAACCGTTTCTCTAACTAACTCACCTTGCCTATTTAAAGAGGCTGAAGGAGTTATTTTGACCTATGAAATATTCAGAGGTACTTTTCACTACTTGAAATTCTCATTGTAGACTCTCTGTTCTTAATTCACTCATTACAACTTTAATTCACACCAAATTGGCGCTAGAAGGAGGGGACGAGGATACCTTGATCAACAGATCAAAAATCGACGTTCGAGTTCTCGTTTTTTAAAGTTTTTCGGTCGAATTTTCATATTTCGTTTGATTTTTCGCTGTTTGAAGATGAATCCAGAGGAAGGTGACAATCCATCCGTTCGCAAGGCGATGGAAACGCTGAAATCCGATCTGCAAGAGGCAGGTAAATCTGTTCCAATTCAATCAGTCCAATTTGACTTTGAAGGAAAAATGAATGAGATGATTAGGAAGGTGGCTGAACTTGATGAATTCGTAAAAAAGAAGAGAAATAATGATGGTGCTAGGCTTAGGTCTAAGATTGCTGGGGGCGATCGGAATGATCAGTCGGATCAGTCGATGGACGATGGCGATGATCACTATGAGCAGCGCAAAGCGCGTTCTGAGCAGAAAAAAGAATATAGCGCGATAAAGAGGAAAGAAAAGTTACAAAGGCGACTGTATGAAAACTCTAGTGATGACGAGAATTTTGAAGATTCTGAATCTGATGAAGCACCGAGGTATGAACGCTCTCGAGGCCGTTCAAGAGGAACAGAGCGTGAGTTCCGGCCAGCTCAGGCGTATAAGGAGGGAAGGAAGAAGAAAGAGAGGCGAGTATACTCACCTCGGAAATACTCGCCTCGGAGGTGTTCGCCTCAGAAATATGAAGGTGAGTCCAGCTTATATGCAACTGTGGGGATGAGAAATGAGGACCAGTATGTCCAGGGGGTTGACTGGAGGGATTCACCACTGGTCAGGGAGATTAGATCTGTGCCGCTACCGAGGCGGTTTGATATTTCTAAAGTTGAAAAGTTTGATGGGACTCAAGATCCCGATGACCACATAGAACAATTTAAAAACTACATGACTAATTTCGAAGATGATGATAGATTAGTGTGTAGAGCTTTTTCTCAAACGTTTAAGGGAACTGCGCTAAAATGGTTCAATAAGATTCCCAAGGAATCGATTGCAAATTTTAGAAGTTTTTACACTGCTTTTCGGAGACAGTTTGTGGGAAGCAAGGAAATGAGAGCCAATGGAGACACGATAATACAGTGCAAGCAGGTTGTGGGAGAGAAGTTGAAAGATTATACAAAGAGGTTTGTGTCAACAAAGGCTGAATTGGATGACTGTGAAGAAAATGTGGCTATGGCAGCGTTCAGGCAAGGGCTGTTGCCTGGGGATTTAGCCGATGAGACAACGAGGCGCAGGGCGTTAACTTTTGGAGCTCTTATGGCCCAGGTTGAGGACCAGATTAAGGTTGAAGAATCGACGAGGGTTCGAGGAGGTGCTAGTATTGTTCAGAAGGGGAGTGGACAATCTAACGTCTCAAACAACAATACCTCGCGTCCGAAGAACAATCAAAATGTTTCTAATCGAGGAACCTCGAACTCGTATCAAGGGGGATATAATCAACATAATTCTAACAATCAGCAGCAATTTAGGTCCAGGTCGAATGTGTGGGTAAGGCCAGATTACTATGCAGATTTAACTGAGAGCGTGGCTTCAATATATGAAAAAACAAGGGGAACAATCAATTTTAGAAAGCCACCAGCTATCAACAGACCAAGAGAGGAGCGAAATAATAAATTCTGTAGGTATCATGAAGACATCGGCCATGATACAAATGATTGCATTGCCCTGAAGAAGGAGATGCAAATTCTGATCGAAAATAGAAAGTTGTTAGAATATGTCAGGAAGAATGCCAAGGCAATAGCTCCCAAAGGAGGTAATCCCAATTCTAAGCAGGAAACTGCGTTAATGATTTTAGATGTTGCAGGTGAGGCAGATGGTTTCGATGTAGCCTCGGAATATGTCGAACCAGACCCCAGTCGACTATTGTTAATGTCGATAGATGAGCCGATGCGTTAGGGACGTGTTCGAGATCTGTGTGCCTTTTTCGAATCACTAACTATATTTGGAGGGGATTCGATGACCAACAACACCAATAATTCGAGGAAGAGGCATATAGTAAATTTAACGCGACAAATTGAGGGAGGCGCGTCGGCACATCTAGGCAGCAGAAAGGATGTGCCCTTTATAATATTCGACGGAGATGATTTGAGGGGCATTACTGGGCCACATGAGGATGCGGTGGTCATTGGAGCAGAGGTATGCGGGGTGGAGATTCGACGAGTGCTGATCGACACAGGAAGCTCTGCTAATGTGCTTTTTAAGTCAACGTATGATAGGTTGACTGCACCACCTCGAATAGAAAAATCAGAGAGGACTATCATTGGGTTTACCGGCGCATCAGCAATTGTGATAGGTGAATTCGAAGGTGAAATTTCCTTGGGAAAAGGGCCTTTCAAGAAGAAAGTACAGGTACTCTTTGTGGTGGTGGATTGTCCATCAAGTTACAACGCTATTCTTGGGAGGTCATGGTTGGCCAAAATGTACGCTGTAGTTTCTACAGTTCATCAGTGTCTGAAGTATGTGGTCGAGGACAGAGTTGGCGTAGTCCGAAGTGACCAAAAGGTGGCAAGAGAATGTTATGCTGCTGCATTTAGGTTACGAGGTAAAAGTTCTGATGATCTCATGGAGAGTTAGCAGTTCGGGGGGTTGTCCTGTGGTGAAACAGACGAGGGAATTGATGATCCGAGGTCAACCCCGAGTTCTGTAGTGGTCAATGAAGAAATAGAGGAATATATTTTTAATAATGGCAGGGTACTTCGAATTGGCACTCTGTTATCTTTGTCGATGCGAGAAAAGTTGTTGAATTTTTTGTCTGAAAACTTGGATGTGTTTGCCTGGAGATCCGAAGATGTAGTAGGGGTCCCAAGCAACATCATATGTCATAGCCTAGCGGTTGATCCGAAGGTCAAACCAATTATCCAAAAAAGAAGGGCTTTTTCATTGGAGAAATCTGAGGCCATAGTTGCCGAAGTGGATCGGTTATACAAGATGGGGCACATTAGGGAGGCCAATTATCCGAGGTGGACGGCTAATCCGGTGGTAGTAAAAAAGAAGAATGGAAAATGGCGAATGTGTGTGGACTTCACAGATTTGAATAGAGCCTGTCCAAAAGATCCTTTTCCGGTGCCTCGAATAGATCAGTTAGTGGATTCCACTTCGGGAAATAAAATTCTGACTTTCATGGATGCATTTTCGGGGTATAATCAAATTCGAATGAATCCAGATGATGAAGAAAGCACAACTTTTATTACTGATAGAGGTTTGCATTGCTATAAAGTAATGCCATTTGGATTGAAAAATGCTGGATCAACATATCAGAGGCTGATGAATAAGGCGTTTGCTTCACAGATTGGGAGAAATATTGAAGTCTACATCGATGACATGCTTGTTAAAAGCAAATGTGATGATGAACATATTGATGATTTAGAAGAAACGTTTTTGAATCTTAGAGCCATTCAATTGAAGTTGAATCCAGAAAAATGCACATTTGGAGTCAGATCTGGCAAATTTTTGGGGTATATGATTAGTGAAAGAGGAATCGAGGTGGATCCAGAACAGTTGAAGGCCCTGATATCGATGTCTTCACCTCGGAATATCAAAGAAGTGCAAATGTTAACAGGCAGGTTAGCAGCTCTGAACAGATTCATTTCTCGTTTTTCAGATAAGTGCTTGCCTTTTTTCCAGGTGCTGCGTAAACCCAATAATTTCGAGTGGACTTCGGATTGTGAAGAAGCCTTTTTGAAGATAAAAAATCTTTTGTCCTCTCCTGAAATATTATCAAAGCCTCGGAAAGGAGAGCAGTTATTTTTGTATATAGCAGTGTCAGATTATGCAGTGAGCGCAGTTCTGATCAGTGAAGACACAAAAATTTCGAAGCCTGTTTACTATGTCAGCAAAAGTTTGGTTGATGCTGAGAAACATTATTTGAAGCTCGAAAAATTGGCACTGTGTATAGTAGTGGCAGCAAGAAAGATGCGCCCTTACTTCCAGGCATATCCATTAAAGAATGTTTTACAAAAACCAGACATTTCAGGAAGAATGACCAAGTGGTCTGTGGAATTGGGAGATTTCGATGTGCTATTTTCTCCTCGAACAGCTATCAAAGCTCAAGCTTTAGCAGATTTTTTGGTGGAGTTTCACTCAAGCAGATCCGAGGAGAAAGATGCAGAAAAGGTGAATGAGAATCCGACGTGGACAATTCGAACTGATGGGGGATCCAGTAGTAAAGGGTCAAGTGCAGGAGTTGAATTGGTGGCACCAACGGGGGAATTTATGTTTCAAGCTATAAAATTTGGCTTTCATGCTTCAAATAACGAAGCTGAATATGAGGCTGTGCTAGCAGGGTTGCGGTTGGCGAAGATTTGTGGAGCAATGTTTGTACGGTTGGAAACAGATTCACAGTTGGTAGTTAACCACGTTAAAGGGGTATCAGAAGCTAAAAAAGAGCGTTTGGTTTTGTACTTACAAGAGCTTCGGGGGATGATGGCACAGTTTGAAAATGTCGAAGTGGAACATATTCGAAGAGGAAACAACACTATGGCTGATTCTTTGGCAACGATGGCTTACTCAGAAGAATACCCATGGATTGTAACACAACCATCGCCTTCGATCATATCGAATTCTGAGCAATGTGAAGTTGTTGATGAGGTGGTAAATAATCCGACGTGCGCTCGAGGAGATTGGAGGTTTGACTTGTTACACTTTATTTCGAATGGAATATTGCCTATGGATAAACACTTGCTCAAGAAAATAAAGTACAAATCCCTTGGCTATGTGGTACTGGACGGAGTATTGTACAAAAGGTCTGCTTCGAAACCTTTACTACGATGTTTAAGTAAGGATGAGTCTCAGAATGTTCTGTCTGAACTGCATGATGGAGATGGGTCAGCTCATTGTGGGTTTAGAGCTTTAACACGTAGGGTATTGTTGGCAGGATATTATTGGCCTACCATTTTGCAAGATGCCAAGTCGTTAGTTCGAAGTTGTGATACTTGCCAAAGGTATGCAAATTTAATACACAAACCAGCGGTACCCCTAATGACAATTTCAGAGGCGGTTCCTTTCGATAGATGGGGAATTGATTTAGTGGGACCATTACCTATGGCTTCTGGTGGGAGACAAATGATTATTGTTGCGGTTGATTATTTTTCGAAGTGGGCAGAGGCAGAACCCTTAGCTGGGACAAAAGCTAAGGATGTAATCAAGTTTATTCAAAGTAACATTTGCTACCGTTTTGGAATACCTCGGAAAATAACAACTGATAATGGTCCTCAATTTAATAACAAGGAAATGGACTCTTTTTGCTCTTCGAAAGGGATACAGAAATGTTTTTCCACTCCTTTTCACCCCCAGGCAAATGGACAGGTAGAAGTTACAAATAGATCTATTTTGGATGGCTTGAAGAAAAATTTGGCAGGAGCAGCAGGGAAATGGCCAAATTTTCTTCAAGAAGTACTATGGGCATATAGAACAACTCCTAGAGAGGCTACAAAAGAGACCCCTTTTTCTTTAGTATATGGGATGGACGTTGTGTGCCCTGCTGAATCTACGTTGCCCTCTTATAGACTACTACAATATTCCGATGCAGATAACGATGAGGCTAGAAGGGTGGAACTTGATTTGTTGGAAGAAAAAAGGGTCAAGGCACATTTAAATGTGATTCATTATCAAACGTTAATGAGAAGCAGGTATGATGCTAAAGTTAAGAGAAGGGAATTCAAAATTGGCGATCTAGTGTTGCGAAAAGTGTTTCTTCACACTAAGGATAAACACCTCGGAAAATTGGCTCCGAATTGGGAAGGTCCTTATGAAGTTAAAATGAGGGTCAAACCAGGTTCTTACAGGTTATCAGATCGAGAAGGGAGGATGCTTAAGCACCCTTGGAACATAGAGCACTTGAAATTGTACTGTGAGTAAAATTGAACTTTGAATTTTTGTAAAACAGACATACTCTTTCCTTATCTGTTGGCCCATAAAGGTTTTAACGAGGTGTCTGATTAATATTGAATTTTTTAATAAAATTTCTTTTGGCCATTGGTTGTTTGTTATGATGTGTGATTTATTATTTTGGTAATTTGGCAAGGATTGATCATCTTTGAAAGTTGACCAAGAATAATTTTCCGAAGCGATAGCTTTGAAGAAACAACCAAATTTTTTGAGGTGCCACGTCTTATGAGTGCATCTATTTTTCGAGGTGCCACGTCTTATGAGTGCATCTATTTTTCGAGGTGCTACGTCTTATGAGTGCATCTATCTTTCGAGGTGCCACGTCTTATGAGTGCATCTATTTTTCGAGGTGCCACGTCTTATGAGTGCATCTATTTTTCGAGGTGGCTTGACTTAAGCATTTATGTTTAAGAATAACCAGTTTAAACAAGTATACCAGAAATTTAAGATATAAAAAAAAAAAAAAGATAACTGATTTCATCGTGGAATAAAATACGAAGTTTACAAAAAGAAAAGGAGGGAGTACTTAGTCACATACACAAAAAACAAAAACAAGTTGCTTAGCCTATTAGGCATCATCTTCTTCTCCTTCTGATGATTCCTCTTCGGAACTATTTCCTTCTTCTGAGGAGGAGCTTGGTGGCGCTTCGAAAGCTTCCTTGGGGCGCTGATCTTCTGGAACTCGTTTCCAAAGGTCTGATAAGTCTAGTCTTGGACAAGCAGCATGAACTTCTCGAAGAAGCTGAATAGATGTATCAATTTGAGTTTTCTTCATGCCTTCGAGCATCACAGAACTAACTTTAGTTTCAGCCTTTTTGACTGCAGCTTTCTTTTCTTCTTCGAATCCTGTTCGAAGTGTAGTAATCTCACTTTGGCTTTTTTCTAGTTTATCTTTTGTTTCCTTAATAAGTGCCGTAGCATCGGAGATGGCAGTAGAATGTTCAGCCTTCAGACTTTCAAGAGCTTCCAGATGAGTAGTTTTAAGAGCTTCGACTTCCTCCCTGTGTTTTTTAAGAAGCTGTTCTTTCTCAGCTTCGAATTTTTGGAGTGCTTCATTTTTCGAAGTCTTTTCAGACTCTGTTTCTTTTCTGCTTCTAACTAACTCTTGGGCAAGACACTCCAATTGGCTTTGAGATTTTCTCACCTCTTCGTATAATTTTGTGACTGCAGTAATTAAGTTTGGGAAAGGTTGAAGAAGCGAAATTACCTCATCGGATTTCTCTGAGTGAGGAAAGACTAATGGCTGATGAACAAGAGCGAAGGGGTTAGATGTTGAAGCTGTAGCAGCCTCGGTAGAAATTGGTGGAACAACGTTGGCAGGTTGAGAGCCAGAAAGTACAAAATCTCCACTTGAGTTGAAGTCATCAAAGTTTAGATAATCATCTACT
Organism: Limnanthes douglasii subsp. nivea; assembly: GCA_036936605.1. Lineage (NCBI taxonomy): Eukaryota > Viridiplantae > Streptophyta > Magnoliopsida > Brassicales > Limnanthaceae > Limnanthes > Limnanthes douglasii. Next base: position 243,632,658 of record JAUPFV010000002.1, read on the forward strand.
TGTTTATCTTCAAGGGTTATTCCTCCTTCAGGATTCTCCTCAACAAAAGTTTTACCTTGTGCTTCGGAAGCTAGCACAGCCTCTAGTAAATCAGCCTCATTCTTTTCATTGGGCTTGTTAGACTTATTCTCTTTCTTCTTTGGAGAAGTGTCCTTTTTCTTTTTCTTCTTCAGGGTAGGCTGGTCTTCTTCGGTTATGGTGGGAAGTGAAGGTGCAGACGTTTTTCTTTTCCTTGTACTCTTCGAAGTCTTGGGAGGCTTAGCCCTGCTTGTGTTGGCTTTCTGGGTCATTTTCCTTTTCTTTTTCAAAGGTAGATGGCTGTCACTTCGGTTCCGAAGAGGAAGATAGCATTTCCCATCTGGTGCAAGTATCCTCTCAACTGCCAGAAGGGGATCTGGTGGCGTCATCGGATCCTGAGGGAAGTCGGCCCCTAAAGATATGCGCCAGAGATGGCTATTAACGAAGTTAATGGGCTCGAATGCTGAATGAAAACCATTGCCCCAAGATTTTTCAGCCCACTCAGCCATCTTTTGGAAGATAAGCTTGGCTTCTTTTCGACGACCCTTAAACCGCCTCGGAATTTCTAAAGAGAGAAAAATAGTTAGCTAAGTAGATTGATTCAAAAACAACTAGATAAACAAGGGAAGGTATCACTTACTACTGTCTCTCCAAGTAAGGGTGAGTCTGGAAGGATTGGCATCGGAAATTTCTTTGCCATTTTCCCAGGCGCCTGACAAAAAAACGAACCTTTGTTTCCAGAATTTATCGGCTTCGAGGAGGTCGTCGATAATTTTCAAGTCATCTTCAAGGGTTAAATAATAAAATGGCAGAACAGGGCCATTTGAGACTTTGGTTACTGAGATGAAGTCCTCGATTTCGAGGGGAATACCTCCAAGCCTTGACACCATAATTGCTGAGAACAAGGTGAAGAGCAAGTTGGGAGTAACTTGTGTTGGGCATAGTCTGTGGATTTCGAAGAACTTTACTATCATCGGATCCAGGGGAAACCGAAGTCCCCAGTTAAAGAGCTCAGGGTACACTACCAGCTCATCTTTTTGGCAGTTCAAGGGTGTCTCTCCTTCAACTAGCAGTCGAAGCGTCATATTGTCAGTTAACCCCCATAGCTTTCTGAGGTGCTCTTTCTCTGATTCGAGGTAGTAGCTGTAAGATACATTCTTCAAGGCAAGAATGTACCAAGCAGAAAGAGGCTTGAGATTTTCCTGAACTAAGGAGGCAACGTTCTCAGGCAGTGTAATGAGACCTTTTTTTCCTCGAGTTTTCTTTGGAGGAGCTACACCATCAGCCTCGGATTCCTCCTCGGCATCAGATTCAGTAGCTTCTGAATCGTCTTTTTTGTGACCTTCCTCGGAGTGACTTCGAATTTGTGTCTCTTGTTGAGTCACAGGAATTGGCTGACTACACTCTGGTGTAGTATCATCCACTTCTTGTGGGGGAGGAGGAGAGTGTTGAGGAGTAGGAGAGGTTTTTGCTTCTTCACCCATTACTAAGAAAGGTGATTTTTTGGCGCGTTTAGCTCTGATAGCCTCGAATTGAGGAGGAAGTGTTTTGGATTGAGGGTTTTTTGTCTCTTCGACTTGAAGGACAGGTGATTTGAGTTGTGATTTGTTATAAGTGGGTGGCTTGTCTAAAGTAACTACTTTAGATTTTCGATGAGGTCTTAGTAATGAAGATTTGGCTGGATTTTGGAGAGAAGAGGTTGTTGAGCTATTTTCTGGGTTAGAAGCTAGAGGTGAAGACGAAGTGGCAAGGTTTGGATTGAAGTTGCCGTATTTAAAAGTGGTGCAGGAAGAGTGAGGACCGTTATAGATCAACCCAGCAGCTTTGTATTCTTTGGCTCTTCGAGAAATACAAAGATAATCGTAGGCTCCGAAGACTTGGTTACTGGAACCAGGAAAAAGATTTTTCTTTGATCTTACTGGTCTTCTGGGTTTAAATCTATTGTATCTAGGGTATCTTCTCATACAATGGGTTTTGGTATGAGAGATTGCTTGGGTAGGCAAGAAAAGATGAACAGGTTGAAGATGAACAGGTTGAAGATGAACAGGTTGAAGATGAACAGGTTGAAGATGAGCAGGTTGAAGATGAAGAACAGATTGGAGATGGTTCAAAAGGTGGATTCTCTAAAAAGCTCTTACTGAATGAATAGCTGAGTATTTATAGGGTAAAGAGTAACGTCGAGAATGTGAAAGTGTGGAACAAGTAATCTGTTTTCATTGGGTGGAATATGAAACGAAAAGGAAACTAGTGATGTCACGAGTCTACTACTAGAAGTCTAATCAGTCCATCAAGTAGGGTTTAGAGATTTCGAAGTGTTATTAAACTATGCGTGAAGTAATAATGTTTGAAAACCAAAGGCAAAGCAGTACCACGAGGAGTTAAATTCGACGAGGAGTTAAATTCGAAGCAGTTGAGAAATTCGTTTACACTTACTCACCAATTCGAAGAGAGTCCTAGTTCATTGAATTTAATCATAATAAAGATGTAAGATGATGCTGATCCGAGGAAGAATTCGAAGAGCCAATAGTTCTTATACATTAATGTATAAGAACTAAGGGGGCTACTGATAAGGAAAGATATTCTTGAGGGACTAAAGTGATAAATTCTGTAATTATAGGATTAAATTAGGTTTTAGGAGAAACCGGAGGGTTAAATTGTAAATATGACAATATGTAACCGTTTCTCTAACTAACTCACCTTGCCTATTTAAAGAGGCTGAAGGAGTTATTTTGACCTATGAAATATTCAGAGGTACTTTTCACTACTTGAAATTCTCATTGTAGACTCTCTGTTCTTAATTCACTCATTACAACTTTAATTCACACCAGACATCTTCTTGAAAGGGCCTTTGCCCAACAATACTTCCTCCTCAAATTCTCCGATCACATCCGCAGAGCTCCCTGTGAAGCCTACAATGGATATGTTCGAATGCTGAATCACTGCTGGATTTTTTATCTGTTTATAGGAACTTAAAAAGCAAATATTGGTTGAGCTGCCAGTGTCAATAAAAATTCGTCTCATGTTGTCGCCCTAATCGAAGCTCCTATTACCACAGCATCCTCATAAGGCCCAGCTATGTCTCTTAGATCATCTTCATAAAAAACAATGAAGGGAAAAGGAATTTGAGATTTATAGGAAGCCATGCCTCCCTCCAACTGAGTAGCTAGAGTGTGAACATGCCTCTTCCTTGAAGGAGTTGTCGTTGTCATAATATCCCCTCCGAATATAGTAAGTGACTGAAAAAAGCTTATGAGTCTAGACACTGTCTTAGTATGTTCTATTATAACCCCCACTTTATTCCGGGTTGGATCAAGATCCAAATACTCTGATTCGACATCAAATCTTTCAATGATTACCATAGCCCCGTCGGGAGCAGATGTCCCTGCATTGTTCGTTGGGCCACTCCGGTGAGCATTGTCAGACCTATTTCCACTTCTTCTCTTGACATAAGCTCCCAGCTTCCCCCTTTCAATCAGATTCTGCACCTCTTGTTTTAAAGCGATGCAATCCTCGGTGTTATGGCCAATATCATGATGATATTGGCAAAAACAAGTATTACGACTTTCCCTATGAGATTGAAGTGTTTCCAGCTTCCTGAAATGTACCTCATCTTTTGTTTTGTCATAGATGATTACCATATTTTCTTTCAATTCAGCAAACCACTCCGGTTAGACCCAAGGTCCTCGTTTATTTCTAGACTGCTGGCTCTGAGCTAGAGCTGGGTGGGATTGAGTCTGTTTGGCCCTGTTAGGCCACTGTCCGGTTTCTTTGGCCTTGTATCCGGACTGGTTCTGGTTTGGAGCAGCTGGGGCAGATCTCAGTTGCATGTGTACCTTAGTCTTCTTTGTTTCATTTACATTGATTTGTTTTCCCACCTGATTTAGCAAACCGCCCCAGGTCATGGCCTTCTTCCTGGTTACCGTATCGGCCAGATTCCCAGGGTTTAATCCTTGTCTCAAAGAAGCTATTGCTACATGCTCAAAGCAATCAGCTAACCCATTCTTTATGTTTACGAACCGGCTTATATATTCTTTCAGTGATTCACTTGGCTTTTGGGCACAATGGATAATAGTATCTTCATTGCCATTCACCTCCTTACTCCCCATAAACTACCTTCGGAAGGCCACCCAAAACGTATTAAAGTTTCTGATACAACCTTGTGGTAAGCTGTTGTACCATTTCAAAGTACTTCCCGTAAAGGATTGAGAGAAGGCTCTACAAAGAAGTTTGTCATCATCATCAAAATTCATCATAAATTTTTTAAACTGTTCCAGATTGTTGTCCGGATCTTTGCTCTCATCATACTTCTCCATTTTAGTACTGTCAAGCCTCTTAGGAAGGTTTTCGGACAATATTTTGGAGGACAATGTCGATTGCCTCCAATTTCGACCACGACTAAATACCGTGTCTTCATTAGGTGTTGCAAAAATACCTGGCTTATCATGGAAAGCAAAAAGATCCAACAGCAGTTGATCCACATGCCTACGACTATGGTTGTGGCTGTGAGATGACCCTTTTCTCGGATGCCTCTTTAATCTCCCATGCCCATCCCTCTTTCTTGAGTATTTTTTTACCAACTTTTGTTTCTTCTTGGATCTTCCCTCATCACTGCTGGATGACAAGGACTCCTCAAGCCCATCCTCATTCAAGGAGCTACTAGAAGACTCAGACTCTGAGCTCTCCACCGGCTTCGACCGGTGAGATTTCTTGGAACTGACATGGGTCTTTTTTTAGCTCAAGTGAGTCTTTGCTGGTGGGTCATTCTCCCTTGGGTTGTCAGTATGGTGAATGGCTGACACTTTTGAATTTTTATTTAAACCCATCTCTGCCTTTTTAGTGACCCTCAACGCTTCTATTTCGGCTTTCAGCCTGTCTCGTTCTTCGGTCGTGTACTCATTGTTTTCTCCCACCACCTCTATCAAATGTGGTGGCACTGCTTGTTCGTCCGAATTCATCCGAACTTGTTTTTCTTACTGGTCTCGAATGCTAGATTCAGGCACCTTCTCCTCCCACTGTGGTCGCTAATTTCGTGTGGTTTATTTTAAGTTGAGGGTAATTTTGTCAAGTGTTTTGGAGAGTTTTAAGGGTATTAAATGTTTGGGTGTTTTGTAGTGAGAGATTTAAGCTTCCTGGTTGTATTAAATGTTCATTACCCTCATTATGAAAGTAGTTGGGTATTTATACCCTTAATTATGGACCCGTGGGATTTCGGGTCAAGTTATGAAACCAGGTCAAGTTTAAGGACACATTTACTTAATAAGCTGATTAGCACCTAGCTTAGTCAAAATGGGTTTAGTTATTTAATACTTTTGTCATGTCTGGATAGTTCAGTGGGCGCTTATTATCCGAATTTCCTTTGTCTGAATTTCTCAGTGAGTAATGGTGAATTTGTACGGACTCATCAATATGCAATATACTGTCATAATTATCATCCTCTACAAGTTAGCTACTCCAATCAACACTGAAAAATCTAGAAAATGTTAATGAGTATCAAAGAATTTACTGAAGAATTTATATGTTAGAAATTAAGAAAATTTGATCTGACATTTTTGTTTGATAAATGGTGTAATATCAAGCCTCTAATTCAATTATCTAAAGATGAAAATAATTATTGGTACATAAAAAGTAAATTCTATTAAAGTGGAGATGGTTGGCTTATTTTAAAAAATTCTAACTCTGTCTTACCTTTTGATAATTAAAAAATTAAAAAAATTTAACATAAAGGACTCAGAGAATGATGAAATTATCTGGACTTTAGCTTCAGATGGAAGATTCTCTATAATACGCACTTGCAACAAGCTAAAATAAAGAAAATAAGTCATAAACATATATAAAATAATATAACGCCTAAGAAATGTTCATTACTCCTTAGGACATATGGAGGATCTTAAATCAATGGATACTTGTAGACTTTGTTCTTTAAAAAACATTTCCCTTTAGTATAATGTTAATTACGTGACAAGTCAGAAACCATTTACCATTTGTTTGTTTAGTGTGATACGTCATGGAAAGTTTGGAGCTATTTTGGTGGCCTCTTTATCATTACTCTTAGTAGATACATGACACCGACACATATTATTAGGTGATGGTTTTGGTAAACTAATAAAGAAGTGCATATTTGTACCATCATACCCCTAATTATTTATTGAATTATATGGAAAGCTAAGAATTATGCTAAACATAAAGACCTTAGCTACTCTATTATTGATATTATAGACTATATTAAGAAAATTATCTCATATTTAGACACTTCTAACATGCCAAAAATGACTCATTGGTCTAAATACTTTAAGTTTTCCTCTAAGCTTGGTTGTTTAAACCATTTATCAAAGGAAAGAATAAGTCATATACTTAATTGGCAACCTTCATTTGGTTTCAGATTAAAACTGAACTGATGTTTCATATAGTACCAATAGTGAGGCCTTAGGTGGTCTTATTAGGAATAATTTTGGAGATATAGTCATAGCCTTTGGTATGATATACATAAAACATACATCAATTATAGCAGAAAGTAGGGTAATATTGGATGGTTTATTACTTTGTAAGGAAAATAATTTCAATAATATTGATATAGAATTAGACTCACTTGTTCTAATTAAAATGTTGGCTCGTGACAAAGCTCTTTGGGTCACTAATGGATGTTGTAGGAAGCTTATGACTTATTCTATGACTATTAAACATATTTCAAAAGAACAAAATCACGCGGCTAACTGGATTACTAAGTGAGCTTCAAAGTAAAAAATTAAATCTGACTTCAACCAAAGTCAAGCTCTTAATCAATTAAGTGTTATAACACTTCTTGAAAGCTTGGGTGTAGGTTACTAAAGAACTATAGACTAAAACGCTCTATGAAATGTAACATTATTCAAACAGATATTGTGTATCCAAATTTCATGCAAGACATCGAAACTCAGCCTGGATATAGCTAAGTTTAAATTGTATACCTTATATCATCTTATTTATGGAAACTAGATATAGATTATTAATCTAACAAAATTAATAGGAAATTCATGACTATCAATATACTAGCAAGTTCTGTTTTGTAGGTTAATGATTCAAAATTTGGAATAACAAATTCAAGATGGAAGATCGAAACAATATTTGGACATGGAATTGATTGAAGAGACTTCAATATCCAAAGGTTTGATTCTAGAAGAACTATGAAAAAAATATGAATTTGCTGGGGAAAAATTGTCTTTGAAATACATTCACTGCAACAGGTCAAAGATTATAAGGAAATCAATTAAATCCAAATAAATTATATCGTGTTTTATCCTTGAAAGAATCATAAGGTAGAATTTTTTTTAGCTCACCTTATGCTTTTCCTGCTTCAAACGCTGAAAGAAAAAAAAAACCAAAATAAATTAGCTTATTTTCATCAAATTTACCGCTTTGACGTTCAAACTGACGCCTTAAATTCAGTCACAAAGCTATAGGCCATACACTTTGTATTGGTCAAACTCTTTAATTGTAACCCTTTTAATATCAATACATAGTTTTTTATTTTAAAAAATGTCAAATATTTATTTTAGTGAAAATGTTGTGATGGTTTGGAAACTATGAATTTTTAACTTTATATAAAACCAAACTCGTAAGTTACTATTGATAAATTTATATATCAATACTTATCGTTGTATATGACGTCAACCTATGTCAATTACATTTTACAGTAACCAACAAAGAAATAGTTAGGGTTTTGTGATTTAGAAAATAATATTTATAAGATTTTTTTTAAGGATAGTTAAAACCCCTTTCTTCAATCTCTACTAAAATCGATATCTATGATGAAAAAATCGCAATAACACTGACTTGTCTCCTATGATTTTCCTCGATTGAGTCTCGTTTTTTACTCATACTAAAATAAATTCATAGTTAATTATATATCTATATTTAGTATTGTTAATAAAATTATAAAAAAATAGTCACTCTTTATGTATATAAATATTTTGATCTAGTACTACTTATCAAGTTTTCTATTGCGAATTCATTGAACTGAATTTAGCAGAAATAACCAGGAATGCATTCAAAATCGGAAGTCATATAATCATTCATAAATAAAAAAATTAGTCTATAAAAAAGGTGAATGAATAATATATTATTGTTAATCATATACCCATCATACACTATGTTTAGCCCAAAGATAGTATGGGCCAATCAAATCAATATATAATCTAACTTAAACCAATCAAGAAAAATAACATAACTTGTCAAGCCAAATAAGATAAAGAACCAAACTCAGGTAACCAAAATAAAATTAGACAAAATGAACTAATCAAACCAACTAAAAAATAATAAACCAAACTCAATTAATCAAACTTAAAGCAGATAAATTCATTTAATAAAAAAACTAATATGAATAATAAAACTCAATTAACACTTCTTAATCAAACCAAATAATTATATGCAATGATTAAAACATATATTTTTATATACTTACATCATTATTGAAGACATTATAGATTGTGTATTCCTCATGCCCCTTCTTCAAACCAGGTACGTGAGGTAACAATTCCTCGAACATCGTAGAAATATTTGATATTACTCCCTTAGTACCACCAATATGAGTAACAATGTTCTACCCTCTTCTAGTTTTAAAATGAAAACGAAGCAAGACAAAATATTAAGTAGATTCTTTAAAACATAAATTACAACTAACAACATATTTATGAACGTATATCGAATACGATGAAGGGTTGTAAGATGTTTCACCAGAAGAAACTAAATCTTGTGATTCCATCTCAGTAATATCACTTATATTGTGACTAAAAACACTACTAGTCCCCCATGTTTCATGATTCTCACATTACAGTCCATTGTGATCATTTGTGTAACATAATGATCCCAACTACTTAAAATATGATAATTTTGGGTCATTGTGCTCAAAATTGACCCAAAAGGCTATGTAATAACCTAATATATAGCAAAATATGTTGCATTTTTAGTCATTCAACTTTGTGTTCTAAGTTTATCCATTATCTTTCGTATTACCTTCTACATTATCCTCAACATCATCTTCCACCTAATATTAAAATTAAAATTCTAAAGTATATATAGTCTTAAATTCCATTTTCTCAATTCTTAACCATAAATTAAAAACTTGCTTCTACCTTATATAAGAAAACTCATTTTCTTTCTTCACCAAATATATTTGATCCCTTCTTTAATTTTTATTCTTTAATTTTGTGTGTGTTTGATGTGTAATCCAAAAATTCCCTTACTCTAAAAGTAGCTAATCACCTTCTTAATCATCACCTTATGTCCAAATTAATTTATAGATTGAAGTTTTACCATTTATTTTCTTATCTTTGTGTTTATATTATTTAAATATTTATTTTTATCTTATTTTCTCTTGTTTGATTAATTAGAAAAGGAAATATGTTTTCTCATTGTGTTACTATCTTTAAGTTTTGGTTATAACTCAAAAAACCTCTCAAAGAGAAATTTTACAGTTTTTTTTTGCGTTTGAGAAAAAAATACAAGCCTCAGATAAACAACCTAAGTTATTGTAGATCATAAAGTTCGAGAAGATTCAGATTCATTCAAAGTGGTTCAAACTTATGGATCATTATTATGTGATAAAAATAAAAATATTGTTAGTGATAGACATATCGAATAACTTATCGATCTAACGAATCACTTGTTGGATCTATTTGATTCATATAAGAAATTATTTATAAAACCGATATTTTAGTATTATCAATTTTGATCTATTTTTTTAGTTTATATTTTTTCTTTTTTTTCTAAGTCATGAGAAATTTTATTAAAGTAATAAAGATTTGGATGTAAGCCGAAACTAAAAATATTTTAACATGGTTTCTTGTTATATAATATAACTTCATGTCCAAATATTAATATTACTCTATCTAAGTGATGAATGTTTGAAAATTCAGACAATATGCTTCTCCAACTTTCAGATTAGATTTTAGTATCTTCAGTCATTATAAAAAAACACAAAACTTTACGATAGAATAATAGTGGGTTGTATTAAATCATAAATCATGTTTCAAGTTTGTCAACCTTTAAAAAATAATTGTATACTACAAAGGTTACTGTTATGAGCCATGTAGAGAATATAAGGAGAGATGAGGTGTTTGTTGTTATAAGTCTTGAGCATATTGTAAAAAATAATGAGGTGTATATTATATCTCATACGGAACCCATAGAAAAAGAAATGAAAACCTTATTTAGGTTCGCTCCTTAAAAAGCAATCACCATAGAGAAATAACACTTTTCAGAATCCCAACTACCAAAAGTCCATGTTAATGTTCCTCTTGAATCTTTGGTCCCCAAAAATATCATCGTCCATCATGAAGCATCAGTCAAAATGATGAATAATATTTTTGTGTGTGTGTATATATATATATATATATATATATATATATATATATATATATATTTATTGATGTAGCTCAATGCATCATTATGATAAAAAAAATCCAATGAAGTTGTTACTAATTTAAGAAATTGAGGAAAGACTTCGAAGGAAGATGTTTTGCAAGTTATAAGTACTTGCTTTGATTTTCATAGTTACCTATTTGTTCTTTCCTACTTTGATCTCACCTTCCCAAGAGCCTTATATTTGGTATGGAGGGAAACCATTATTGGGCTTGGTCTTCTATCCAAAATTATCGATTTAAACATTAGAATCATACATGTTAAGTATTAAAAATATGTAACATTTCATACGCAATTAAGTGTTGACTCGTTTTTATTTGATCAAGTCTAGTTCTGTTATTCGGCTTTCTTATTTTGATCATTCATTTCAGTTTACAATTCAAAAAGAAAGAATGAATATTTATGGAGGAACCACAACTTCCTTATCATAGAAGATAATGTTTTCTTATTCTACCTTTTAGTATGGTTTGGTAAGACTATATGACTTCTTCAAGTTTATATGGTCATTTACTTGATGATACCTCAAGAATGCGCTTGATCCCTTATGTTAAGGTTTGGTTTGTTACTTTAGCTTGACCATTAACTCATGGATGGAAATGTGCTGCAAAGTTTTGTTTGATCCATCGAACTCTTTAAAATAGATCGAGCTCTTTATTCTAGAGTTGTGTTCCAGTATTTACTGTTATAACTATTGTAATTTCATATCTGTAACATATATTAACTCTTGAAAATTGATAACCTACTTGGCTCAGATTCTCGCCAATGGTATTGCATCCATCCACCTTGAGAAGTAATCTACTTCTACCAAGAAGTCGACCCAGTAATACTTTTGCATGTGGTCCCATGATGTTTACTTCATACTTAACAAATTAAATTGTTTCAAAAATATAATTCATTGATGTTGTTGTTTATATTGAATTAGAAAATCATTGGCATGTGTCACAATGCTAAAAATGATTTAAGACTATATGGATCGTTGACTAATAATATCATGCAAGAAAACTTTAAAGTATAGAGGGTATTATATCCACAATGAGTCCATCATTATCCCTCATAAATTTATTCTATAACATATAAAGATTCATCATAGCCTAAATATATGATCAAAGGCCTAGTTAAATCTTCGCGATACAATATTTCAATGACCCATACATATCTTGTTTATTTGATATTAATATTTTCTTGTATTGTTTTCTCTATAAGGTATAAGTTAATTGGTCTTCATCATTCTTGATGTTCGTCAATAACCATAAGTTTCAAAAGTTATTGAGAAATGTCAAGCAACTAAGGTAGGAAAATTGTTGGTTTTCTTTAAAAAAAACACCAAAATTATTGATTTTATGCTTGATGAAGTGGCCAAAGCATCTTTCATTGCATTTTTTTTGTCCTATGCATTTTTTTCATACTCAACTGGATCAAATTTTAATATTATTGTTCTTAGTTTTTGTAGGTAGAGAATTAAACTTTATTTCCTCATTTTGATTTTCTTCAAAGCTATATTAACAACCAATAGTGAGTCAGTGAGTAACCTAATACGTCGATCTATGTAAATATGGGCTAATATGAGTCTTTATATGGTTGTCTCACATTATGATTTGTTGTTGGAAGTAGAGAAACCAAACTTGATAAATTGGCATAATAGTTCCCTTAATTAAGATGTCATATGTGTCTCAACTCCAAAACCACAATTATTAGACTCTCTATCAGCTAAGATTAACCAAAATGATTTTGGATTCTCTTCAAATGGGTTCAATATTTCTGTTTGGAACTTGATAAGAAAATCAACCGGGACTTGTGACATGATTAGAGTCTTTCGTTCAAAATGGATGTTTAAATCTCCAATTTTGACCAACCACATTGTTAAATTTCCAAAGACATCAGACTTCTGAAGTACATTTCATAAAATAAATAAGGTTTACAAAGTGATTGTGTATGATTGGAAATAAGGTTGTGTCTTTTTTGCAGCAACCACAAACGATAACTAATTATAAATATCTTATTTTCAACATTTACATGAAATTTACTAATATAGTATATGGCTCTTTAAATATCATCTTGTTCATTTACAAGGATTGCACTTACTACATAGTCATGAATCGCTTAGTGCATGTAAAAAATATCACCTAATGTCTTAGATATGTTAGAATTTTGGGAGAAGCCAAGTTTTATTGATCCTTTTTAAAACCTAAACAACATGCAAAATTTCTAATAATTTGGAAACATATATACTTAAAGCTATTATCCTTGCAGCTAGTATTTGAATCTCTTTGATTTTTCGGGTGGTTCCATGGTTGTCGGAGATATAATTGCTTTGTATCATGATTCAGTTTTTGCTAACCATATATCCAAAAAAATATTTATCATCGAACCTCAAAAGTGCACTTCTCTGAGTTTAGTTTTAGATTTGTTGCATGAAGGTTTTCAAAGGTTTCTTTCCAAATGACCATTATCCTCATTTTTGTGACTAACATGTCATCTATATATGTGTGTGTAAGTTTTTTTTTCTAATTTTGAGAGGAGATTTATTAACCAACAATTGATAAGTTATTGATGTATTATTTAGGTTGAAGGGAATTACTTTGTAAATAATTATCTATAAGTCATAAAATTTTTACGTTTTTCATCTTATGGATTCATAGAAATCTGATTGTATCTATAATATGCATCTGTGAGGGAAAAATATCTCGTTCCTCAAAGTTACATATACCATTTGATTAATATGTAGTATAGGAAATGGGTTATCGAGACTTGCTATATTGATTTTAGTGAAGTCTACACATATTCACCATTTACTAGTTTATTTTTCACTAAAATTATATTTTTTTCCTTATTGGGTAAAATGCACCACTTATGTGGTCCATTTAGCTTAACATGGTCACTTCCGTTATAATGACCTCATCTTTCTCATCCAAAAGGTTTTCATCTTTATTGGCATGAAGTTGTTATTAATGGATAATATATTACACGCTACAACAACTAGGGCACCATTTATATTATTTAGAAACCATAAGAACACATCTAAGTTTTAAGAAATTAATTGTAACAATCAATTTCGCTTGCATATATTGACCAAGACTAACTACTTTTTCTTCTTCTAAGGTAACTTTATCTAATTCCTCATATTTTCTATAATTCGAGGGGTTCCTTAGGGTGGCACATGTCTTCTAAGGTGACTAGAGGCCCTGCTTGTTGTTATTTTTAAGGAACTATAGAAGTAATGTAACATTTATAGACTATCTATTGGCTGGTGTATACTACACCTACTTTATCGTTAATTACACATATGATGTATTGATCTATGGTAAAAAAAATAGTGTGCATCTTATTTAACCAAAGACGCGTGGTTATAGCATTATATGATGATGTATAATCCACCACCATAAAAATACATTATACTTTTTTTTATTCTTTTTGTCCTAAAATTATATCCAGATTTAGTTTGTCAAGAGATATGATGATATTATTTCATGGAAAGAATGTTTGATATTCCACCGATCTTATCATATGCTTTCATAAAGATTATGTTTGATGAGGTTCAAATGTTAATAAGAATATTTCTGATTTTTCCCTTGCAATTTGAGCAACAATAACCATCACATCTCTATAAGTCCCAATTACTTATCTTAAGTCAACATATTCAAAATAAATGGAAGGGGAAGGAATTATATAAATTTGATTCGAAGACTGGCCAATTTTCTTAGTATCCATCTCATTTATGTGACACTTATTTAAGGAAGTTGTTATTCCATAAATAGTATCTTCACTAGTAGTAGATCCAACTATTTGTATGCCCGGATTTAGATCTAAAAACTCCCTTGCTTTGTTGAGTACCAATGATTCTTCTGTTACGGGTGTTAGGGCTTAGTGTTCCCCCTTGAAGTATCAACCTGAGGTTTTGAAATTTATTGTGGTGTAATGTTTCTTGGTACATCATACGATCAATTTTTTTTATAAATGCAATAAGTTTACCATCGTTGACAAGAGTTTGAATCTCGTTTTCAAGATTCAGCATTCTTTATGTGTGATGATCAGTTTGGTTATGATATTTACATAACATATCTACCAGTTCATACTTTTTTAAATGAATCGTACATTTGGTTCGGTTATAGGTAGTAACTATGTTTACTATGATTTAGGTATGTTGTATCTACGAACCCCTGTTATTTATCTTATAAGGTCTGAAATTTTTAATTGTTAGTAGGTTTTTTTCTAGTTGCTAACAATATTTTATTTTCGATTGAACAAAATCCACGGCAAGAGACTCGACATGAGTATAAACATGCTTATACGCATATTGTTTTATCCACTTTTATTCGTTATTCTTTTTAGCCAAAAAATTATATGAAATTTAAAGCTTTAAGTTTCATGCTATCCATTTGAAGTAATTTTAAACGGATTTTTTTTACCTATAAATATTACATGCCATGAATCTTGGTAGTTTTTTAGACCATTTTTGGTTTGAACGAACCTTTTGGTATACTCTCATAGGCTTTTATCTCCTTCATGCTTGAAGTAAATGATATAGTATTCATCCTCATGGATAACCTTGCTAACTATGAATTGATAGATGTAGGCGCCTCATAATGCGTCAAAAGTATGAATGAAGAATGAGGGTAGCTGATTGAACTAAGTCATTGCACTTTTTCGAAAGGTAATGGAGAAAATAATGTGCAAAAATCTATCGTCACCACAAAACCTTAGTATCTTATTTTGAAAATGTTTGATGTGATGCTCAAGATCATATACTCATTATAATTATCAATTTTATATTGGTCAAATTTGCGAGGTGCATCTCCCTTTTAAATTTTCGATGTTAATGGGAATAGAACAAGGTTGTAAGTGATATTGAATTTCAAATACTCATAGTTCGATATTCCTCAAACTTGTGGGTTTATTGTTTGATTATGTTGATTGATCGACATGATTTGTTGATTCATCAGCGCGAAAAAATCATTAGGTGAAATATGTTGGTTCGTCAGAGGCATTGTATACTAGTAAGAAATGTTAATTTACCGATGAAAGTGATGGTATATTTTACCGGTGGGAAGGATTTATCTACTTTTTGAACTTGCTGGTTAGCCGCTGGGATTTGTTTGTTCACCGGTGAAATTTGCTAACGATTTTATACAGGTTATTGGTGATTCAGATGAAAAAATAGATTAAAGAAAACATGTTTGATGTTTTATTATTGGGTCAAGTTTGACATAAAAGACCTCTGAACGAGATTATTGGTGGTTCATATGAAAAATTAGATTAAAAAAAACATGTTTGATATTTTATTATTGGGTCCAGTTTGACATAAAATACCTATGAATGAAATTGATCTCACATGTTGCGGGAGCATAAATATCTTCACACTTATCATTAGATCTAGCTTAAATCTTAATTATAAGATAGTTTTAGTTAATTAAATAAATTATTTTTATTTTATTATTTAATTAACTAATTGTAATATTTTAACTTAATTTATTCGTTCGTTATGTGTTTGGTAAAAAGAAACTATTTGAAATTATTTTAAAATGCGAAACATTACTAATTTTATCAATTTGTTGACCATGATGTGGTTAATCATATATAAATATAAAAATTAGGTAATCGTTTGTCAAACTATAAATTCTATAGAAATTTGATATGGGTTTGACTATTTGGATACTAAAGCACCTCATTATTCAATGTTTAAAATTTAGTGGTCTCGTAAAATTTATAAGTTTATAACAGCGAAGCTAAAATTGGACCGATAAAATTAACTGTTCAAAATCGAATCAATAAAATATTCGATTTTAACTTATAATAGAATCGAACTGAAATCGATAAAAACTGATTTGGTTCAATTTAGTTTTTATCAGTTTTGATTTTTAACAGTAACATTTCTAACCTAATCCATATGTTCAGAAGTTATTATCAACTTCTGAAATGGCTAGATTATGCAAATGGAACCACATTATATCAATTATAAACTAAGAGGGCTGCTAGACAACATAAAGGTAACATGTGGTGAGCCAGGGTATCAGGCTATCAGGTGTGCCAAGCAGCATCCAAATTCATAATGTGGGACGGATCCTTCTCACAGAAGGCACTAACTAACTAGCACCTTCATCGCCTCCAAAGTTGTCTCCACACCATACTCTACTCCTCCTATAACCTTTTGATTTCTTTTGCCGCTAATCAAAATATCAATCTGTCTCGTCTTGTTTATCAAATTTCCACTTCTTGATTTCTTTGCTCATAGTATATAATTACAAATAATAGTCTTTACTCGGTTCATAGTGACTATGACTATTTATTGTTTAATAAATAGATGTTTGGAAATTGGATCAATTATCTAAAGTGGACATGCAATCACTATTTATTCCATTTAGAGATAAATTGTCTTTATTTCCAAACAACAAACAATACAAAAAAAAAAGTTATAAAGAGAGTTTGAGATCAAATCACTCCCTTTCTTTTCTTTTTTCTTGGGTTGGATTTGTTGTTTGTTTGAGTTTGAGGTTGGAGAAGATGATAAAAAAAGATTAAGGTCTAACCCATTATCCTCATCTTCCTTTTTCTTGTTCTTGTCTTGTGTTTTTGGTTTCTTGAACTTTGAAGAGCTTGCATGGTCATGGCACGGGTACCCCTTAAAGTCTTCGGCTTGAAACCTCGGAATCCATGGAGTTGCAACTTTTTTCTTGCCTCCAATCTTTCTTCCTTCTTTATTCTCCATTTCGTCTTTCTTGAAATAATCGCGAATCTCTTTGGCGTTTCTAATAATAGCATCGAACTTCTCCATCTTCTCTTCCTCTTCTCTATTGTTCTCTCGTCCGGCCATTTGCTCTTTTTTGTCTCTCACTTTGAAATACAAAAATGGAATTTGATTTATAGAAGCAAGAAACTAGTACTTTCTTTACTCTTATAAATATAGATGGACTGAACTCTCCTACTGAACTCTCTTATCGGTTATGACACAATAGACTTCGGAAATTGAGAAAAAATATGGGAAGAGCTCGTCACATGTGCTATGGGTGACCGAGTGACATGTGCTATGGATGACCGACCGAGTGACACAGGTGGTTAATTCGAGGGTATCTGATTGTATGACATGCATTGGTTCTTAATATATGTAGGGTCCATTCTTGCTAAAATATAAAACAAAAAGTTGGTGAAACTGTTTATCCTCCAACTGTACTAAACATCTATCGCATTATTAATGAAGTTTCGGAAAAATTATTAGCTTTTGATGTATATCAATATTTTATTCTGATATAGTACTTAATAAGTTTTCTCTTGCCAATTCATGGAACCAAATATAACAAAGAATGTATTCAGATGCGGAAGTCCTATACTATCATTGTTCATAAATATTACTGCTAATCCGGCATACAAAGTGTTTAGCCCAAAGATAGTAGGTTCCAACCCCAGCCCAGGGCCTCCAAACTCATTTAACTCGGGTACAACATGCTTTACATCTATCTTTTGCGGAATTGGAGTTAAAAGTATTCCACGCAGCTGCAAGCTCATCGCCTCTCATGAAGAGGTGGTTACACCATTAATAACATCAAGAAGAAGATAGACGAATCCGGAACCTCACCATTATACCTAAGGGATAATAAGTGAAACACTTTCATTTTTAACTGAAAGGAAAAGGTCAAATGAGCGCTATAAATAACCTTAATCACTTGCTTCTCTTTCTATAGCAGATTAAGTTCAGAGGCATCTAGCTGCAACCCTAAACCCGGGATCTTGTTGTTTACTTTCCCTAGAATAACCTGGAATCTCGTAGCGAGATCGGTATTGTGCCCACGATGTTCACGGCAAATGTTTCCTGGGACATGATGGAACTGGATACGTATCTCCATACTATAACATAAGCACGTAAATGAAGCTACCTCCAAGAGTAATTCAACAAGCAAAGGAGATCTCATTTTAGCCTTGGGTAAGTGCAGAGGCTGGCATAAAAACATTTATATCTCATGTTCGCTAGACTAAATACTCTAATGCTAACGACATCCGGAGAATGTTTTCCAACTACTTCTCCATGTTAGTATTATATGTTATTTAGATGTATGTCGAAAATAAACCGAACTCGAGCAAAAGAAAAATCTGTTTTGTTATGATTACAAATCAAAATGAGTAAAAATAAATCATTTAGTGTCTTGAAAACAGAAACGGAAGGATGCTCAATTGAATGTATGACCCCGTTTCAAAAATGAATAGCTTTCAAATTACTTTGAAGACAACCAAATTAAAGGTAACAAAACAAGTCCTGCCTGTGTTTGATTAGTCCCTTCCCCGCTTTGATCAATAAAAGCACACCATCCAATCGTGCATTGTCAATATGCATAATGCAGCAGCAAAGCACGTAGGCGTCAAACTTTGCAAATCTATATCAAACTTGTCTCCAAATCAAGACTTGTACTGTCCACGAATGATATCACACAGATCCGATCTACCAATTGAGCTCAATACCTTCACCTGAAAAGAATATTCTTAGCACGTGATCTCACAAACTGAAAATTCGTGGTAAGAAACATCTCTCTTCCTAATTTATCTTTGGCCAAATCAAATTGCTTTTTCTTGAACTGTCAGCTTTTAGTAAAAAATTCCCCACTTCCTATTTTCTCAAAGTCCACACTTAAAACTAAAACCCTGATAAGATCTAATGGAGAACATATTATGTAGAATTGATAGCTCCGAGAGTGATTAAAAGTAAAACCAGGAGTTTAGGGGTGAGTTGAAGTTCAAGGGGCATTTAGATACTAACCAGGCTATTTATTACACACTACGATCAACACACAAAAGGATTTGTTTGTATGTACATGGAGAGGTACCTTTTTCATTTCAAATATCTTCACCATCAAGACTAACTGGTGGTTTCATCTCGAGCAATGCGATTGTATGAAGTACATGGCTGTGGGCTACGTCCCGAATAATCCCATAACCATCAAAGTACCTGCAAAACAGAAAGAACTTATGTTATACGTTATAATATGCCACATTCTTTTCCATAGATTATGGATTTTTCTTTTGGTTTCGAAAGATATACGGAACTTGTAAGTATATTCATAATTTTCTGACAGAACAATCATCGTAGACATGAATTTGGATATTGATAATTCCTTCGAGGTCACTCAAACCACAGTCATAAAATTTTGACAGTTTATATTGCATATGCACATCATGCTAGCTACAGGAATGTTTCTAACTCGATTGTATTCGATTTCATATGTAATCCTGATCTGATTTGATCTTAATAAGAGTTTGCTTGTTGTGGTGGAAGAATGAAAATATGAGACCTAGAGCAATATGCCCTGTACCGACCGATGATCAATTCGGCAGGTCAGTGTTGAAGCTACAAATGTTCTCAGGTCTTCATCCCTAATATTCTTTCTTAAATGACCAGAATACTTACGTCCTACAGCCAGTAGGACCACAAATAGCGAAATGAGTCGAACAGAATTGAAAAACAGCAGAAATTTAAGAGGTACGTAGTAGTTGTACCTCAGGAAGGAAGCCACTGTAATACACAACAAACAATGCTGGGAAAAACTTTGTTCTTGGCAGCCCACCATTAGCACCTTTGACAGCAATGCAAAGTGAGGCTCCGGCACCATCCTTGAAAGGAAACATTTACTGA
This sequence comes from Limnanthes douglasii subsp. nivea, assembly GCA_036936605.1. Lineage (NCBI taxonomy): Eukaryota > Viridiplantae > Streptophyta > Magnoliopsida > Brassicales > Limnanthaceae > Limnanthes > Limnanthes douglasii. The sequence continues at coordinate 243,652,684 of JAUPFV010000002.1, forward strand.
AGCGGTTGATTAGGAAATGAAGATTATTTCTATTGAGAAGATTCTAACAAAAAAGAGTAACGAAAATCTAACTAGAAATGTATAGCTCACCGGTGCTGTAGATCTGGACAACGGAACTGGTATGCTCGAACATGACATCTTCTCCTTTGTATTTCTGTCGATTGGCTGATTCCAGGATGACAATGCGAGACGTCCCGTTCTTAATTGGGCTGGTGTGGATAGGAAGCCCATGAACCGTTCTATGATCCGATCTTAATGTATAAAATAATCAACAACTTTTCTTTAACCTATTTATTTATTTATTTATTTATTTATTTATTTATTTATTTATATATATATATATATATATATATATATATATATATATATATATTATTTTTAGGAAAACGTCATACTAAATACCTTTTCACCAAACTTATTATCATCTAGTACTCGAACTTTCTTTTATGCCTACTAAATAGTTATCTCAGCAAACTAATTCTTTTTTAATACCCAATTAATATTTTCATTCTTGAAATATCCTCAACATTTGGGTCAGTATATTTTCGAACCAAAATTCAAATTTTGAATTCTTAATAGTACAACCTAGTCTGCTATTTTTAAAAGTTGTCATGAACATATACCTTACCTAAATCATTTTGAAACAATCTCCTTGTTTAAACTGGTTCGCGAAATCAGAAAACAGGTAATATATGAATATTGTTATAGACTTGTTTTGCTTCAACCCGATTCGAAGCTTTTATCTGTATTTCTTCTTGGCAGCTGTGTTTTGTATTTTCTTTTTCCACGAGTAGAATATTTTATCAAACATCTGTCTTTAAGTTTATCTGCTTTTTATGATTTTGGAGCTGGGTTTTGTTTTTTTTTCAACCAGTAGAAGCTTTTGTTAGTTCTTGGGACTTTAAGCTGGCTTTTGTTAGTTTTTTTAAAGATTTCAACTTTATTCTGTTTATATTAAAGTCTCGCTTAGTTTTTGTCTAGCTGAAAACAGGTTTTTTTAAATTTGTCATAGTAGAGCTGAATCCAGGTTCTGTAATGGCGTTTTGTTCTTACATGTTGTTAGGTTGAAGACGATACTTGTATTTGATGTTTGCATGTTACGTTATTTTCAGTCTCGCGATGTACTTTGTAGTTTGTGTTACGTGAGTTGAAGTGTCTAGCATTCCACGTCTCGCGCGACCTGTTAATTTTTTTTTTGTTATTTTAAATATGAAGCGATATAGGTTTGCACCCAAACCCTTTGAAGGAAACGCGAGTTAATTGAGTTTTTCACTAACGCGAGTCATCGAAGGAGGTAAGTCACATATATCTCGCGACATTGCGAGGGTATTATGTTTTTATTTTTTATCTAACGCGATTTACACGTGTCGAATTCGCGCGAGTTACAAGAGTTTTCCCCTAACGCGAGTCAGTCAAGCAGTTAACATCACATCTCGCGCTTAGCCTGACGCGATTTATGGCAGCTCCCTCACCTAGCCTAATCATGTTTATCATTTGCAGCGTACTAGATGTCTAAGCAAAAAGTTTGTATTTTCAAATATTTGAAGCAAACCTCAATCGTTCATTTGAGCGCGTTTGAAAACTTTGAAGCTCTTGAAAAATATATTAAAGGTAGATGGGATGATCTTGAAAAATACATTTGAGCGCATTATGATCCGATCTTAATGTATAAAATAATCAACAACTTTTCTTTAACCTATTTATTTATTTATTTATTTATTTATTTATTTATTTATTTATTTATATATATATATATATATATTATATATTATATATTCTCAAATTGTCCAACTACATATTTTGGATCATATGATTTGATGTTGCCAAATGACTTCAACTTTACTTTTATCCAAACAATAAAATTAAATGGTTTATGGATGTCTAGATTATGATATGACTAAATTAAATGGTTAACCTAACAACTATCAAGAAGAAAATGTAAGCATATTTTGATTCATAAAAAACTAACAAAAGTAATATAATCTCCAATTTTAAACTAAACTTACATTATTTTCTATAAACATCTATATTGAGTGTATATACGAGTCATGAGTAGTTGTTTGCAACCCAATTTTATTTGGTGAATGTTTATAAGTGAGTCAAATTAATAGAATACTTATGGTATAGTAGAGCCAGTAGCCTTTATAATGTTCATAAATTTCATAAATCTATGTTTCTAACATCCCAAATAAACCGTAATTTTTTTAATCATTTGAAGCGAACTTTCCCCAATATAATGGTATGTCTAGGACAATATTATCGCATTTCAGTTATATTGTTAAAACGCTTTTGGATGCTTTAAAAAACATAGATATTCCAAAACATGTCATTAGTTATTGTAAATATACAAAAACTCAATAGATATATGAGATAAGTACATATTTTGAATGTGACCTTAGCTTTTGTGAGAGTGCCAATGTCTATATAATTTAGAGGGGGAAGGTTTCTTACAAATATTAGTGATAAAAACATTTTTTTCTCATGTTCGGTGAAACCAACTCTTGTTTTAGTGACCTAAAATGAACACCGGTCATGGAAGAGAAAAATACAAAGCCTTTTTCTATCATTTCTGAACATTAGTGGCCGTAAAATTTCACTTTTCATTGAAAAACTCGTAATCACATAGACATCGTTTACTGTAACCCACCGAACTCAAAATGGAATGAATATTTCTATGAATGTAATCACTCGATGAGTGTCTCAACGTAAAGAACATTGGTTGTCTAACGTCATAAGATGTTAATAAGATCACAAAATGGTGTGCTAAGAAGCTCATATTTGACTGCATTCTGGTCGCTCATGTTCTATTTTAAATAATGGTCAATCTTAAAATAACATACCATAATATATCAATAATAATAAAATATAATTTATTAAAGTAATCAAAACTAAATTATAATATAACCAATCAAAATAATTAAAACTAAATTATGTATAAATAACCAGAAAAATTAGTAGTGTATAATATAACAAATCAAATAATTGAAACATTCGTATTGATTTAACATAATTTAATCAACATGTAATCTAACTCAAACCCATCAAGCCAACATACATTATTTATATAAACAAATAACATAAAGAACCAAAGTTAATCAAAATCAAATTAGATAAATTAAACTATTCGAACCAAATAAAATAACAAATTATACTCAATTAATTAAACTCAAATGTGACCAAATCAATTAATCGAACAACTAATACAAATAATCAAAGTCGTTTAAAACTTCTTATCGAACCAAATAATTATATGCGATGATTAAAATGTATGTTTTTATACATACTTACGTCATTATGAGGAAACTACAAGTTTTGTATTCATCGTTCCCCTTCTGCAAAACCAGATACGTTGGGTAGTATTTCTATGAACATCGTAGTTACATTTGATATTACTCCCTTAGTACCAATATAAGTAACAATTTTTTACCATCATATTATTTCAAAATGACAACGATGGAAGAAAGGATAATGAGAGTATCTTTTAGACTTTAACTCATGGATAACAACATGTTTATAAAGCTACATTGAATGAGGTGAAGAATTGTTTGATGTTTCACCATAAGAAACTAAATCTTGCGAGTCTATCTCAGTAACATCATTTATACTATGACTAAAAATACTAATGGTCCTCAATGTTTCATGATCTTACATTATAATCTTTCGTGCTCATTTTTGCAACATAGTTATCCTCGGTATTTAAAAAGTGATACGCTTTGATCCTTATGCATGAAATTGACCCAAAAATACTACGTGGTAGCAAAAAAAATACCAAAATGTGTTGTACATTTGGTCATTTAAAATTTTCTTCCAATTTTATCCCATACCTTCCACATTACCGTTTACATTACCTTCAACATAATCATCCACATAATATTAAAGTTAAATATGTAAATTGTATATAATCTTAAATAATAACCTCATCAAATAATTCATCAAGCAGAGAAAATAATTTAGTACCATATGTTTTTATAACACATTAGCAACACAATTAGCAATCATACGATTTATAAAATAAACACGTGTATATAAATTAAAGAACAAATAATACTTACCCCAAGCCTAAAGTTTATTTACCTATTTTTATAACACATCAACAACACAACTAGCAATTAGAGAATTTATAAAATAAACATATGTATATAACCTAAATAATAAATTATACTTACCTCAAGCCCAAGGTTCATTTAGTTTCGGGCCACATCAAGGACAGACAAGTTAGTTAAGACCCCCTCCCCCCCTCTACGCAGCTGACTATAAAGACTAAATGAGTAATCTGTTAATAGATGTACTTAATATAAGCCTCAAGTCGGATATTTATTTTTCCTTTAACTGATCATCCAGATTGACGACCTCATACTTTTTGTTTTCAGCTTTGGCTCCCACAAGATTCTCATTGGTTGAATTTTTCATGCTTATCTTGTTCGTACCACATTAACCTCTCGAATTCAACCATATGCAATACATTTCTCACATTTTTACTTTTTAGCCTCAATACATTTGGCCGAAATAGATGTGCACCTTTCTTTTTGTCTACATCATATTTTACTTGTAATTTTGTATGCAATTCAGTGTCATTCAACCTCTTCATGGCCTCGAGGTTAATCATGAGGCTCTTAGGCATAATTATAATCATTTCTCTTTCATGCATTAGAGAAGAATCCACAACTGTTACAATATCTATTTCTATTATATGAACTTTTATCATATTACCATTCGAATTTAATCTATGACCATATTAAACATTCGACCTCCTCACACCAACCTCATCATTCACAAAATATGTCGATATCTCTCTTGCTTTCTACTTTTTAAGGTAGCAATAAAAATCTCCCGATCCAACTTCTCGGACTGTTTCTTTACCAGTTGATCAGTGTTGTGTTAATATATTTGATTTACTTGATTAAATCGGTTCTATGTATAATGAAGAAGAAATGATTGTTTTAAAGAAGTATTGCAACACACAAATTCTAGAGAGAGAAGTAAAATAATATCTCGGCTTTGATCAGTAATAATACAACCCTTGATTAAATGTCTTTTGGCCTATTTATAGGTATGCAAGAAGACTTGAACAAAAAACAGTTACATCAAATGGGTAAATTGCGTTATGGTTCTTTATATTTATAAACAATATTAATTTCCCCTCTTAAGTTAACAATTCTCTTCAAATAACCTTAACGTTATAAATGATGAGTCCAGAAAGATTCGTCACTCACTGTAGAATCCGGATAGGGGTAATTTGGACAATAATCACCCACTGAATCATCCGGACAGGATAAAAGTATTAAAACATTAAACACCTTTTGACTAAGCTAGATACTAATTTGCTTAATAAACTAATGGGTTTTTGAACTCGACCCGGTTTCATAAGTTTGACTCGAAAACCCATATGGCCCATAATTAAGGGTATAAATACCCAACCACTTTCATTAATGAGGGTAAGGAACATTTAATACAACCAGGAAGCTTAAATCTCTCACTACAAAACACTTACGCATTTAATACCCTTGAAACACCACAAAAAATCTGACAAAATTACCCTCAGTAAAAAATAATCCACACCAAATTGGTGGCCACAGTGGGAGAAGAAGGTGCCTGAATCTAGCATTCAAAACTAGCAAGAAAAACCAGTTCGGATGAATCCGGACGAGCAGGCAGTGCCACCAAATTTGGCAGAAGTGGTGGGTGAAAACGATGAATATATGATCGAAGAGCGAGACAGGTTGAAAGCTGAGATATAAGCCTTGAGGGCTGCTAAAAGGGTAGATATGGGCTTGAAAGAAAAATCAAAGTGTCAGCCATACACCACACTGACAATCCAAGGGAGCATGACCCATCAGCAAAGACTCATGCTAGCTCAAAGAATTCTCACCGGTCTAAACTGGTGGAGAGCTCAGATTCAGATTCAGAATCCTCTAGTAGCTCATCGAATAAAGATGGAGTTAAGGAGTCTATGTCATCCAGCAGTGATGAAGGCAGGTCTAAGAAGAAGCAAAAGTTGGTCAAAAAATATTCAAGAAAGAAGGACAGGCATGGAAGGTTGAAAATACATCTAGGTAAAGGGTCATCTCATAGCCACAACCATGGCCGGAGACATATAGACCAGCTGTTGATAGATCATTTCGCTTTACATAATGAACCAGGTATCTTTGTAACTCCCAATGAAGATATTGTGTTCAGTCGTTGCCGGAATTGGAGATAATCTCCATTGTCTTTCAAGATACTGTCCTGAAACCTTCCAAAGAGGTTTGACAGTACTAAAATGGAAATATACGATGGGAGTAAAGATCCAGATAATCATCTAGAGCAGTTTAAAAAATTTATGATGAATTTTGACGATAATGATAAGTTGCTTTGTATAGCATTCTCTCAATCTTTTACGGGGAGTGCTCTAAAGTGGTATAACAGCCTGCCACATGGCTGCATCAGAAATTTCGATACCTGTTGGGTGTCCTTCCGGAGGCAGTTCGTTGGAAGTAAGGAGGTGAAGGGCAATAGAGACACTATTATCCATTGTACCCAAGAACCAAATGAATCATTGAAAGAATATATAAGTTGCTTTGTGAACACCAAGAATGGATTAGCTGATTGCTTTGAACAAAAAGCAATAGCTTATCTAAGATAGGTTTGAACCTTGGAAATTTAGTCGATTCGGTAACCAGGAAGAAGGCCATGACGTGGGGCGGTTTACTGAATTAGGTGGGAAAACAAATCAATGTGGATGAAACTAAGAAGACTAGGGTGCATAGGCAAGTTAGGTCGGCCCAAGCTGCACTAAACTAGAACTAGAATCAGTCTGGGTACAAGGCTAAGGAGGCCAGACAGGGTCCCAATAGGGTCCCAACAGGGCCAAGGCTCAATCCCACCCAGCACCAACTCAGAGCCAGCAATCGAAGAGCGAGACAGGTTGAAAGCTGAGATAGAAGCCTTGAGGGCTGCTAAAAGGGTAGAGATGGGCTTGAAAGAAAAATCAAAAGTGTCACCCATTCACCACACTGACAATCCAAGGGAGCATGACCCATCAGCAAAAGACTCATGCTAGCTCAAAAAAAGTCTCACTGGTCTAAACTGGTATAGAGCTCAGATTCATATTCAGAATCTTCTAGTAGCTCCTCGAATGAAGATGGAGTTGATGAGTCTCTGTCATCCAACAATGATGAAGGCAGGTCTAAGAAGAAGCAAAAGTTGGTCAAAAAATATTCAAGAAAGAGGGACAGGCATGGAAGGTTGAAAAGGCATCTAGGTAAAGGGTCATCTCATAGCCACAGCCATAGCCAGAGACATATAGACCAGCTGTTGATGGATCCTTTCGCTTTACATGATGAACCAGGTATCTTTGCAACTCCCAATGAAGATATTGTGTTCAGTCGTGGCCGGAATTGGAGACAATCTCCATTGTCTTCCAAGATACTGTCCGGAAACCTTCTAGAGACATTTGACAGTACTAAGATGGAAAAATACGATGGGAGTAAAGATCCAGACAATCATCTGGAGGAATTTAAAAAATTTATAATGAATTTTGACAATGATGATAAGTTTCTTTGTATAGCATTCTCTCAATCTTTTACGGGGAGTGATCTAAAGTGGTATAATAGCCTGCCACAGGGCTGCATCAGAAATTTTGATACCTGCTGGGTGGCCTTCCGGAGGCAGTTCATTGGAAGTAAGGAGGTGAAGGGAAATGGAGACACTATTATCCATTGTGTCCAAGAATCAAATGAATCATTGAAAGAATAGGGTGGTTTACTGAACCAGGAAGAAGGCCATGACGTGGGGTGGTTTACTGAATCAGGTGGGAAAGCAAATCAATTTGGATGAAATGAAGAAGACTATGGTGCATAGGCAAGTTAGGTCGGCCTCAGCTGCACCAAACCAGAACCAGAATCAGTCCGGGTACAAGGCTGAGGAAGTCGGACTGGGTCCCAACAGGGCCAAGGCTCAATCTCATCCAGCACTAGCTTAGAGCCATCAATCCAGAAATAAGCGAGGGCCTTGGGTTCAACCACAGTGGTTTGCCAAATTGAAAGAAAATGTGGCAACCATCTATGACAAAACAAAAGACGAGGTACATTTTAGGAAGCCAGCTGCACTTTAGTCTCCCAGGGAAAGTCGTAATAATTGTTTTTGCCAATATCATCATGATATTGGTCATAACACAGAATATTGCATCGCTTTGAAACAAGAGGTGCGAAATTTGATTGAAAGAGGAAAATTGGGTGCATATGTTAAAAGAAGAAGTGGGAATAGGCCTGATAATGCTCATCGGACCGGCCCCACAAACAATGCAGGGACATCGGCTCTAGACGGAGCCATGGTAATTATTGAAAGATTCGATGTGGAGTCAGAGTTTTTGGATCCTGATCCAACCCAGAATAAGGTGGGCGTTATCACAGAACACACCAAGACGGTGTCCGAGCTCATAAGCATTTTTTAGTCACTTACCATATTTGGAGGGGACACCATGACTGCACCAACTGCTTCTTCAAGAAAGAGGCATGTTCATACCCTGGCTACTCAATTGGAAGGAGGCATGACTTCCTATCAATCACAAATTCCTTTTCCCTTCATTATTTTTGATGAAGATGATTGGAGGGACATAGCTGGTCCCCATGAAGATGTTGTGGTGATAGGAGCATCCATTGGGGGCAATGACATTAGACGAATTTTGGTGGACACTGGCAGCTTAGCCAATATCCTCTTTTTTACTTCCTATAAACAAATGAAAAATCCAGCAGTAATTCAACGTTCGAACCGGTCGATTGTGGGTTTCACTGGAAGCTCTGCGGACGTGATCGGGGAGTTTGAGGAGGAGGTTTTGTTGGGAAATGGCCCTTTTAAGAAAGTTTTCATAATACTTTTTGTTGTGGTTGATTGTCCCATATGCTACAATGCCATTTTTGGAAGGTCTTGGCTCTCCAGAATGCATGTTGTGGCTTCAACAGTTCACCAATGTTTAAAATACGTTGTGCAAGGACAAGTGGGAGTTGTCCGGAGTATTCAGAAGATAGCAAGGGAATGTTATGCAATAGCACTGGCCCCTAGAACTTTGGGGGCAGTTCGGATCAGTGATGATTAGCAGTTGGAGGGGCCCTCTGGGGGAGAGGGTTAAATTGATGACCCCAGAGAGACCCGTGATGTTTTAATACCAATTGAAGACGTTGAAACTCACTCTCTGACTGAAGGAAGAAGTGTCAAGATCGGATCTAAGATGACATCAGAACTAAAGAGCAAAATGTTATCTTTTTTAACAGGCCATCAGCATGTTTTTGCTTGGTGCAATGCTGATGTGACCGGAGTACGAGCAGATGTTATATCACACCAGCTATCCATGCGAAGAGATGTAGCACCCGTTGTACAGAAGAGAAGAGCTTTTTCTAAGGATAAAGCTGATGTCATAGTTCAAGAGGTTGACCGGCTTACTGAGATGGGCACATGAATGAATCCTAGTACCCTTTATGGACAGCCAATCCAGTGTTAGTAAAAAAGAAAAATGGATAGTGTCGTATGTGCATCGATTTTACTGACCTTAATAGGGCTTGCCCAAAATACATATATCCAGTCCCCCGGATCGATCAGTTAGTCGACTCCATATATCTGGGAACAAGTTGTTGTCCTTTATGGACGCCTTCTCCGGTTATAATAAGATTCAAGTGGATCTGAAGGACCAAGAACACACTACTTTTGTTACTGATAGGGGCCTTCATTGTTACAAGGTGATGCCTTTTGGGTTAAAGAATGTTGGGGCTACTTATCAGAGGCTAGTGAGCAAAGCGTTCACTGATCAGATTGGAAGAAATATGGAAGTCTACATTGATGACATGATGGTAAAGAGTATGAAAGAAGAGTTACACTTGGCAGATTTGCAAGAGACTTTTGCCAACTTGGTAAAAGTTAATTTAAAGTTGAGTCCAAAAAATACATTTTCGAAGTGTAGTCCGGGAAGTTTTGGGGTATGTGATAAGTGAGAAAGGGATACAGCCTGATCCAGACCAACTTAATGCTTTACTCCAGATGGAGCCTCCTCGTAATATTAAAGAAGTACAAAGATTGACAGGGAGGTTAGCTGCTCTAAACCGTTTTATCTCAAGGTATTCGGATAGGTGTGCCCCATTTTTCTAAACTTTAAAGGGTGACAAAGAATTCAACTGGTCTCCACAGTACGACCAGGCTTTTGATGAAATAAAAAAGCATTTATCTTCCCCCAAAATCCTATTTAAACCTACTGATGGAAAAACATTGTATATATATTTAACAGTCTCCGAATGTGCCATAAGTACGGTGCTAGTAAGAGAGGTGGACAATTATCCTCGCCCGGTGTACTACATCAGCAAAAGCCTGATGGATGCTGAAAAAAGATATTTAAAACTTGAAAAACTAGCACTGGCTTTAGTAATTGCTGCTAGGAAAATGAGGCCCTACTTTCAGTCTCATTATATTATTGTCAGGACATCCTTTCCCTTGAAAAACGTTCTTCAAAAGGCAGATGTATCGAGCAGGATGACCAAATGGTCAGTGGAGTTAGGGGGACTATGGTATTGATTTTTTCCCTCGAACTGCAGTCAAAGCTCAGTCTGTTGCTTATTTCCTAGTTGAATTCCATTCGAACAGAGACATTAAATAAGCAACAGGTGAAAAGACTAAGAAAATATGGGTTGTCCGGACTGATGGTGGATCAAGTACCATGGGTTATGGTGCTGGGATATGTTTAACCTCTTCGTACAACGACAAACTATACCAGGCTATATGTTTTGCCTTCAGGGCTTCTAATAATGAGTCTGAATATGAAGCTGTTATAGCTGGTTTGAAGTTGGCCCTAATTTGTGGAGCCAAAAGAGTTAGGTTAATGAGTGATTCTCAGCTTCTTATCCATCATGCCCGAGGTCAATCTGTGGCAAAAAAGGAGCAGTTGATTAAATATTTATTCATTCTTAAAGAGGTGGCAGTTAACTTTAAATAAATCAGTTATGAGCACATACCCAGAACAGAGAATACATTGGCAGACTCATTGGCAACCATAACATACTCTGAGTCATACCCGTGGGTTCATGTGTAAGAATTCTCATACATTCAACTCAATCAGAGCAAGGAAGAGGAGGAAAGTTTAAATATACAAGTGGGTCAACCTAAAGACTGGAGGTATCCTCTTCTTCAGTGCATTTCAGATGGCATTTTGCCTCCGGAAAAAGCAATAGCAAGAAAAATAAAGTATAGGGCTCGTGGTTTTTTAATCATAAGAGACGTTCTTTACAAGAAATCTTTTACTAGGCCTCTCTTGCGTTGTTTGGGGATTGAAGAGTCCCAAATAGTGCTGTCGGAACTGCATGATGGTGAAGGATCAGCACATTGTGGTTATAGAGCTTTAACCTGAAGAGTCTTGTTGGCCGGATACTACTGGCCATCCATAATGGAAGATGCCAAGGATTTGGTAAAGAAGTGTGATCCATGCCAAAGATATGGTAATGAAATTCATATTCCAGCTGCCCATTTGGAGTCGATTTCTGAGCCAATCCCCTTTGCTCGTTGGGGGCTGGATCTGGTGTGACCTCTATCTATAGCGTCCGGAGGGTGCAGAACTATCATTGTAGTCATTGATTATTTCTCAAAGTGGATAGAAGCATCCCCCTAGCAGGAACTACTTCAAAAGCTGTTATAAAATTTATCTTGTCTAATATTTTTTGCAGATTTGGGGTTCCACAGAAGATAACCACAGACAAAAAGCCACAATTTGATAACAAAGATATGGAGAATTTATTTGCCTCTAGAGGCATTCAACATTGCTTCTCTTCTCCTTTCCACCCACAAGCGAATAGTCTGGTGGAAGTGGCGAACAGAACCATTCTGTCCGGTCTTAAAAAGAATTTAGAAGGGACTGCTGGAAAGTGGCCAAGCTATCTACAAGAAGTACTATGGGCCTACCATACTACTCCTAGAGCTGCTACACAGGAATCCCCGTTTGCCTTGGTATATGGTATGGATCCAATTTCTCCTATAGAGGCAACTCTTCCATCATACAGAGTCCACAATTTTTCCAAACAAGCTAATGAAGTGGCGATCAGAAGTCAACTCGACTTAATAGAAGAGAAAAAAGTTAAGGCTCATCTTAGAGCCACCCATTATCAGGGATTGATGAGACACGGGTTTGCTTCCAGAGTCAGAAGGAGGGATTTCAAAACAGGGGATAAAGTGTTGAGAAAAGTATTCCTACATACCAAAGAAAAGCAGTTCGACAAGCTAGCTCCAAATTGGGAAGGACCCTATGTGGTCATTGAAAAGCCTAAGCGTGGGACATACAGGCTTCAAGATAAAGATGGAAGAATCTTAAATCACCCCTTGAACATTGAACACCTCCGGTTGTATCTAAAATGAAAGTTATGTAAATATTTACTTGTTTAAATTCCATGTAAATATTAGGGGGCATACTCTTTCCTACCATGGTGGCACGGGGAGGTTTGTATGAGGTGTCCGTGCTTTTTAATAAAATTTGATGCCTTCTTAAAAAATTCGGAGTGGTTTGATTGATAGTTTCTTTAAAGATTTCTAAGTATCATTGACATATCGGATTGATCTGGTGGAAGGATGTCCATTTAAACATTTGTCATCGGAGAATTTAAACACTCACACTTTAAAATGTTGGTAAAATAACTAGCGGCTATTTAAACATCAGCCATCAAGAATGGGCAAACATAAAACAAGGCAAGAATTGTGCAAAATAAAACTGCTTGGTTAGCACCGGGGAATGATATTAATATATATAAGAATGCCTTGGCCATCGATGGACTTTAGTCTGACATAAGAATAAAAGAAAAACAGAAAATAGTTAAAATTTTAGGGTTGAACTCCCTTAGATGTTCCTGCTTCATTTTGTTTCTTCTTTGGATCGTTGAGTTCATCATTAGGGCTCTCTCCGGTCCCTTCTTCTTCATCGGTGGTATCATCATAACCACTGGAATAGTTTTGCTTGTCACCATCTACCATAGTATGGAATAGGAGATCTTCGTATTCTACATATTGCCATAGAGTGTTGAGCGTCCTCTTGGGGAATGTTCGGTGGAAAAGCAAGAGTATATTGGATTTTACTTCGGCATACCTCTATTCTTGGGAGTCTATCACCTTGTTGGTGTATGCATCAATCTTAGCCTGAATTTTCTTCTCCTGCTCCTTTATCAAATCCTCTTTCTCCTTGGTGACTTTGGACACAACATCTTTAAGAGAAGTCTTGTCACCGGACAGGGTTTGGATGATATTATCCTCGACCTTCACTTCCTCCTTCGAAGTGGAGAGATCCTTCTCCAAGCCAGAACACTTGGTTTGGAGTTCTGTGTTAACCACCTCCGAAGCGGCCAGCCTGGTGGCCAAATCTTCTTTCCCCTTCTTCAACTCCTCGAGCTCTTTCCTTAATGCCTCAACACTCTGATTGGCGTTAATGAGGTCATTAGATAAGCCTTCTTTGTCTGCGTTGGGTGTGTTGATAAGGGAATATTGGCTTCGCACTTGCCTCTCCAGGTTGAGCACCGGTTGAATGATACTCAACAATGAGTGATTCACCATGTCATTCTCCCGTGAAACAGAAAAAGACTTACCATTAAAGGTAACCATGTTTGAGGAGCTTAGAGGAAGGTAGGGACCAGCAAAGTCGTCCTTCTCAAGATGATCGAAGTAGACACCGATATTTTGGAAGCCACTAATGTCCACTCCATCAATGTTCACCGGTACCCTCTCTGGCATGTAGACCACTTGGGATTTGCTCTTCCAACGTGGGGTCTGTTGGGTCATCCGGAGGAAGAGACTCCGAAGGCCGGAGAGCGACTTCATCCCCCGAGAAGATTTTCTTCTTCTTGGCTTCAATATCTTCTCCATCTGCTCCCGTTTTTTATCCTTCTTGGGAGCCTTTGGAAGATTTTGAGGTCCACCTGCCTCCTTGATACTCTCATCTTCAACCACTTGAAGTAGAGTAGCATCGATTCTCCCTTGACCCTGTACTTCCTGATTTGCTGGGACGATCTCATCACCACCACCTTGAGCAACCTCAGTTGCGGCTTGTTTCTTCTTACCCTTCTTGCCCTTCATCTTACTTGGGGCTTTTGCTCTGACAGGCAAAGCCATCCTGCCATATTTTTCCTCTGTTCTCTGGAGGATGACAGCCGGAGGAGGTAAATTGGTCAGCTCCTCCCAAGTAAGGTCCCTCCGGCCTGTTGTGTTCCAGAGATGGGACCTCACTAAATTGTTGACGGTGAAACAATTATGGAAATGATTCCCCCATTTGTCAGAAGCCCAAGCATTCAGCTTGGCACAAGTAGTCAGCCCCTCCTCCACATAGCCGAAGAACTTCTTCGGCAGCACTACCCAAAGAAAACGAAAGCAGTTTGAAAACAGATTTTTTATAAGGAAAGAAAGACAAGCATGATTAAATATTTACCTAAGCTCTTCCATCTGCTGGTGAGCGAACTAGGGTTGACACCAGCTTTGATTTTCCTCCCGTTTTCCCAAGCCCCACTTATAAACAGAAATTAGGTCTTCCAATTATTCTCTGATTCAAGCAAATCATCCACCACCTTAAAGTTATCTCCCATGTTGTAGTGGTAGAAAGGGATGACGTGGTTCTTGCAGAGGCTGGCCACAACAGCAAATTTCTCCATTGGAAGCGGTATTCCGGAGAGCCTAGAGGCCATAATGCAGGCCATGAGGGTGTACCAAGCATTGGGACTCAGTTGTCTTGGACAGAGCTTTATCAAATGAAAGTATTTGACAATCTCTGGGTCCAAGGGAAATCTGAGCCCCCAGTTAAACAACTCTATATAAATGACTATTTCACTTAGCTTACAGTCCATTGGGGTCTCCAGGGTAACCGGTATCCTCACCTTGATAGACTCAGGGATCCACCACTTTGTTCGGATCTGGCCTAACTCAGCAGTGTGAGTGTAGACATAGTTGATGTTCTGCATGGCCAGCAGATACTTCACATTTACCTTGTGGAAGCAGGGTCCCACTTTTCCTTCCAGGCACTCCGGCAGGTCCGGATGTTTCAAACAAAGTTTCTATTTACCATTGCCTTTTTGTCGATGGCAGCTTCCCATGTCTGTCCGGAGACGTCGGTCTCAAATGGGGCTTCTTCTATGCTATCCTACATCACCTCTTCCATTATCGTGGAAGGTTTATCAGTTGTTGTTGGTGGAGAAGTGCTGGTGGCAGGCTCTGTAAGTTGTCCGGACGGTTGAGCATTACCCTCTCCTAAGGTCTGGTCTCCGGCTGGGGCTCAAGTCCGGAGGGCTCATTTTGAGAGCTAGTTCCAGTGGCCTCCGGACCAGAGGATTTATCCTTTGGTACTCTGATAGATGCCCATGATCCTGTAGCTTTGTCCTTGGCCCTAGACTTAGGAGGCCCTGATTTTGGGGACTTAGATTGTGAAACAACAGTTTGACCATTTACTAAAGCGGCCTGTTCGGCGAAGGGTAACCTTTTCTGGGGATTTCTCAGCATCTGACCCTATGGCTATAAATGGAGAGGGTCTCCGTGTGCTTGATACGGCTTTTTCCCGTTCAACGATGGGCTGTGACTCTTGAACCGAGGAGCCTGATACAATGGGCAAAAGATTTGGTTGAAATAACCGCCTCGGTTTAGAACTACTAGCAGAAGATGAACCTCGATCAGCCTCTGAAGATGGTGTTTCGGGCTTATCGTTAGGAGAAACTGGAAGACCCGCAGCAATGCGTCTCTCTCGCTCAACCCTTTAGGATTTTTCTAACTCCGAAAGATTAAGCCACCCGCCTTTTACTAATGCGTTTCTTGCCGTGAACATAAACCTACACAAGAAGAATTTTGAGAAGAGAAGTGAAAGCTTTGAAATAAAGAAATGAGAGAGTAGTGAAGATGGTAAAACAGTGAAAAGAAGTAATTTATACTAGTTAGACAAAAAAAGTTACCAAATACCTAGGAGAAGACGAAAAGGAAAAAGTAATGATTGAAGGCGGCACTGACGTCATGGGAAGAGGTTGCTTTTTGGGATTAGTGGGAGCGCCGTTCTAGGAGGAAAACGGCTGGTGAGGCAAATCAAAAAGTGACACGTGTCCCACGATCCATAGCAAAACTTTTGAACTTCTGAGAAGTATTCAGTCTGGATAAATCGTGAGCTGAATATTTAAACAGTCGGGAGAATGTTACAAGTGCTCAAGAAGATTTTTAAGGTCTTGCCAAAGGCCTTTGACAAAACCTAAAAAATGGGCTACTGATGAGTCCGAAAATATTCGCCACTTACTGTAGAATCCGGAAATGGGTAATTCAGACAATAATCACCCACTGAATTATCCGGACATGAGAAAAGTATTAAAACATTAAACACCTTTTGACTAAGCTAGTTACTAATCTGCTTAATAAACTAATGGGTTTTTGAACTCGATCCGGTTTCATAAGTTTGACCCGAAAGCCCATATGGCTCATAATTAAGGGTATAAATACTCAACCACTTTCATTAATGAGGGTACAGAACATTTAATACAACGAGGCAGCTTAAATATTTCACTACAAAATACTTACGCATTTAATACCCTTGAAACACCACAAAACATCTGAAAAAATTACCCTCAGTCAAAAATAATCCACACCAATTAATTTAGGTTCCTAATAATTTATATCCTTATTAATCAACATTCTTTTATTTTTCCAAACTTCGGCTATGCCTATCAACCTTGGACGTTTTGGATACTTCATACTAATTTACGGATCTACTTGAATCGCATACACTACCGCTCATGCTGCTACTCCTCCATCATCGCGACTGTTGGCTCATTCTTTTCGTAGAGTGCACCTTGCCTTGCTACCGTAAAATTCTCTTCTTCTTTTTCTCTTCTCGTGGCTTATGCACATTCACACTTTTTCCCCCCACCTATGCAGCTACCTTTTACGAGAAAAGTACCTCATCTTTTTTAGGCCAAAAGACACCTTTGTTTTTATAATAGTAGACATCATTACATGGTTCACTTGTTCTTTTGAAGAGACATATACCTCCTCATCCTCCATGTTTGGAAAATGCTTACGCATTACGTATGCGGTCATAACCCCCAAAATCAAGCATGCTCAGCACCGATAACTTGATATAACTCATATAAAAAAATATTGCCCCTCTTCATTATCATAGAATATATGATCCTTTCATAACTTCTTTATAATCTACCTTGATGTTACAAATGCAAAAACAAATCAAAGAAAACATAACCTACAAGCATATGACAATTATGATTAAAAAAATACTATTTCTTACCATATAGCCTCCATGTTCGATAGCTTTCCATCATGTCTTTAACTTCAGTGACTCATAATAACTAGAAACGTACACGAGTTTATCCTTCCAAGTCTTGTTGCAGTTCAGAAAATCAGGAACCATTATGTTAAAGGTTTTAGTGAAGAAATAAAAATACAGGTTTCCTTTTTTACCCGTTCATCTATTTACAACTAGGAAATCCCTACGATCAAAATGGCGGAACCGATCGCGCAAAAACATTATGGTACCCATTAACAAGTTCCAAGCATTCTCTATTAATTGCATTGGATATAACTTTTCCGCCTAAAAACACTATAGCGGCTCTGAACTTAGGGGATGCCAAAGTCAATATATTAGCAAATAAGTGAAAAGATTGCCTACTTCTCTCCTACATAAAATGGTGTGTCCCCTATTTTTGGAGAATGTACCTTCACATCAACGAGAATGGACTAATCTATCAGCTTTTCAACATGTTTTTCTTTGTCAACGTACTTGTACCAATGCTCATTCATAACCATCAACTATCCTTCTTCAAGGAAAACATACACGTTCACATTTTGTAATGAGTAACGAGATAAAAATACACTAAGAGAAAGAGAATCATCTGCCCAGAATGATACAATATTGCGAAGGAGATCCATCAACAATATCTCATCATATGAATCATCCCCTTCATGGTGAAAATGGGATAAGCAGATGTAATACATTTACCTTTATTTTGCACCACGATAAAGTAAGATAAATAAACAACAATTTTTTTTACGATAGACGAGAATAATAAGACTAGAATATCTAAGGAAGAAAAGAGAAAGATGAAGAAATGGATTTTATTTTCAATAATTTTTGGCCCATCTGTGTAAAAAAAAGATTATGGGTCTTTACTTTATATATGCCAATGTAATTTTAATTTGACTTTATATTTCATTGAATTTAACGATCTAGATTATTGCAGGACCAATGACTACGATGAACAAGCAATTTAATTGCCAAGAAGCAACTGAAGCACCACTGACTCAAGTGTGAGAAGTTGTTACCACTTTCAAACACGTCTCGACTCCAGACACAACCCTTTCAAACATGTCTTTAATATTGTAATTCGCTCTATGAACTTCTGTTTCTAAACCACATCTACCTCGCTTATTTATTTACCTTTGGAACTACCCTACACTTATCAAACTATACATTTTCTCAACATAAAGTGAGTTTGCCTATGTATAAACTTTAACTATGTCAATTAAGATAAAAGAATACTTCCTATTTTTGTTTAGCCACTCCCACATATTTCAACTTATATATATCTATATATTGATAAGGTTATAAAATCTATGGGTTGAATTTTATTTTATTTTCATGTTTATAAAATATATTTTTTTTCGTTGTTAGAGGGGCTAGTTTAGCCAGCCCAATATCAAAGACGGAGACATGTTTCTCTAGTATATTCTTCACCCTCCACCAAGGACTAAGGAGGTTACTCAACATGCCAACGACCGAAAATAAAAAATTATTTCATTAACAATGATAGTTTTTTCTTCATATTGGTAGTGGAGACTTATACCCGCTACCAACATGAAGAAATTTATTTTCTAAAACAATTTTGAAGCAAAGACATCTGTAAAATACAAAGATATAAAATAAAGGTAACATATAAAACTCTAACAACATACTATCTATTATGATACTCTTTTATTTTTGGCAAGTAGATATATTTTTCCTCAAAAGAGAATCTTGGCCGGAACAAGGTTAACATGAATTGATCTAGAGATGTCTCAAAGGTTACTCTGACTAAATTAGAAAACCAATTTAACAAGGTATTAACAGACTCTTAAGATTTCGACCAAACAAGGTTGTAATACTTCTTGATATATTATGGGATTAGACGTTCTACATCAACCAAGAAAAGTAGTATGAAAGACACTACACACGCTTTGACGGATGCTTATAAAATACCTCAAAATTATTAAACTTCACTAAGGTAGTCATTCCTTAGTTCTTTTGTAAGGATTATGGGAGCTACTAATAAGGATGGATTTCACATGATAAGGCAAAGAGTTGCTACACCCAATATATACTTGGCCAAAGTTTATAGTTGCAAGACCATATGGCCGAAACCTTTTTTACTGGATTATCATTCAGTTGAAACTACATCACTAGTATAAATCAGTTACGAAAGCATTAAGACATCTGGAAGTTACATTATGAATATGTATATATATATATAAGTATTTATCCGTTATAATATTATATAACTATATGACCAATTGATATGAATATAATAAATGTCATATATTACAATCTTCTCTATATAAATGATAAGAATCCATCAATAGCATTATTCATAACTTTACCATAAATTTGCATACCAACCACAACATGATTTTTCTACATTGCACTTGTCTGTTTGACAAGATTCAAATAGGACTCTTTCCTACCCGTTTTGTTTGAGTATAAACCAAAGTCCATACTTTATGAACTGCTTTGAGATGAGCATGAGCTGGTCCTGCTTCCCTCAAGTCCAAATGGATAAGTCCTCAATAATGGTGAATTTTTCTTTTGAATCATCAAGATGCTCTATAAACTACTAAAGAAAATGAAAATTAAAACATATAATATACAACCACCCCACTTAAGCACAATTTTATGCATGATAATATATTCCACTTTTTTATTATTGTCATCATACTCATCATATGCCTTTGGAGAGTTGGGGGAGGTGTCCTCTAAAGAGTTAGATAAAAGATCAATATGACTATTAGAACCCTCATTATCAAAGTCCTAGAGAATTTTCATAACTATGTGAGCCCTACTAGTAAGTAAATAGTGTTATAAGAAAATTCTTAAAGAAAAAGATAGAAGGGAAGCAAGGTAGAGATGAGATTTAGATAAAGAGAAAATGTAAGAATTTTGCATAAGAATTATGAAAAAAGTGCTCACATATTTATACACCGTGTAAGTAAAATCATCAATTGATTTAGTTAACCGATGAACGATACAAATCCGTCATGTACAATTAAATATCAAACGGCTGTGAAGCGTTTCTCATAAATGGTATTGTACGTTAAACTCAAAAGGAGTACAGCATATGCTTTTAGAGTAATGATGCTGACCTATGCGAGCGAGTCATGTCAAGTGGTATTTTACTTAACCAATGTGTTCTAGCCAAGATCAGTACACCTAATCGTTACTCCTACATACCAAATGTTCATTTTTCTTATAAAGTTTTACATATCAAACACTCCAATCATTCCAAGGCTCACATGAGTAGTGAGTAACACCTTGGAATTCAAATAATTCTGCAATATAAAAGTTTTGTATAACTTGTTAGTAATGTTTTAGACTCGAAACAGTTCAACCATAATAACGTTTGGTGACTTCACATTTTAGCCTCAATTTTTGCAAATATTAACAACTCAAAATCCAATTACTTTGACATTTTGGTATCATCCATATGCATTGCTACTTTTCAAGCAAAATTTTAAATTTATTCTAAATCTAAACTCGATTACAAATCTTGTTTATGACTTTGGTTTCTTTCCAATACTTTCAAATTACTATAAGCATATGCACTATTACTTTTCAAGTAGTTTTTTAAGTTCATCTAAATTTGAACCCGTAATAAAAGCAGATTATATATTACGTGTCAAATTTATGGATCAATTACTTAAAGCGTGTTGCCTCTTAACATTTTATTACTATCTATAATTTGGTCTAATTTTTCATTCATGTGATTTTCTTTTTCGTCTTCTATATTATGATCTTCTTCGTCGTTTTCGTTAGCAAGGTAATTGTCTTCTATATTATGATATTCTTCATCGTCTTCATTAACAAGGTAATTATTTTTTTCCTTTTTCTTTTTATCCTCATCACTATTTTTCTCTTTAGTAGCTTTATCATAAATCAAATCTATTTTTATACTGTGAGATTAGGGAAAAGAAATAAAAGCTTTGTTTTGATTCTTAAAAAGAAAAAAAGATGACAAAAAAGAAACGAATACATGTTTTTAAAAGAGAATAAGAATAGAGTTATATTTAAGTTATAAATCATGTACGAATTCATGAAAGATATTTCAGGAATAGATTCAAAGTCTTCCACCCAACCAAAATTGATCAATTACAATGGTTTTATCGTTAAATTAAAAACAAGAGAACGTAAATACTAATTCAATATAGAAGTTTTATAGAAGTTTTTGGATGATGATGTTTTTTAAACTGAAGGTAACTATAAATTTTGGGTTTAACTTTGTTTTTATCTCATATTCCTTTTAGATTGAATTTAATTTGATTTTGTGGTTTTGTTTTACTTTTGATTGGTGTTTGTTGTTTTTTTTACATTGAAGTGAATGAAAGCGGAAAGAATGATGATGGAAGATAGTGAAGACTGAGGAGCTAAAATTAAACAAAATTAGACTCCATGTGTGATGAATTGCGGTAGTTAATACTTCTAATTATTTTTGATAATATGTTTATAAATTTATTTGGTAACTGGTATGAGATATAAATTTAATAAAGTAGATTCGATTTAAGTTTATGATCAATATTTTATTTTTTTCGGAGGGAACCCGCAGCCGCTACTCAGAGTGCAATGAGTGCGCACAGGGTAAACCCCGCAAACCGACGCAAGAAGGTAAACCACACAAGGTGACAGGCTCAGCCGAGAAAGCGTATGTAGAGGGACTCGAACTCATGACATTTGGTCACGAACATGCCTTACTTAACCAACTCGGCTACCCCCTTGAGGGCAGTTTATGATCAATATGATTATAAATCTATTTTATATCTATTCGCTCTATTTTTAAAAATAATTGTTTCGAACTTTTAATAAATATTTTATAAATTTTTAATTAAATTATATTAAAAGAAATATAAACTTATTTAAATAAAATTTATTATATAAATAATAAAATAAAAAATAAACAAATCTGATTAGATAGGATCAATCCAAATATCCGGAAGATATTAGTGGAGAGATTAGGACTTCATCTTTTTTTTCTTTCAATTTTATAAAATTCTAATCACACTAACATAATCAAACATTATTATAACTTAGTCAACAAAACATTTATTACAATAAAAGATATAAAATGTTATAGTTAATTATAATATCTATTTAAATTTCAATAGTATAAAATTATTAAGGCCAAAGCTATTTTATCCATGTTACTTTTAATTTCCTCCATCTTTCAAACTTTCAAAAACACTAGTGACTTGCTTTTACCAAATTACCCTTATTTTTATTTCAAATTTATCATTAGATGCCATTTATCTAATAGATAGTCTTATGTGAAAAAAGCCAGCATTAACCTAACTTTAATCCAAGATATATGATTCTACCTCTAAAATTAACCTTAAAACAAAGAACTTCAATATTATTGAAGATTAATCATGGAAAATGAAGAAACCCAAACAAAGCCAGAGAACAACACTCAATCGACAAACAATATAATTTAAACTTGTTTTTACGTTTTACAACTTCGTAGCTTGAAAATACCTATTTCGAAACTTATTTTTTTTCAGCTAAACCCGATTTTTACAGTTCTCAAATAAAAACAACTGATTCCGAGAGGGCCACTCGGAATCAGTTGCAAGTTTTAAAAAAAATGTGCAACTTATTCCGAGAGGGCCACTCGGAATAAGTTGCAAGTTTTCAAAAAAAATGTGCAACTGATTCCAAGAGGACCACTCGGAATCAGTTGCAAACTTTCTGTCCCGTTAAAAACATCATCCGATAAACAAAAAACATCATCCGAATAACAAAAAACATCATCCAATAAACAAAAAACATAATTCGATTAAAAAAAATATCATCCGATAAACAAACAACAACATCCGATAAACTAGTATGATCATCCGATAAAATCTCAGAAAAAATTACAGCATCAAGTTTTCTGAAATTTTTTGTATACATCGAGCATGTGATTCCGAGATGGCATCTCGGAATCACATGCTCGATGCATTTAAAAAATATCAGAAAACTTTTCCAAACCAAACCCTAATCGAAAATGAAAAAGCAAAGAAAAATGAAGAAATCATACATTTTCCAAGCCTTCTATCTTCTCTCTTCGAATGGTTTTATGAAGAATGGGTTTTCTTCACCAAGCTTCTCTCTCTTTTGTGAAGAATGCATTTTCTTCTCCAAGCTTTTTCTCTCTTTTGTGAAGAATGCATTATAGGTTATCTGTTATTAATGTTGTTTTAGAATCTTTATTTATAAAAAAAGAATTTTGCCCCCGACAACTTGTTTGGCCACTGAAGAAAACAGTTGGGCGAGAGACTAGACCAACTTCAACTTACCCACTAGAGAAGATAGTTGGGCAAGAGATCACACCAACTTACTACTTAAAATTACGTGAGTACCCTGTGATTATTTTTCAGGTGCAATAGATTATTAAAATGTTGTTATTAAGTATTAGTTAGATGTCAAGATTTCAAACTTGAAACCGGTGGGAACGAACATAAGAAGTGTATGATAATATGAATTTGAGTATTAGTTAGATGTCAAGCTTTCAAACTTGAAACCGGTGGGAACGAACGTAAGAAGTGTATGAAGTATATGATAATATGAATTTTAAGCGTAGAATATTAAATATGAATTTTAGTTGTTTAGTAAGTCTATAATATTAAGTACAAAATAAGAATATATATTATAATTTATCTTTTTATACTTTCTTTGATATATTTCCATATTCTATTTGATGAATATATTTTTTATATGAGATTTTTTGAGTTTGTTACATGTTGGATATTTTAGTGTAATTGGATTAACTAGTCGACCAATGTAGTTATAATATATATCGAGCAAGTCGGAGAGTGTGGAGTACACGCTTGTTAGAATATATTATGATTAGTGGGTCCAATGGGCGAATCCTTGTTCGGGTTAAATTTATTTTTGAATGATAAGGCTATTATGAAAATTCATGAAAATTTGAATTTGGAAAAATAATTCGAATTTGAATTTGAATTTTTAGTCAGTTTATCATTTGAAATTTTGACCGTTTTTGGACATTAAATTGTTTTACAGGTGGAGTATTTTGGTTGAATAAATAAGTATGGTTCTGTGATAAAGAAAACACTACAAAAATATTCATTCTCGTTGTTCAAATGCATACGCTCTGATTTTATCATGTTGAAAATTTTGGAGAACCACCAAAATAATTTCAATCTGAAATTGTTAAAACAAGACTTCAAAGTTTATCCGAAAATCTCTAAACAAAATTCCCAACAAAAGATTGAAATTATTCGTTCTTGTTTTATCAAGAGATTTGTATGAAGATTGAAATGAAGAGATTTGTTGTCCTGTAAGTTTTTCTCCTTTGTTATTGGATGAATTTTATTCATGGATGTCTCTTTTTGAGATTATGAAAATGATGATAATCTCTGAATTGGTTTAATTGTTAGTTTTTTGTTTTAGTTTTAGAAGAAAATATTCCTAACATGAATTTCTGGTTAAAACTTGTTTAATTAACATGTGATAGTCTCGGACAAAAATAAGCATTATGCAGAAGGAGAAGTAACTGCACTTATTGTTATTTAAATGCGGTTTCAGACCTGGTCATTTAAACATGAGAATTGATAGAGGTCCATTAGTACAAGTGACCGCTATGCAAAATAATTATTTTTTCAATTTGTTTGCATGTATTAATCCCGTGTAGAACAAATTAATAAAAATTCAAACAGTTTGAATTTGTTTCTGCATTTGTTGAATACTGTATTTTGTCAGTCATTTGTAATTGATTATGTATTTGATTTTTGCTTTTATAAACTGCATAGAATTATAATAACATGTTTGCATGCGGAATATTGATGCATGCACCATGTAATTTGTTTTAAAAGTAAATTGTTGCAGTGTATAATTTGCTTTTTATAGCACTTTAATGGAGACGTGGAGACCGTTTGCATTTCAAGTTGCAGTAACTTAATTGCATCTGATTTGCATGCGAAATTTCCATGATGTTGGTGACATGGAGTAGTTGATTTTGTATTGCATGAAAAATTGGGTTATTTAATAACTGAAATCTGTTATGCTTATTAAGCATGCGAATTAAAAAAAATGGAAGAAAAGATGAAGTTTGCATGCAGTTGTTTCGGATGGATAAACTTGTGTACAGTTTTGTATTTAATAACTGTAATAGCAGTTATTTGGTCCGACTATATTATATAATAACTTGAATGTTTTTGTAAATAATATTATTTAATGCACATTAAGCATCCAAAATATTATACAATTATTATTTGTCGGCACACATTATACAATTATTGTCTGCCCAAAAGATTTTGAATGCAAAACTAGGGCAGTTAACCATGTTTGCATGCCTAGTTATATAACAAGGAATGAATTTGACTTGCAAACTGGTACGTTTGTAGTTGGAAGTGGAGAGCATTAATGCTTGTCTTTGATATACATGCAATTACTTTAATACAGTGGTAATGACTTTTCAACGGAGGATAGTGTGAGTTAAAGTTGTAGTTATCGTTACTGAATTAACTATACTGTTTCTAAGAGTTTTAGCAGGTGTAGCTTTTTTTGTAATGTATTTTAGTTGTGTGATGCAGACAGTTTAGCGCTGAAATTTATGAAGACTGGCGATCACCCGAAGAATGCGGTGAATTGACAGTTTAGAGCTTCGGTGTCTGATTTTGACCCACAACACCTTGTTTCGAAGGAAACGACGCCACGAATGCAAGTCACAAAACTATGGGATTTTTTGGGCATTTGGGCTCATCTATCAGCTTATTTCGAGTTTTTAATACTTTAGGATATTTTAGTAATTTTCTTATTTTTGGTTTTAGAGTTTCAATTGAACCCTTATATAAACATATCTTCTTTACATTGTTTGTGGAGTTATTTTGATTAATAAAATTAGGGTTTATCCCTATATCTAGCTTCTTTTGCGTTCTACTCTGAATCATACTGGTATCAGATACAGACAGTCCTGCGAGATGGTGCGAGGAAGAACCAGAGGTCGCGGTGGCGCTGCAGTGGCTAGAGATGCAAGTGATTTCGGTGATCGTGAAGATGCTGACATGCGCCGTTAGGTGGCTGATCTTACCCTTTAGGTGGCTGATCTTAACGCCAGGAAACAAGGTATGGAGGTTGAAGGTATCGATAACCCTTTTGGGGAGGGGTTAGAACAGAATACTTATCACGGCCGCCGTTGGGAGCTTGGATTTAAGGTAGACATCCCGGACTTTGATGGTAGCCTTAAGGCAGAGGCGCTTGTTGATTGGTTATCCCAGG
The DNA here is from genome assembly GCA_036936605.1 of Limnanthes douglasii subsp. nivea. Taxonomy (NCBI): domain Eukaryota; kingdom Viridiplantae; phylum Streptophyta; class Magnoliopsida; order Brassicales; family Limnanthaceae; genus Limnanthes; species Limnanthes douglasii. The sequence continues at coordinate 243,679,166 of JAUPFV010000002.1, forward strand.
TTGAGGAAGTGCTGGACTTCAAGGAAGTTCATGAGGAGAGAAGGGTCGCGTTGGTCACCATCCACCTACGCGGCAGGGCACAGGCTTGGTGGCAGCAAGTGAAGAAAACCCGTGAGCGTGAAGGCAAGGAAAAAGTCCGCAGTTGGGAGAAGTTCAAAAAAAAATCTGCAAGGCTTTCCTACCTTAGAACTTCGGGGAACTATTCCAGCGACTCCAGAATCTTCGTCAAGGACCACGATCTGTGGACGAGTATACAGAAGAATTCTATCAGCTGCTGGCTCGTACGGATGTGAACGAGTCGTCGCATCAGCGGGTATCCAGCTATATTGGTGGGTTGCGCCTTCAGCTTCAAGATGTGTGGAATATGTCCGACCCATGCTCTGTTTCCGAAGCCCATCGGCGTGCCCTCCAGGCAGAAAAACGGTTGGCTCGCCGGACCCAGATCGGCGTACAGACTGGTGCTCCTTCAGGGACTTCGGCGTCCAAACCAGTTCCTCGTCCAACCCTTGATCAGGTCCCTCCTGGGCGCGGTGCGACCAGCTGTTCTTCAAGCAATTTACGTTGCTATGGCTGTGGTGAGTTAGGGCATCGTCAGGTAGAGTGTCCAAATGTTGCGGGTGCTAGGGGTCTTTTCTCTCACGAGGCGTTTGAACCGAATCTCATTGGTCTTGATGGTCCTCCGAAATTTGATACATATGATGATGATATGCCTAAGGTTGCGGAGGATTGTGACTGGTGATGTTGGTGCAGTTTTGATGCTACGTCGCACTTTTCTGTCTCCTCGCGTTCCTGATCAGAGTGACTGACTGCGGAACAACGTGTTTCAGTCGACTTGTACGATTGGCGGGAAGGTGTGCACCTTCATTATTGATGCTGGTAGCTGCAAGAATGTCATCTCCGAGACAGCGGTTTCGAAGTTCGGGCTGAAATCAGAATCGCACCCCAAGCCATACAAGCTCACCTGGCTAAGTAAAGGCACTGATATTACTGTGTCTAAACGTGTGCTTGCCTTTTTCTGTGGGGCAGACATACTAGGACGAGGTGTTTTGTGATATCGTACCTATGGACGCTTGTCACTTGTTACTTGGCCGTCCTTGGCAGTATGATTTGTCTGTTGTGCATGATGGTTGTGCAAATACTTATTCATTTCTATTTCGGGGTAAAAAGATTGTTCTTGTGTCGGCAAAGCCTTGACCTCTAAGCATTGGCTCTAATCCTTCCACAACGACCCTCTGTCCCGTGCTCCTTTTCAAACAGCCATGGAGGAGGCTGGTGTGGTTTTTTTATTGTTTTGTGATCCTGTTGTGACTGATTCTCATGCGGACCTTATCTCTGTAGTTCAGTCTCTTTTGCATGAGTTTGCAGATGTGTTTCCTGAGAATTTGCCCCCCGAGTTACCTCCTCCAAGGGATATTCAACATCAAATCGACCTGGTCCCTGGTGATGCTCTCCCAAATCGGCCTCACTATCGAATAAGCCCGAAGGAGCATGAAGAATTACGACGACAGGTGGAGGATTCGTTGGATAAGGGACATATTCAAGAAAGTCTCAGTCCATGTGCAGTTCCGGCATTGCTGACACCGAATAAAGATGGTTCCTGGCATATGTGTGTGGACAGCCGAGCTACAGGTTTCCTATACCTCGTCTGGATGATCTGTTAGACCAGTTGGGTGGTGCTTCTGTGTTCATCAAGCTTCATTTGAATAGTGGATACCATCAAATTCGGATTCGTCCTGGTGATGAGTGGAAGACGGCGTTTAAGACGCGTGAGGGATTGTTCGAGTGGATGGTGATGCCGTTTGGTCTGTCCAACGCGCCGAGCACTTTCATGCGTATCATGAATCAGGCATTGAGGCCTTTCATCGGTAAATTTTTTGCTGTTTACTTCGATGATATTCTGATTTATAGTGCTAACCATTCTGTGCATCTATCCCATTTACGTGAGGTGTTATTGGTGTTGCGTCGGGACAAGTTTTATGCTGCTACTGCCAAATGTTCGTTTATGTCCCCAGCTGTCCAATTTTTGGGGTATATTGTCTCTGTTGAAGGGTTACGAGTTGATCCGAGCAAAGTTGCTGATGTGGACCAGTGGCCTCGACCTACTTCCATCACCGAGGTTCGTAGTTTTCATGGTTTAGCTTCGTTTCATCGGCGTTTCATTCCCCATTTCAGCAGTGTTATGGCCCCGATTACGGATTGCATGAAGGGCACGAAATTTGGTTGGTCCGAAGATGCTGATGCAACATTTGCAGAATTTAAACGACGTCTCACCACTGCGCCTATTCTGGTGTTGCCCGACTTTTCCCAGCCATTTGAGCTTTATTGTGACGCGTCTAAATTTGGTATTGGGGCAGTTCTTTCCCAGTCAGGGCTTCCTGTGGCTTTCTTCAGTGAGAAATTGGCGAGTGCTAAGCTGCGATTTAGTACATATGATATTGAATTTTATGTGGTGGTTCAGGCTATCAAGCCATGTCTTCATTACTTGTTTCAGTGTGAATTTGTGTTATATACTGATCATGATTCTTTGAAGTATCTTGGCAGTCAGGACAAGGTATCTCATAGACATGCTTTTTGGATTGCTTACTTGCAGCAGTTCACTTTTGTCATCAAGCACAAGACCGGTATTACGAATCGGGTTGCTGATGCTCTGAGCCGACATCACAATCTGCTGACTGAGATGCGAGTTCAGGTTCCTGGCTTTGATTCTTTTGTTGACCTTTATGTTACTGACTCATTCTTCTCTCGGGTTATTGAACTGATTCAGCGGGGAGAACAATCTGATTTTTTAATGGAGGATGGCTTTCTCTTTCGTGGAGTACAGTTATGTATCCCTGACTGTAGCTTGCATCTTCAGCTGATCAAGGAGCTCCATAATGAAGGTCATGTGGGCCATGATCGAACATAGCAGTTGATGTCCTCATCCTATTTTTGGCCTTCAATGCGGAAGGAAGTTGGTCGTTTTGTCTCCCGTTGTCGAGTTTGTTAGTTGACCAAAGAAACATCAACAAATGCAGGTCTTTATTTGCCACTGCCAATTCCTGCTCAGCCCTGGACCGACATCAGTATGGATTTTGTTCTTGGTTTACCCCGGACTCAACGTGGATTCGACTCTATTTTTGTGGTGGTTGATCGTTTCTCTAAGATGGTACACTTCATTCCATGTAGAAAAACATCTGATGCAGTGTGTATCGCGCAGCTTTTCTTTCGAGAGATTTAATGTATTCATCGCCTTCCAAGTACCATTGTTTCTGACTGTGACACCAGGTTTGTGAGTCATTTTTGGCACAGCTTATGGCGTATGGTGAATACACAGCTCAACTTCAGTAGTGCTTATCACCCCCAGACTGATGGTCAGACAGAGGTGGTTAACCGATCCCTCGGTAACTTGTTACGCAGCCTGGTGGGAGACCATCCGAAGGCATGGGATCAGCGCCTACCGTAAGCGGAGTTCGCCCACAACCATGCCCTTAACCGGTCAACGGGTTTTGTCCTTTCCAGGTGATGTATGGTATTGTTCCTCGGGGTCCAGTAGACTTGTTAGCACTGCCTAGTAAGATTCGCCTTCACACAACTGCTGAGGAGCTTGTCTCACAGATTCTCCAAACCCACCAGACGACTCACAATCATCTAGTCTTGAGCATTGCCAAGTATAAGTCTCAGGAAGATTCTCATCGTTGTCATGTTCAGTTCGAAGTTGGTGACTATGTGTGGGCAGTTTTAACCAAAAATCGTTACCCTGCAAGTGAATACAACAAACTGGCCGCCCGGAAGATTGGCCTGGTAGAGATTGTGGAGCGGATCAATCCGAATGCTTATCGACTGCGTTTTCCTAGCCATGTCCGTACGACTGATGCCTTTAATGTTAAGCATCTGATTCCTTATGCAGGTGACTCTTCTGACGAGGAGACTGGTTCTGATTCGAGGGCGAATCTTCTCTACCCCGGCGAGAATGAAGCAGACAGTTTAGCGCTGGAATTTAAGAAGACTGGCGATCACCCGAAGAATGCGGTGAATTGACAGTTTAGAGCTCTAGTGTCTGATTTTGACCCACAACACCTTGTTTCAAAGGAAACGACGCCACGAATGCAAGTCACAAAACTATGGGTTTTTTTGGGCATTTGGGCTCATCTATCAGCTTATTTCGAGTTTTTAATACTTTAGGATAATTTAGTAATTTTCTTATTTTTGGTTTTAGGGTTTCAATTGAACCCTTATATAAACATATCTTCTTTACATTATTTGGGGAGTTGTTTTGATTAATAAAATTAGGTTTTATCCCTCTATCTAGCTTCTTTTGCGTTCTACTCTGAATCATTGTGTTGACAATTAACTTATTACGTGCAAAAGTTAAAACTAAATAGAAAATAGGTAAAAGGAAATGGATTTAGAAATGTGTATTTGTTTTAATTGTATATGATGATTAATCACATATGGCACTATAATGTATTCTGCATGGGTATTTGTGATCATTTTGCTTTGCATATGTTATAAATTGCTTAATGGCTTTATTCTTAATTAAGAATAACATATGTGTCAGAAGTAAATTTGATGCTGACGGTGGAGAGTTATGGTTTTGTTTATATGTGGATAACATGTTGATTTTGGTACCGATCAAAATCAAGACGATGAAACCAAGAAATTCATGTCATTGGGGAAGCTGAGATAATTCTTATTATAAGGATCAAGCGAAAGAACAATGGTATATCGATTTTTCAATCTCATTATATTAAGAAGATATTGAAAATTTTAATTTTAAAGATTGTTCTCTGGTAAGCTCACCTGTAGATCCTAGTTTTGAGCTTCTACCTAATAAAAGGTGATGTTGTATCTCAACTTGAATACTCAAGAGTCATCGGGTGTCTCACGTATGCAATGACTAGCACTATGTCGGATATTTCCTTTGCTGTTGGAAAGCTTAATATGTATATTAACAATCCTAGTTCACATCATTAACAAACTTTAAAAGGAACCATGAAATGTGGTTTGTTCTATACTGGATTTCCTTCCGTACTTGAAGGATGTTCGGATGCGATTTATATTTCCAATATGGAAGACCACTCTTTCACAAGTGGATGGGTATTTCTACTTGGGGGAAGTGCTATCTCTTGAGCATCTAATGAACAAACTTGTATTAGGGATTCAACAATAGAATCAGAGTTTGTGGTATTAGCAACAGCTAGTAGAGAAGTTGAGTGGCTAAGAAATTTGATATATATGAAATTCCATTGTGGTCTAAACCGATATTATAGTGAAGCTACGTTGGCCAATGTATATAGACAAGTTTACAAAGGTAGGTCTAGACACTTAGGTGTCAGACAGATTATGATTCGTGAGCGGATCACGAATGATGTTATTACATTAGAGTTTGTAAGAATTCGATATAATTTAGCCGATCATTTAACCAAAGGGTTAAGTAGAGATTTTGTGCACAAATCGGCTATTGGGATGAGATTAAAAGTCCATTTGAAATCTCTCATGTTAAGATACCCAATTCCCATCTAATATGACATTAGGTGCTGAATTCAATGTGGAAAGCTTAACATCTAGAGATTGGAACACATTAGTAGTATTATCCCAAAGTATGTGTTCAGACATGCAAGTTGTGGAGGTTGAAGTTTATCTTCTTAATATCTCTTTTGAAATATTGCATATGCATGTGCAAGAGTAAAAGATCTACCTATTTAAGCATGAATTTTAGCCGCTTCAAGAAGCTAGGACTTGGCTTTTATATGTTTAAGAAGGATAAGGATACAAGGCTAGTAAAAAATAGTGTCAAGTAAAAACATTTAAGAATGTAAATTTATGTGTATATTATCTTCGAGTATTCATTATGGATAGTAAAGGGTCAATCCTTAGTGATACCTTGATATTCAAATATTTGAAAAGTGTAATATACTAATATGAAATTCAATCGTTACGATATTTCATTTATGCATAACTTTATTATTTGTTATGATTTTGTTTTAGTTAATCATGAATTGCACTAAAATGGGGGAAGATTTTTGGATATTTTAGTGTAATTAGATTAACTAGTCGACCAATGTAGTTATAATATTTTATCGAGCAAGTTGGAGAGTGTGGAGTACACACTTGTTAGAATATATTATGATTAGTGGGTCCAATGGGCACGTCCTTGTTCAAGTTAAATTTATTTTTGAATGATAAGGTTATTATGAAAATTCATGAAAATTTGAATTTGGAAAAATAATTCGAATTTAAATTTAAATTTTTAGTCAGTTTACCATTTGAAATTTTAGTCGTTTTTGGACATCAAACTGTTTTACAGTTGGAGTATTTTGGTTGAATAAATAAGTATGGTTCTGTGAAAAAGAAAACACAACAAAAATATTCATTCTCATTGTTCAAATGCATACGCTCTGATTTTATCCGGTTGAAAATTTTGGAGAACCACCAAAATAATTTCAATCTGAAATTGTTAAAACAAGACTTCAGAGTTTATCCGGAAATCTCTAAACAAAATTCCCAACATTACATGCTTCAAATGAACTTTGGGTTTAAATTTTTGTTTATCTCCTTCTTCTTTATATTTGATTTAATCATTATTTTATCCTTATATTATGATTTTATTTTCTAATAACTTCTATAGCAAAATATTTTTTATATGTTATATGTTGGTAGATTTTTATTTATTTATGTTTTATGTTTTGTAAAATAATTTTGTGTAGTTTTTGTAATTTTTTATACATAACGATATGTAGGAAATATTCGTGGTTATCACACGTTTGTAATTATTTTAATTTTTATATTTTTTATTCATATAACTTTCATAATGTTTTTTTTTCAAATATGAATTGTTTTTATAGTTTTTTAAACAACCCGCAGCAACGCATGGGATATTTCTCTAGTATAAATTAAAACATTTCAGGATGTTTTAATAATTGATTAAAAATAGGAAAATAGGAAAGGAACTCAATGTTAAAAAAAGAATGGTGCTCCAAGAAGATGAATCTTCATCTTCTTCCGAAAGGGTCCAACCTTGATCTCACCTCTCTTGAGCCCCTATTTTCAATCTCCTGCTAACTTTATCTACCATGGATACTAGAAGCAAAACATTATTCCAAGATGAAGAGTTCCCTGCTCTTATTTCTAAATCCAGTATCATCAACTACGCTAAGCCTCAGCTCAAGAAGTCTTTTGTGGATTCTGGCAGACCTCAAATGGAAATAACAAACGATGCTCCTCATCTGGAAAATATCCAAGAGAAGTTGGACCATATCTATATCCAATTCTTTACAGAAACAAAAGAGTCGCTTATGAAAAAAGCCAAAACAACTTTTATCGGAAAGTTCACAAATGGTTTACCAAAGATTGTTGTTCTTAATCACTTCTTTAATTCGTTTAAGTTCAAAGGAGTTTACAGTGTGAAAACTTGGGACTCACACCATGTTCTTATCGAATTTGACTTGAAAGAAGACTTTATCAAGTAGTGTCATAAAAGTATATGGAATGTTAATGTAGCTGTCATGCGAAATCTGAGATGGTATACCGATTTCAATGGGAAAAAGGAGAGCCTTATAACACTTGTATGGATAAGAATTCAGAAATTTCCTGAATTCATGTACAATGAATCTATCATGCATAGCATAGCTGCCTCCCTAGGCACTTCATACAAAATATATTTCCCAGACATGAATGGAGCTCATGGAAATGGTGCATTTGTTTTAGTTGAGTTGGATATATCAAGAAAGCTTCACAAAAAATTATGGGTTGTCTTTGGAATGAATGAAGTTTGGTGGCTCAACTTGAGTTATAAAAATCTTCCTGCATATTTCTTTCAATGTCATCATATTGGACATAGTCTTTTGGACTGTAAAAAGAATCAAAAGAAAGTAGATCCCGAAAAAATTGTTGGAAAGATTGATAGAGTGTAAGTTACTCACTCTAACTTTGAAAATCATTTTTTCTTATTTGCGGTGTATACGAAATGCCAACGGAATTTAAGGCTGAGACTATGGGAGATGATGAGAAATGAGACTATTACCGATAGCTGCTGGATAACTATGGTGATTACAATATCATAGCTAATATTGAGGAGCAAATTGGGTGTTTTACAACTTGTCACAATAGTACGGAGGATTTTATGGATATGATGAGGGACTGCAACTTGGAGAATGTTGGGTATAGTGGTCACAAATACACGTGGAACAGAGGTTCAAGATGTAAAAGGTTGGATATGGTTATGTTCAACAGATCTGGGACTGATACTTTTAGCAAGACTCAGGTTCACCACATGGTCAGAACTTGTTATGACCATGCTCCTCTTCTTATTACTTCTATTCAAAACAACTCTAATATTTTTCAAAGCAATAAAAAGAGTTTCAAATTCATGAACATGTGGACCAACCATAATTCTTTTCTAAATCTAGTCAAACTGAATTGGAATCTTAGAATGAATGGTGGTCCAAATCAAGTTTTTTTGTCCAAGTTAAAAAGACTAAAAAAATGTTTAAAAGACTGGAATAGTAACCAGTTTGGTAATATCTTCAGTAAGCTTAAAGATACTGAAAAGAATGTTGATTCTATGAAAAAGCTTCATTTGATGAATAATAATAATATTTCAAAATTCAATCTTGATAAAGCTACGAGTCTTCATCTTAAAGCTTTAAGGAATGAGGAAGATTTTTGGAAACAAAAATGCTATACCTCTTGGCTCAAGGATAGTGATCGTAACACCAAGACCTTCCATGCTTTTGCTGCAAAGAAAAGAATGAGAAATATTATTCATAGTATCAAGGTTTATAACAAATGGATTAATGATACTGAAAGTATAGGTATTTCTGTTGAAGATTACTTCAAAAAAGTGTTCACTTCTAATCCTTATAAAGACTAGAATGAGGAGCATACTAAAATGCAGGATAATATTTTCAATGTTATTCCTAAATTAATCTCTGATGATGATAATAATAATATTCTAATGCATGCTAGTGAGGATGAGGTGTGGAATACCATCAATACAATGAGCAAAGATAGTGCTGCTGGTATTGATGGTTATAACATCATTTTTTACACCCGTTGTTGGTCTATAATAAAAGTGGACTTATGTAATGCTATAAAATCTTACCTCAGTGGCCATAACATACCTGCTGACATTTTTGCCATATGTATTTGTCTTATCCCCAAAGTGGCAGACCCTGTTAGTTGGAGAAACTACAGGCCTATCAGCCTTTTTTCTTATTTTCTCAATAGAATCCTCTCCAGACTTCTTAATACTCCTCTTGCTGACCTTCAACCTAAAATAATTTCAAAAAACCAGTAAACTTTTGTTAAAAACATAACTATTCATGAAAATGTTTTAATTGCTAGAGAAATGCTTCATGACATTAATAGAAAGCCTAAAAATGTAATATTTTAATTCAGTTGGACATGTCAAAGGCTTTTGACAGAATCTCCTTTCCTTTCATTGTTAAGGTCCTCATTTCTTTTGGTTTTTCTAAAGGTGTGGTCAATCTTATTTGCAAAATGACCATGAATGTGAATATGTCTATGTTGGTGAATAGAAATGTGTTTGGTTATTTTAAGAAAAAAAGAGGCTTGAGACAAGGTGATCCCTTGTCTCCAAGCCTCTTCATTATTGGTGAAGAAATTTTAATCCGTGACCTTAACAATCTATTCATTAATAATAAAGATATGGTTTATGCATCTAGAACCGATAAAATTGTTCCTTGCATTGCATTTGTTGATGATGTGCTCATTTTTATTAATGGTCTTAAGTCTTCTATTAACAAGTTGAGTTGTTTCTTAGATAATTACCAAGCTGTTTCAAGGCAGTCCATTAACAAGGAGAAGACCAGGGTTATCCTCTCAAATAGATCTCATCAAAGAAAGGTTAACAATTTGGCTATTCACACTGGTCTTTTGGTTGAGAATCTCCCTTCTACCTATTTAGGGATCATTCTCAAGAAAAATAATAAGTCTAGCAACTTTAATTCTATGATAGACAAAATAAATGCTAAAATTAATGACTGGGATACTAAATTTCTTTCATTTGGGGGCAGGATATGTCTTATTACCTATGTGATTATGCATATTCCTTACTATTGGATGCAAAATACCTTAATCCCTAACTGTGTTATCAACAAGTTAGACAAGATCTTCTATAAATTCCTTTGGTGATCTAAAATTAATGAGCCCAGTATCCACTAGACGTCCTGGCACATGCTTTATAAGCCCTCTGCTGAGGGAGGTTTGAATATCAGAAGGATTTATGATATTCAATTAACTTTCTCTCAAAAGTTGTGGTTCAGTTATAAGCAAAACAATAGTCTTTGGTCCAATATTATGAATGATATTTATAATAAAAACTCGCATCCCCTTTATACTAACCTAAATAATTCTGGTTCTTTAGTTTGGAAACGACTTGTAGGTATACGAGCTCAATAGAAGGCAACATGAGATGGATTATAGGTAAATGGGATATTGACTTCTGGAGGGAAGACTGTCACAACTAGCATCATATTATTGACAACAACAATATGGAAGGCAACTGGTTTTTAAGTGCTAATGTTAATACCTTTTGGAAGAATGAAGCCTGGGATATTGGTAATAGTAATGGTCTTATCTCTGATGATAGAATGGCTCATATTAATCTTTATATAGTGGACAAGACAAAGGAGGACAAGCTTATATGAAAGCTTTATCATGACCAAAATTTTAACACTAAGCTAACTTGGGATTATACTAGACTTTACTCAACAAGGTCTGGTCTGTATTGTAAGATCTGGAACTCTATAACTCCTAAAAAGATTTAGTTTCTTCTTTGGAGAATCATTAAAGGATTTATTCCTGTTGATTCTGTTATTAAGAAAAGGTCCATTACTATAATATCTACATGTGCTAGTTTTAGGCCACATATTTGGGCGGTTCTAACAGGTGCCACGTGTGCTACCTTTTATCTATGTCTCAGAAACTTTTTCGATTGGTGATGTCATTCGATCCACGTGTCAATTGTTTCCTGACACACACCTACATGTCTTCCAAAATGATTCGTAGATGAAAAGTGTGTCAGAAAACTTTTCACTTCTCTCTACATGTCTATTTTAAATCGTTCATGTTATAATGTTATTATACATCAACTCTTGTAATAAAAGGCCGCCGAATTTATTCACCAAACATTTTCTTATCAAGTCATTATTATACAACTTTTATTATGATAACATTACAAACTTTTCCACCAAACTTTTTCATATTAAAACATTGTTATCTCTCAATTTTTATGAAAGATGGCCAAATTTCTCCTCCAAACTTTTTCGTATAAAAAACTTGTTCTATTTCAATTTTTATAAAATATCACCAAATTTCTCCTCTAAACTTTTTCGTATAAAAAACTTGTTATCTTTCAATTTTCATAAAAGATCACCAAATTTCTCCTCTAAACGTTCTCGTACACAAAACTTGTTATCTTTCAATATTTATAAAAGATCACAAAATTTCTCCTCCAAACGTTTTTGTATAAAAAAAACTTGTTATCTTTCAATTTTTATAAAAGATCACCAAATTTCTCCTCCAAACGTTTTCGTATAAAGTACTTGTTATCTTTCAATTTTTATAAAAGATCACCGAATTCCTCCTCCAAACTTTTTCGTATGAAAAACTTGTTATCTTTCAATTTTTACAAAAGATCACCAAATTTTGCCTCCAACTTTTTTGTATAAAAAACTTATTATCTTTCAATTATCTATAAAATATCACCAAATTTCTCCTCCAAACTTGTTCGTATCAAAAACTTATTATCTTTCAAGTTTAATAAAATATCACCAAGTTTATCCTCCAAGCTTTTTCATATCAAAAACTTGTTATCTTTCAATTTTTATAAAAGATCACCAAAAATTTTCTCCAAACTTTTTCATATGAATTTTTTTTATCTTTCAATTTTTATAAAAGATCACCAAATTTCTCCTCCAAAACTTTTTCGTATCAAAAAATTTATATTCCTCAATGTTTTTATTATAACAAACCTCCTTGGTTCAAAAGATAAAAATTATTGACCAACGTCTGTTAGAAGACCCTTATGGTCCAAAATATAAAAATTGTTGACCAACATCTGTTAGAAGGCTCTTCCGATCCAAAAGATAAAAATTATAGACCAATGTTTGTTGGAAGACCCTTCTGATCCAAAAGATAAAAATTATAGACCAAAATTTGTTGGAAGACCCTTCAGATCGAAAAGATAAAAATGGTAGACCAACATTTGTTTGAAGTCCATTCTGGTGCAAAAAATAAAAATTATACACCAATATTTGTTAGAAGACCCTTCTGATCCAAAAGATAAAAATTTGTAAACCAATATTTGTTGGAAGACCCTTCCGGTCCAAAAGATAAAAATTATAGACCAACATTTGTTGGAAGACCCTTCCGGTCAAAAAGATAAAAATTGTAGACCAACATTTGTTGGAAGACCCTTCCGGTCCAAAAGATAAAAATTGTAGCCCAACATTTATTGGAAGACTCTTACAGTCCAAAAGATAAAAATTGTAAACCAAAATTTTTTGGAAGTCCCTTCCGATCCAAAAGATAAAAATTGAAGACCAACATTTGTGGAACACCCTTCCGATCCAAAAGATAAAAACTGTGCAAATTGTCGAACCCATAACTCGGTGAGATGTCCGACGACCATCTATTTGCCATCTCAAATATCTTTTCCTGTAACTTTTTGGATGTCAATTATCCATTTTCGGGGAGAAATATTCATCTGAATCATATGATGAATAATCACTAGACTCAGTTGACTTATATTGACGTTTAGATTTCACCTTTTTATTTGAACAAAAAAGAATTTTTATTTGATATCTTGCATCCGTCCGATGAGAATTTTTCATGTGATCTTTTTTTAGTTATCTCCTCTCTCTGTACCTCATATTGAGCCCTTGTGAACTCGTTTTCACTTTCTTCTCAGCATTCAATGTTTTAATGTCTTCCCAAATTTATATCATCCGATCTACTAAAGTAGATTCTTCTAGTAGCTCCTTGGAATATCGGTCATTGTTGTTTCTTTCACTGGTTAAAACAATTTTCTCCTCGACAGGGAGATCTCCAAATGAATCTCTGATCACATGATTCTTCGTACCAGACTCTAGTCTTTCTAACATGTCTGTGTTCATTATTCTCACAACGTTTGAATATAAGATATATGGTTTTGGAAAAAACAATTAAGGGTACCAAAACGCTTTCCCATGGACGACACCAATGATAGTTCTTAAGATTTCTTTGTGAAGTCATCTAGTCACAATAATGTTCGTATATGAGTCATCAGTCACAACTATATTTGTATGAGAGTATTTTAGAGATATAAACGAGATAAGTAGAGAGAGAAAGAGACAAATAGAATAATAAGGTAATGATTGATTAATGATTGGACCCCCTTCCCAAAAAGGGATGGTCCTTTGTATAGTACAACTGGTAAATCCATGAATTACATAACTACCCCCTCTTATATGATACTTTTCACCCATAATTTTACTAATCCTGACCATGAATGTTAGTTATTACACAATGCCTATCCATATTACATATTTATTGTATTTACATTCAATATTTTATTACTTTAAATTAATTTTTGTATACATCTGGTTTTGTTTATTTCTTCCTAATATTTCATTCCCTTATCAATATGTATCTCAACTTCAGAACCACAATTATTAGAGCCTCTATCAGCTATGATTATCCAAAACGATTTTGGATTCTCTTTAGAGGGGTTCAGGTAATTATGCTTGGGACTTGATAAGAAAATCAATCAAGGCTTGTGATTTAATTAGAGTTTTTAGTTCAAAGTGGATGTTTAAATCTTTGATTTTGACCGACCACATTGTTAATATTCCAAATACATCAGGCTTTTGAATTACATTTCATAAAATAAATGAGGGTTACAAAGTGATTATGTGTGACTGAAAATAAGACCGCGTTTTTTTGCTACCACCATAATAATACCAATTTTTCTAATTGTAACTATCTTATTTTTAACATCTATAAAATATTTATTAACATAGTATATGGCTCTTCAAATATCAAATTGTTTATTTATAAACACCAGCTTTTAAGACACTGTGGACTTGGCACGTAGACTGGTCCGTTTAAATAAAATGCCAAATTACTATTTTGGAGCTTTTCAAAAAGTGAACGAAATTATATATGGCCTTACCGGCTACAAATGATTCTTAAAATAATTATTTTACTTTAATGGGATCATTCTAATATAGGTTGCTCCTCACTGCATAATCATGAATTGCTGAGTATAAATAAAGGATATCGACCTATTTTTTAGATGTTTTAGAATTTCGAGAGAAACCAAGTTTCATTTATCATTTTAAAATGCTTCATCACATTATAGAGTCTATCCAAAATGTCTCACCCTCTTTAAAACCTAAAAAATGCATTTTATCTAATAATTTGAAAACGAACATATTTAAAACTACTAGCCTTGCTACTAGTATTTAAATCTCTTTGATGCTTCGGGTGGTTCCATGGCGGTCGGGTTGACAATTACTTTGCATCATGATTCAGTTTTTGCTAATCCAATATCCAAAAAATATTCATCATCGAACCCTATAATTACACTTTTCTGAGTTTGGCTTTAAATTTGTTACATGAAGGCTTTTACATGTTTTTTTAAATGATCATTATCCTATTTTTTGTGACTAGCATGTCATCTATATATGTGTGTAAGGTTTTTTCCAATTTTGAGAGGAAATTTTTTTATGAACCAAAATTTGATAAGTTATCAATGTATTATTGAGGTTGAAGGGAATTACTTTGTAGATAATCATCTATGAGTCATAAAAATTGTACATTTTTTCATTTTATGGATTAATAACAATCTCATTGTGTCCATAATATGCATCTATGAGGGGAAAATATCTCGTTCCTCGAAGTTACATATACCATTTGATTAATATGTAGTATAGGAAATGGATTCTTAAGACATGATATATTGAGTCCAATGAAGTCTATACATATTCACTATTTACCAGTTTTTTTTCTGAAATTAATTTTTTTTCGTATTAGATAAAATGAGAAAGGTTTTCATCTCTCCTTTATTGGCCATCAATTTTTATTAATGGATCACACTACAATAGTTAAGACACCATTTATATTATTTAGAACAATCAATTTCAGATAAGAAATTGGATTAACAAAAACACGTTTGATACTCCATTATTAGGTTTAGTTCGACATAAAAAGGTTTCTCCTCCAAAAAGATCGGTCTCGCATATTGCAATGGCATGCATATCTTCACATCCATCCTCTTTCAGATCTAACTCCGAAATGTTTGGTCCACAATAATTTTTATACAATAATTTCGAGGTGATTATGAGTGGATCGTAATTAATATTCAACTAACTAATTATAATATATTAATTTAATTTATTCATTCGTTATATCTGATATATTTACTTATTTTACTTTTTAATGCGAAATATTTACTTATTTTACTTTTTATTAACCATGATCCGGTTAATCATATCATATATAAATATAAAAATGAGATAAACCTTTGTAAAACTATAAATTCTATAGAAATTTAATATGGGTTTGACAATTTTGGATACCAAAACACTTTATTATTCAATGCTTAAGTTTTAGTGTACATTGTTTTAACAAAACCTGTAAAATTATTCTATATAGCTAGTTTTAGAGTTTATAGGAGGAAAATACACATCGAGGGTTTACTGAACCGAAGACCTTAGTAGGAGGAATTGGTTTGACCTTATGAGTTTGTAAGGCCTAATTGAATAGTAAAGTAAGTAATGGTGGGTTAAAGCATTCATGTCAGAAGTTAAGGATGCTACAACAGTTTGTAGGTGGATCAAGTATGATCTTATCGTCAAATATGTTCTCATCAATTACAACAGGCTATCAGGTGTGCCAAGCAGCATCCAAAATCATAATGTGGGACAGATCAAATTACAAATAATAGTCTTTACTCGGTTCATAGTGACTATGACTACTTGGTCAAATTTTCAAAAGGGACCCCTCTACTGCCTTTGAACCCAATCTATTTAGTCCGGTACCTAATTACCTTAACAAAAAAAACATATATAGGTAATACAACCATTATTGTTTAATAAATAGATGTTTGGAAATTGGATCAATTATCTAAAGTGGACATGCAATCACTATTTATTCCATTTAGAGAAAAATTGTCTTTATTTCCAAACAACAAACAATACAAAAAAAAAGTTATAAAGAGAGTTTGAGATCCAAATTACTCCCTTTCTTTTCTTTTTTCTTGGGTTGGATTTGTTGTTTGTTTGAGTTTGAGGTTGGAGAAGATGATAAAAAAAGATTAAGGTCTAACCCATTATCCTCATCTTCCTTTTTCTTGTTCTTGTCTTGTGTTTTTGGTTTCTTGAACTTTGAAGAGCTTGCATGGTCATGGCACGGGTACCCCTTAAAGTCTTCGGCTTGAAACCTCGGAATCCATGGAGTTGCAACTTTTTTCTTGCCTCCAATCTTTCTTCCTTCTTTATTCTCCATTTCGTCTTTCTTGAAATAATCGCGAATCTCTTTGACGTTTTTAATAATAGCATAGAACTTCTCCATCTTCTCTTCCTCCCTAGAATGGCATTATATCAAGTGGGACAATCCACCACAATAAATAGTATTATAACCATTTTCTTGAAAGGGCCCTTGCCCAATAGAACTTCTTCTTCGAATTCTCCGATCACATCTGCTGCGCTGCCTGTAAAGCCCACAATTGATCTGTCCGAACTCTGAATTACAGCTGGATTCTTCATTCTCTTGTATGTGGTTAAGAAAAGGATATTGGCAGAGCTTCCAGTATCCACCAGGATTCGTCTTATATCATTGCCCCTATAGATGCTCCTATGACAACAACATCCTCATGAGGGCCAGCAATGTCTCTTAGACCATCTTCATCAAAAACAATGAAGGGGAATGAGTTTTATGACTGATAAATAGTCACGCCTCCTGCTAGCTGGGAGGCTAAAGTATGAACATGCCTCTTCCTCGAAGAAGAAGTAGGAGCTGTCATAGTGTCCCCTCCGAAAATTGTAAGTGACTCGAAAAAACTTAATGAGCCCGGAGACCGACCTAGAACATTCCGCAATTGTACCCACTCTGTTTCGAATTGGATCAGGATCCAAGTACTCAGATTCCACGTCAAACCTTTAAACTATAACCATGGCTCCCTCCGGAGCAGCATTACTTGGACCAACCCGGTGAGTGTTATCAGGCCTTTTACCCCCTCTTCTTTTCACGTAAGCCCCCAGTTTTCCCCTTTCAATCAAATTCTGAACTTCTTGCTTCAATTCTATGCAGTCATCAGTGGTATGACCAATATCGTTGTCATACTGGCAAAAAGAGTTATTACGATGCTCTCGGGGAGACTGTAGTGTAGCCGGTCTCCGGTAATGCACCTCTTCCTTTGTTTTTTTCAAAAATAGTGGCCACACTTTCTTTCAACTCTGCGAACCACTCCGGTTGCACCCATGGCCCTCTCTTGTTTCTGGATTGCTGACTTTGAGCAGGAGCAGCTAGCTGAGACTGAGCTTTTGCCCTGCCATGCCCCTGTCCGGTCTCTCTTGTTTTATTTCCGGACTGATTCTGATTGGGATTTGGTGCCACTAGGGTAGACCTCACCTGCCTGTGCACCCTGGTTTTCTTTGTTTCATCGAAGTTTATTTGTTTTCCAACCTGATTCAGCAACCCTCCCCATGTCATGGCCTTCTTTCTGGTCACTGAATCAGCTAGATTTCCTGGGTTCAAACCCTGCCTTAGGGATGCTATTGCCACCTGTTCGAAGTAATCAGCCAACCCATTCTTGGTACTCACAAAACAGCTTATATATTCTTTCAAGGACTCATTTGGCTCCTGGGTACAATGGATTATTGTGTCTCCATTGCCCTTTAGCTCTTTACTCCCTACAAACTGCCTTCGAAAGGCTACCCAAAAGGTATCGAAGTCTTTAATACAACCCTGAGGCAGGCTGTTGTACCATTTTAGAGCACTCCCCATAAATGATTGGGAGAATGCCCTACAAAATAGTTTATCGTCGTCGTCAAAGTTCATCATGAAGTTTTTAAATTGCTCCAGATGGTTGTCCGGATCAGTACTGCCATCGTACTTCTCTATTTTGGTGTTGTCAAACCTCTTGGGGAGGTTTATGGACTGAATTTTAGAAGATAATGGAGATTGTCTCCAGTTTCTTCCACGACTGAACACAGTACCCTCATTGGGAGTTGCAAAGATACCTGGTTCATCGTGAAAAGCGAAGGGATCCATCAGCATCCGGTCCACATGCCTCCAGCTATGAGATGATCCCTTACCAATATGCCTCTTCATCTTTCCTTGTCTATCCCTTTTTCTTGAATATTTTTTAATCTGCTTTTGCTTCTTTCTAGTTCGACCCTCATCGCTGCTAGAGGACAAAGATTTTTCAACTCCCTTACTGTCCGAAGAGCTATCAGAAGATTCTGAGCTTGAGTCAGAACTCTCCACTGGCTTAGACCGGTGAGACTTTTTGGAACTGGCATGAGTCTTTTTGGTGCTCACATGAGTCTTCGAAGACTCATGCTCTCTGGGGTTATCGGTGTGATGAGCAGCTGATGCTTTGGACTTTTCTTTCACGCCCATCTTGGCCTTTTCTGCCCTCAGAGCTTCTATTTCACCCTTTATCCTATCACGCTCTTCGATAGTGTATTCATCGTTCTCTCCCACCACTTCGAGCAAAGCTGGTGGTACTTCTGGATTGTCCGGATTCATTCGGACAGATTTTCTTAGCTGGTTTTGAATGCTTGATTCAGGCACCCTCTGCTCCCATTGTGGTCGCCAATCTAGTGAGGATAATTATCACCTGGGGGTAGGCTTAGTAATTTGGTTGGTGTTTTATAGTAGTGTGTGGGTGTTATGTGTTTAGAGTAGAGAGTAGAGAGATAATTAAGTAGCCTGGTAGCAGTTAATTCTCATTACCCACACTTAATGCAGGTGGTTGGGTATTTATACCCTGATGTTTGGGCCCTTATGGGCTTTCGGGTCATATTTAATGGGCCCGGGTCATGTTCAAAGACCCATGAGCTCTAAGTAGGAGAGCAAGTAGCTTAGTCAAGAAGTGTTTAGGTTTTTTAGTACTTTTGTCATAGTTCGAACAGTCCTATGGTCATAGAGTTCAAAGTGATATGTCCGGTCCGGAGGCCTTGGACCGCTCTGTCCTTGTCCGGGGAGTGTGCAGAATTCGGACTCATCAGAAATATGTATCATGTTATAATAAAAAAAACATATCAAGAATTTGATAAGCAACTTAAACTTAAACTGAAAAGGTAAAGGGAAGCCAAGATTGCATTCAAGGCTCAAGTATTCATTGAGAAGAAGGCCAAGAATACAGTCAAGCCTGGGGTTTTAAAATTATAGGGCATTGAGCTTCAGCTTGCTAAGTCTAAGAAAAAGTGCAATTTTAAATCTTAATATCAAACGCTTTAAGATAATACTAGAAAGTTTTTTTTATAATAAATAGTTGAATATGGAAAGACTTTGAAGGAAAATGTTTTCTTGCTTGTTCATGGGCATCTGCTTGAATTTGATGTGGGGAGTATTTTGGAGCTAGTTCTATAAGATAATAGGCCTCATGGGATCAACTATACATGGACTAAATGTACAAAGTACACACACTTTGATGAATGTGCAACGACTAATGAATAGGTAGAAACTTCGAATGGTGAAGGTTCTAAATTGGAAGAGGTGTCCTTCATTTTCACACTAAGCATATTGAGGATCCTGCTGAAAGTACTGAGATTAGAAATAAAGTTCTACATATCCTTGGTGTTCAAAATGAAGTGTTGTTTGTGAAATAAATCTCAAATGGAAAATTAATGTTCTTGCACCATCGAAGTATGAAATATTACACCCTAAATTATCAATAAAACTTGAAATAAAAATTAAAATAATAAATGAACTTATCTATGAGTGTGTACTACAATCTAAGATGTGTAGAGCTTTAAATTTTATGTTTCATGAATTTGGTATGGTTTTTCCCTTTTGTGTTGCAAGTTATAAGTACTTGCTTTGATTTTCATAGTTACCTATTTGTTTTTTCCTACTTTGATTTCACCTTCCCAAGAGCCTTATATTTGGTATGAAGGGAAACCATTATTGGGCTTGGTCTTCTATCCAAAATTATCGAATGTAAACATTAGAATCATACATGTTAAGTATTAAAAATATGTAACATATCATACGCAATTGAGTGTTAAATCGTTTTTATTTGATCAAGTCTAGTTCTGCTCTTCGACTTTATTAGTCTTATCATTCATTTTAATTTACAATTCAAAAAGAAAGAATGAATATTTATGTAGAAACTACAACTTTTTTACCATAGAAGATAGTGTTTTCTTGTTGTAGCTTTTCATGTGGTTTGGTAAGACCATAGGACTTCTTCAAGTGTATATGGTATTTCATTGATGATATCTCTTGATCCTTTATGCTAAGGTTTGGTTGGTTACTTCAACTTGACCATTAGCTCATGGATGGAAATATGTTGCAAAGTTTTGTTTGATCCCTCGAACTCTTTAAAATAGATCAAGCTCTTTGTTCTAGAGTTGTGTTCCAGTATTTACTGTTATAACTATTGTAATTTTATATCTTCATCATATATTAACTCTCGAAAATTGATAACCTCCTTGGCTCAGATTCTCGCCAATGGTATTGCATCCATCCACCTTGAGAAGTAATCTACTTCTACCAAGAATTCAACCCAGTAATACTTTTGCATGTGGTCCCATGATGTTTAATTCATACTTATCAAATTAAATTGTTTCAAAAATATAATTCATTGATGTTGTTGTTTATATTGAATTAACAAATCATTGGCACGTGTCATAATGCTAAAAATATTTTAAGACTATATGGATCGTTGACTAATAATATCATGCAAGAAAAATTTACATATAGAGGGTATTATATCCACAATGAGTCCATCATTATCCCTCATAAATTTATTCTATAACATATAAAGATTCATCATAACCTAAATATATGATTAAAGGCCTAGTTAAATCTTCGCGATACAATATTTCAATGACCCATACCTGTCGTGTTTATCTGATACTAATACCTGAACCTTTGTGTTATTTTCTTGTATTGTTTTCTCTATAAGGTATAAGTTAATTGGCCTTCATCATTCTTGATGTTAGTCAATAACCATAAGTTTCAAAAGTTATTGAGAAATGTCAAGCAACTAAGGTAGGAAAATTGTTGGTTTTCTTAAAAAAAACACCAAAATTATTGATTTTATGCTTGATGAAGTGGCCAAAGCATCTTTCATTGCATTTTTTATCCTATGGATTTTTTTTCATACTCAACTTGATCAAATTTTAATATTCTGGTTCTTAGTTTTTGTAGGTAGAGAATTAAACTTTATTTCCAAATTTTGATTTTCTTCAAAGCTATGTTAACAACCAATAGTGAGTCATTGAGTAACCTAATACGTCGATCTATGTAAATATGGGCTAATACGAGTCTTTATATGGTTGTCTCATATTATGATTTGTTGTTGGAAGTAGAGAAACCAAACTTGATAAATTAACATAATAGTTCCCTTAATTAAGATGTCATATGTGTCTCAACTCCAAAACCAAAATTATTAGACTCTTTATCAACTAAGATTAACCATAATGATTTTGGATTCTCTTTAGAGGGGTTCATTATATATGTTTGGAACTTGATAAGAAAATCAACCAGGACTTATGATATGATTAGAATCTTTCGTTCAAAATGGATTTTTGAATCTCCGATTTTGACCAACCACATTAGAGGGGTTCATTAATATTCCAAAGACATCAGACTTCTGAATTACATTTCATAAAATAAATAAGGTTTATAAAGTGATTGTGTATGATTGGAAATAAGGTCGTGTCTTTTTTGCAGCCACCACAAACGATAACTAATTATAAATATCTTATTTTCAACATTTATATGAAATTTACTAATATAGTATATGGCTCTTTAAATATCTTCTTGTTCATTTACAAGGATTGCACTTACTACATAGTCATGAATTGCTTAGTACATATAAAAATTATCACCTAATGTCTTAGATATGTTAGAATTTTGAGAGAAGCCAAGTTTTATTGATCATAACATTCTAGAGTTCATCTAAAATGTTTGACCCTTTTTAAAACCTAAACAACTTGCAAATTTTTTAATAATTTGGAAATATACATACTTAAAGCTATTATCCTAGCTGCTAGTATTTGAATCTCTTTGATTCTTCGGGTGGTTCCATGGTTGTCGAATTGATAATTGCTTTGTATCATGATTCAGCTTTTCCTAACCATATATCGAAAAAATTATTTATCATCGAACCCCAGAAGTGCATTTATCTGAATTTAGTTTAGATTTGTTGTATGAAGGTTTTCAAAGGTTTCTTTCCAAATGACCATTATCCTTATTTTTGTGACTAACATGTCATCTATATATGTGTAAGTTTTTTTTTTCTAATTTTGAGAGGAGATTTTTTTATTAACCAACAATTGATAAGTTATTGATGTATTATTGAGGTTAAAGGGAATTACTTTGTAAATAATTATCTATAAGTCATAAAAATTGTACGTTTTTCATCTTATGGATGCATAGAAATCTGATTGTATTTATAATATGGATCTATGATGGATAAATATCATGTTCCTCGAAGTTACATCTACCATTTGATCAATATGTAGTATAGAAAATGGGTTATTGAGACATGTTATATTGATTTTAGTGAAGTCTACACATATTCACAATTTACTAGTTTATTTTTCACTAGTATTTTTTTTCCTTATTGGGTAAAATGCACCACTTATGTGGTCAATTTAGCTTAACATGGTCACTTCTGTTATAATGACCTCATCTTTCTCATCAGAAGGGTTTTCATATTTATTGTCATGAAGTTGTTATTAATGGATAATATATTACACGCTACAACAACTAGGACACCATTTATATTATTTAGAAACCATAAGAAGACATCTAAGTTTTAAGAAATTAATTGTAACAATCAATTTCGCTTGTATATATGGACCAAGACTAACTACTTTTTCTTCTTCTAAGGTAACTTTATCTAATTCTTCATATTTTTCTATAATTCGAGGGGTTTCTTAGGGTGGCACATGTCTTCTTAGGTTGTTATTTTGAAAGAACTATAGAAGTAGTGTAACACTTATAGACTATCTATCGTCTGGTGTATACTACACCTATTTTATCATTAATTACACATATGATGTATTGATCTAGGGTAAAAATAATGGTGTGCATCTTATTTAACCAAAGATGCGTGGATATAGCATTATATGATAATGTATAATCCACTACCATAAAAATACATTATACTTTTTTTTATTCTTTTTGTCCTAAAACTATATCCAGATTTAGTTTGTCAAGAGATATGATGATATTATTTCATGGAAATAATGTTTGATATTCCACCAATCTTATCAGATGCTTTCATAAAGATTATGTTTGATGAGGTTCAAATGTTAATAAGAATCTTTTTGATTTTTCCCTTGCAATTTGAGCAACAATAACCATCACATCTCTATAAGTCCCAATTACTTATCTTAAGTCATCATATTCAAAATAAATGGAATGGAAAGGAATTATATAAATTTGATTCGACGACTGGCCAATTTTCTTAGTATCTATCTCATTTATGTGACGCTTATTGAAGGAAGTTGTTATTCCATAAAGAGTATCTTCGCTAGTAGTAGATCCAACTATTTGTATGTCCGGATTTAGATCTAAAAACTCCCTTGCTTTGTTGAGTACCAATGATTCTTCTGTCACGGGTGTTAGGGCTTAGTGTTCCCCCCTTGAAGTATCAACCTGACGCTTTGAAATTTATTGTAGTGTAATGTTTCTTGGTACAACATACAATCAATTTTTTTATAAATGCAATAAGTTTACCATCGTTGAGAAGAGTTTGAATCTCGTCTTTCAAGATTCGGCATTCTTTATGTATGATGATCAATTTGGTTATGATATTTACTTAACATATCTACCAGTTCATACTTTTTTAAATGAATCGTACATTTGGTTCGGTCATAGATAGTAACTAAGTTTACTGTGATTTAGGTATGTTGTATCTCTGACCCTTTGTTATTTATCTTATAAGGTTTGAAAGTTTTAATTGTTAGCATGTTATTTTATAGTTGCTAACAATATTTTATTTTTGATTGAACAAAATCCACGACAAGAGACTCGACATGAGTATAAACAGGCTTATACGCATATGGTTTTATCCACTTTTATTCGTTATTCTTTTGAGCCAAAAAGTTATATGAAAATTAAAGCTTTAAGCTTCATGCTATCCATTTGAAGTAATTTTAGAAGGATTTTTTTTACCTATAAATATTACATGCCATGAATCATGGTAGTTTTTTAGACCATTTTTGGTTTGAACAAACCTTTTGGTATACCCTCATAGGCTTTTATCTCCTTCATGCTTGAAGTAAATAATATAGTATTCTCCTAATGGATAACCTTGCTAATTATGAATTGATAGATGTAGACGCCTCATAACGCGTCAAAAGTATGAATGAAGAATGATGGTAGCTGATTGAACTAAGTCATAACACTTTTTCGAAAGGTAATGGAGAAAATAATGTGCAAAAATCTATCGTCACCACAAAACCTTAGTATCTTATTTTGAAAATGTTTGATGTGATGCTCAAGATCATATACTCATTATAATTATCAATTTTATATTGGTCAAATTTGCGAGGTGTATCTCCCTTTTAAATTTTTGATGTTAATGGGAATAGAACACGGTTGTAAGTGATATTGAATTTCAAATACTCATAGTTCGATATTCCTCAAATTTGTGGGTTTATTGTTTGATTATGTTGATTGATCGACATGATTTGTTGATTCATCAGCGCGAAAAATTCATTAGGTGAAGGAATATGTTGGTTCGTTAGAGGGAATGTCTTGTATACTAGTAAGAAATATTAATTTACCGATGAAAGTGATGGTACATATCATCGGTGGGAAGGATTTATCTACTTTTTGAACTTGCTGGTTAGCCGCTGGGATTTGTTTGTTCACCAGTAAAATTTGCTAACGATTTTATACAGGTTATTGGTGGTTCAGATGAAAAATTAGATATAAGAAAACATGTTTAATGTTTTATTATTGGGTCCAATTTGACATAAAAAAATCTCTGAACGAAATTGGTCTTGCATGTTGCAGGGGCATAAATATCTTCACACTGATCATTTTAGACTTAAATATTAAAATTATTTTTATTTTTTATTATTTAATTAACTAATTGTAATATATTAATTTACTTTATTCGTTCGTTATATGTTTAGTAAAAATAAACTATTTGAAATTATTTGAAAACGCGAAACGTTACTAATTTTATCAATTTGTTGACCATGATGTGGTTAATCATATATAAATATAAAAATGAGATAATCGTTTGTCAAACTATAAATTCTAGAGAAATTTGATATGGGTTTGGCTATTTGGATATGGGTTTGACTATTTGGATACTAAAGCACCTCATTATTCAATGTTTAAAATTTAGTGGTCTCGTAAAATTTATAAGTTTATAACGCGAAGCTAAAATTGGACAGATAAAATTAAGTGTTCAAAATCGAAACAATAAAATATTTGATTTTGACTTATAATAGAATCGAACTGAAATCGATAAAAACTGATTTGGTTCAATTTAGTTTTTATCAGTTTTGATTTTTAACAGTAACATTTCTAACCTAATCCATATGTTCAGAAGTTATTATCAACTTCTGAAATGGCTAGATTAAGCAAATGGAACCACATTATATCAACTATAAACTAAGAGGGCTGCTTGACAGCATAAAGGTAACATGTGGTGAGCCAGGGTATTAGGCTATCCAAAATCATAATGTGGGACGGATCCTTCTCACAGAAGGCACTAACTAACTAGCACCTTCGTAGTCTCCAAACTTGTCTCCACACCATACTCTCCAATAACCTTTTGATTTCTTGATTTCCACTTCTTGATTTCTTTGCTCATAGTATATAATTACAAATAATAGTCTTTACTCGGTTCATAGTGACTATGACTACTTGGTCAAATTTTCAAACACAGTCTATTTAGTCCGGTACCTAATTACCTTAACAAAAAAACATATATAGATAATACATTCATTATTGTTTAATAAAAAGATGTTTGGAAATCGGATCAATTATCTAAAGTGGACATGCAATCACTATTTATTCACTTTAGACAAAAATTGTCTTTATTTCCCAACACCAAACAATACAAAAAAAAAGTTATAAAGAGAGTTTGAGATCCAAATCACTCCCTTTCTTTTCTTTTTTCTTGGGTTGGATTTGTTGTTTGTTTGAGTTTGAGGTTGAAGGAGATGATAAAGAAAGATTAAGGTCTAACCCATTATCCCCATCTTCCTTTCTCTTGTTCTTGTCTTGTGTTTTTGGTTTCTTGAACTTTGAAGAGCTTGCATGGTCATGGCACGGGTACCCCTTAAAGTATTCGCCTTGAAACCTCGGAATCCATGGAGTTGCAACTTTTTTCTTGCCTCCAATCTCTCTTCCTTCTTTATTCTCCATTTCGTCTTTCTTGAAATAATCGCGAATCTCTTTGACGTTTCTAATAATAGCATAGAACTTCTCCATCTTCTCTTCCTCTTCTCTATCGTTCTCTCGTCCGGCCATTTGCTCTTTTTTGTCTCTTACTTTGAAATAAAAAATGGAATTTGATTTATAGAAGCAAGAAACTAGTACTTCTTTTACTCTTATAAATATAGATGGACTGAACTCTCCGACTGAACTCTCTTATCGGTTATGACACAATAGACTTTGGAAATTGACAAAAAATATGGGAAGAGCGCGTCACATGTGCTATGGGTGACCGAGTGACATGTGCTATGGGTGACCGACCGAGTGACACAGGTGGTTAATTCGAGGGTATCTGATTGTATGACATGCATTGGTTCTTAATATATGTAGGGTCCAATTCTTGCTAAAATATAAAACAAAAGTTAGTGAAACTGTTTATCCTCCAACATCTATCGCATTATAAATAAAGTTTTGAAATAATTATTAGCTTTTGATGTATATCAATATTTATTTTGATATAGTACTTATTAAGTTTCCTCTTGCCAATTCATGGAACCAAATATAACAAAGAATGTATTCAGATGCAGAAGTCCTATACTATCATCGTTCATAAACCTATAAGTATTCACAAACAATGTGAATAATAAATATTACTGCTAATCCGGCATACAAAGTGTTTAGCCCAAAGATAGTAGGTTTCAACCTCGGCCGAGGGCCTTCAAACTCATTTAACTCGGGTACAACATGCTTTACGTCTATCTCTTGCAGAATTGGAGTTAAAAGTATTCCACGCAGCTGCAAGCTCATCGCTTCTCATGAAGAGGTGCTTACACCATAAGAATCCGGAACCTCACCATTATACCTAAGGGATAATAAGTGAAACACTTTCATTTTTAACTGAAAGGAAAAGGTCAAATGAACGCTATAAATAAACTTGATCACTTGCTTCTCTTTCTATAGCAGATTAAGTTCAGACGCATCTAGCTGCAACCCTAAACCTGGGATCTTGTTGTTTACTTTCCCTAGAATAACCTGGAATCTCGTAGTGAGATCGGTATTGTGCCCACGATGTTCACGGCAAATGTTTCCTGGGACATGATGGAACTGGATACATATCTCCATACTATAACATAAGCACGTAAATGAAGCTACCTCCAAGAGTAATTCAACAAGCAAAGGAGATCTCATTTTAGCCTTGGGTAACTGGAGAGGCTGGCATAAAAACATTTATATCTCATGTTCGCTAGACTAAATATTCTAATGCTAAGGACATCCGGAGAATGTTTTCCAACTACTTCTCCATGTTAGTATTATATGTTATTTAGATGTATGTCGAAAATAAACAGAACTCGAGCAAAAGAAAAATCTTTTTTGTTATGATTACAAATCAAAATGAGTAAAAGTAAATCATTTAGTGTCTTGAAAACAGATATGGAAGGATGCTCAATTGAATGTACGACCCCGTTTCAAAAATGAATAGCTTTCAAATTACTTTGAAGACAACCAAATTAAAGGTAACAAAACAAGCCCTGCCTGTGTTTGATTAGTCCCTTCCCCGCTTTGATCAATGAAAGCAAACCATCCAATCGTGCATTATCAATATGCATAATGCAGCAGCAAAGTACGTAGGCGTCAAACTTTGCAAATCTATATCAAACTGGTCTCCAAATCAAGACTTGTACTGTCCACGAATGATATCACACAGATCCAATCTACCAATTGAGCTCAATACCTTCACCTGAAAAGAATATTCTTAGCACGTGATCTCACAAACTGAAAATTCGTGGTAAGAAACATCTCTCTTCCTAATTTATCTTTGGCCAAATCAAATTGCTTTTTCCTGAACTGTCAGCTTTTAGTAAAAAATTCCCCACTTCCTATTTTCTCAAATTCCACACTTAAAACTAAAACCCTTATAAGATCTAATGGAGAACATATTATGTAGAATTGATAGCTCCGAGAGTGATTAAAAGTAAAACCAGGAGTTTAGGGGTGAGTTGAAGTTCAAGGGGCATTTAGATACTAACCAGGCTATTTATTACACACTACGATCAACACACAAAAGGATTTGTTTGTATGTACATGGAGAGGTACCTTTTTCATTTCAAATATCTTCACCATCAAGACTAACTGGTGGTTTCATCTCGAGCAATGCGATTGTATGAAGTACATGGCTGTGGGCTACGTCCCGAATAATCCCATAACCATCAAAGTACCTGCAAAACAGAAAGAACTTATGTTATACGTTATAATATGCCACATTCTTTTCCATAGATTATGGATTTTTCTTTTGGTTTCGAAAGATATACGGAACTTGTAAGTATATTCATAATTTTCTGACAGAACAATCATCGTAGACATGAATTTGGATATTGATAATTCCTTCGAGGTCACTCAAACCACAGTCATAAAATTTTGACAGTTTATATTGCATATGCACATCATGCTAGCTACAGGAATGTTTCTAACTCGATTGTATTCGATTTCATATGTAATCCTGATCTGATTTGATCTTAATAAGAGTTTGCTTGTTGTGGTGGAAGAATGAAAATATGAGACCTAGAGCAATATGCCCTGTACCGACCGATGATCAATTCGGCAGGTCAGTGTTGAAGCTACAAATGTTCTCAGGTCTTCATCCCTAATATTCTTTCTTAAATGACCAGAATACTTACGTCCTACAGCCAGTAGGACCACAAATAGCGAAATGAGTCGAACAGAATTGAAAAACAGCAGAAATTTAAGAGGTACGTAGTAGTTGTACCTCAGGAAGGAAGCCACTGTAATACACAACAAACAATGCTGGGAAAAACTTTGTTCTTGGCAGCCCACCATTAGCACCTTTGACAGCAATGCAAAGTGAGGCTCCGGCACCATCCTTGAAAGGAAACATTTACTGAAGCGGTTGATTAGGAAATGAAGATTATTTCTATTGAGAAGATTCTAACAAAAAAGAGTAACGAAAATCTAACTAGAAATGTATAGCTCACCGGTGCTGTAGATCTGG
The DNA here is from genome assembly GCA_036936605.1 of Limnanthes douglasii subsp. nivea. Lineage (NCBI taxonomy): Eukaryota > Viridiplantae > Streptophyta > Magnoliopsida > Brassicales > Limnanthaceae > Limnanthes > Limnanthes douglasii. The sequence goes on from JAUPFV010000002.1 coordinate 243,708,744, forward strand.
ACAACGGAACTGGTATGCTCGAACATGACATCTTCTCCTTTGTATTTCTGTCGATTGGCTGATTCCAGGATGACAATGCGAGACGTCCCGTTCTTAATTGGGCTGGTGTGGATAGGAAGCCCATGAACCGTTCTATGATCCGATCTTAATGTATAAAATAATCAACAACTTTTCTTTAACCTATTTATTTATTTATTTATTTATTTATTTATTTATTTATATATATATATATATATATATATATATATTATTTTTAGGAAAACGTCATACTAAATACCTTTTCACCAAACTTATTATCATCTAGTACTCGAACTTTCTTTTATGCCTACTAAATAGTTATCTCAGCAAACTAATTCTTTTTTAATACCCAATTAATATTTTCATTCTTGAAATATCCTCAACATTTGGGTCAGTATATTTTCGAACCAAAATTCAAATTTTGAATTCTTAATAGTACAACCTAGTCTGCTATTTTTAAAAGTTGTCATGAACATATACCTTACCTAAATCATTTTGAAACAATCTCCTTGTTTAAACTGGTTCGCGAAATCAGAAAACAGGTAATATATGAATATTGTTATAGACTTGTTTTGCTTCAACCCGATTCGAAGCTTTTATCTGTATTTCTTCTTGGCAGCTGTGTTTTGTATTTTCTTTTTCCACGAGTAGAATATTTTATCAAACATCTGTCTTTAAGTTTATCTGCTTTTTATGATTTTGGAGCTGGGTTTTGTTTTTTTTTCAACCAGTAGAAGCTTTTGTTAGTTCTTGGGACTTTAAGCTGGCTTTTGTTAGTTTTTTTAAAGATTTCAACTTTATTCTGTTTATATTAAAGTCTCGCTTAGTTTTTGTCTAGCTGAAAACAGGTTTTTTTAAATTTGTCATAGTAGAGCTGAATCCAGGTTCTGTAATGGCGTTTTGTTCTTACATGTTGTTAGGTTGAAGACGATACTTGTATTTGATGTTTGCATGTTACGTTATTTTCAGTCTCGCGATGTACTTTGTAGTTTGTGTTACGTGAGTTGAAGTGTCTAGCATTCCACGTCTCGCGCGACCTGTTAATTTTTTTTTTGTTATTTTAAATATGAAGCGATATAGGTTTGCACCCAAACCCTTTGAAGGAAACGCGAGTTAATTGAGTTTTTCACTAACGCGAGTCATCGAAGGAGGTAAGTCACATATATCTCGCGACATTGCGAGGGTATTATGTTTTTATTTTTTATCTAACGCGATTTACACGTGTCGAATTCGCGCGAGTTACAAGAGTTTTCCCCTAACGCGAGTCAGTCAAGCAGTTAACATCACATCTCGCGCTTAGCCTGACGCGATTTAATTGGGCTTGGGCTGGTGTGGATAGGAAGCCCATGAACCGTTCTATGATCCGATCCTACTGTATAAAATAATCAAGAACTTTTCTTTAACCTTTTTTTTTATATATATATATATATATATATATATATATATATATATATATATATATATATATATATATATATATTATTTTTATTCACATATCCAACCAAAATTATAATTAGCTTCCACTAAACCAAATTTGTTAAACTCTATATTTAATTTAACTTGAGCATTAAAATAAGTACAAAAAAATATTATTTTAAATCCAAAATAAAGGCTTGAAAAAATAATTGACAAAAACATTAACATTTTAAAAATATTTTTATACATGAAAGTTTTGTTTTTTTATAAAAAACCGTTGGAACCATTTGAATTATTAATAATTTTTTATAAAAAGATTATGATTTTTATTGGATAAATATGTTTATATTTTAAAATTTTATAAAATTTGATTGATTTGGTCGGTTTTATGTACGGTAAAAACATTATGGATTGGTTTGAAACTATTTAAAATTTTCAGATATTATTTTATTTTAATTGTTAGAAGAATTGAAGATGGAAAACCAAAAAAATTCTAAACCTAATATAAAACGATGTTATAATGTGAAAATTTATAAACTTTGACTTGTTTTCATTTACTACTTATGTAAGAAGAAAACGGTGTTGATGAACTTAAAATGTTTAATATTAAATTTATTTTTTTATTATAATTTTAAGAATAGACGATAGACAATCAGAAGGACTCCAATACTAACTCCAATACTAACGTTCACATATGAACGATCTAAAAATTACACAATGTTGGTTGTAGAGAAAGGTCTTAAAAAAAATCCTGCTTAAACAAAATACATAGAAATGTCAAATATTTAAAAGACACAATGACGGGTGTATCTTTTTTTGTTTTTTAAACTTGAAAACTAAATTTTTGCATAGTTTGTGCGAAATATGTAATAATTTGCGTGTGCCTCATGAAAATTTATGTATATGTTTTGCATGGATCGTGCAATAATGATTATGTGTTATTTGTGTTAAGCTATGTGATGTATATAGGAGTTCATGTGTTATTTTCAGATTGTTCATGTACTATAATTATTAATGATTATTAGATTTTATAAAAACTCGATAAGGAAACATATTTGTGTACCAATTACATACATTTGTTTTTTCACGCACGAGTGTTACACTAAATCTAATTTTTTTCGAATGGTTTAAACGTATAAGTTATGACTTAGGAAATTTCATCATCATTCGCATATAATATGAAGCGTTAATTGTTTTAAAAATTTTAGAGGTATGTTATTAAAAAAAAGTGTGTGGGTAGTGTAAAAATAAAATCGTTTCAACAAAATAAGATTATTATATATTTTAATTGACAATCTATCAAATAACATTATTGTATATTTCAGTTGACAGTCTATCTTATAATGTCACATTTTGATTAATGGTGATTGCATGTTATATACGGGAAACACAACCACCCATTATCCATGCAGTTTGAAGGTTATTCACGAGTCTTCGAGCTTAGATGAGTTATCTTGTAAAACTTATCGTTAACATATGTGTATCCTATGAATATATATATATGGGTTTGAAGAACTATAACCCGAGTAATATATCGATCATGCACAACATCTATAATATTTGATAAAAACATTGTTAAGTGTTTTATTTATGGCTCGTGTTACTTCAAATAACATGAGAAAAAGTACACTTAATATAACCTAACGGAAACATACTTGACGTCAAAGTGATTAATGCATAGTTTGTAATTAATAGTAATAACATAAACTATAGTTATAAAATAAAACTATGATGTAATACGTAGTAACAATCCATACTTAAAAATAGTTATAATATATATTAATAACATAAAATATTGAAAGATAATGAAACATAGTCTTAATGCAAAATACTAAAACATAACGAAACATGGGCATAATACAAATACCGAAACATGCATAGATAAGTTAACCTATATACATGTTCAAAATATGAAGCACTAAAAATAACTCATTTACTTCTCTGTATAACTCATAAAATGATATTGTGGGTTGATCTCAACATTTCAGGACAGCCTTAAGTGGTGTTAATCGCATACATGATTGAATGAGGTTTTTACCAACATATGTATTGGGGTTGAGCATAACCTAGTTTGACACTATGTACCACATGTTTGTCTTGCACCGAAATAGATAAACCAAATCCATTTGAACTCTTACGTTGTTTCTTTGACCTATGTGCTCATCATGTATCAAATTATTCAACCAGATTCTCCACACGTATTTATCAAATGAAACTTTGTTTCAACAAATATTACCCTTAGGTAAGATAGTTTAGACTTAGTGTGATATCATTTAAATATACTCAAATTTTCCAACGACATACTCTGGATCATATGATTTGATGTTGCCAAATGACTTCAACTTTACTTTTATCCAAACAATAAAATTAAATGGTTTATGGATGCCTAGATTATGATATGACTAGAAGTTAACCTAACAACTATCAAGAAGAAAATGTAAGCATATTTTGATTCATAAAAAACCAACAAAAGTAATATAATCTCAAATTTTAAACCAAACTTACATTATTTTCTATAAACATCTATATTGAGTGTATATACGAGTCATGAGTAGTTGTTTGCAACCCAACTTTATTTGGTGAATGTTTATAAGTGAGTCAAATTAATAGAATACTTATGGTATAGTAAAGCCAGTAGCCTCTATAATGATCATAAATCTATGTTTCTGACATTCCAAATAAACCGTAATTTTTTTAATCATTTGAAGTGAACTTTCCCCAATATAATGGTATGTCTATGACAATATTATCACATTTCAATTATATTGTTAAAACTCTTTTGGATGCTTCAAAAAACATAGATATTCCAAAACACGTCATTAGTTATTGTAAATATACAAAAACCCAATAGATATATGAGATAAGTACATATTTTGAATGTGACCTTAGCTTTTGTGAGAGTGTCAATGTCTATATAATTTAGAGGGGGAAGGTCTCTTACAACTATTAGTGATAAAAACATTTTTTCTCATGTTCAGTGAAACCAACTCTTGTTTTAGTGACCTAACATGAACACCGGTCATTGAAGAGAAAAATACAAAGCCTATTTCTATCATTTCTGAACATTAGTGGCCGTAAAATTTCACTTTTCATTGAAAAACTCGTAATCACATAGACATCGTTTATTGTAACCCACCAAACTCAAAATGGAATGAATATTTCTATGAATGTAATCACTCGATGAGTGTCTCAGAGGAACGTTGGTTGTCTAACGTCATAAGATGTTAATAAGATCACAAAATTGTGTCCTCAGAAGCTCATATTTGACTGCATTCTGGTCGCTCATGTTCTATTTTAAATAATGGTCAATCTTAAAATAACATACCACAATATATCAATAATAATAAAATATAATTTATTAAACTAATTAAAACTAAATTATAATATAACCAATCAAAATAACTAAAACTAAATTATGTATAAATAACCAAAAAAATTAGTAGTGTAATCAAATAATTGAAACATTCGTAATGATTTAACATAATTTAATCAACATATAATCTAACTCAAACCCATCAAGCCAACAAACATTATTTATATAAACAAATAACATAAAGAACCAAAGTTAATCAAAATCAAATTAGATAAATTAAACTATTCGAGCCAAATAAAATAACAAACCATACTCAATTAATTAAACTCAAATGAGACCAAATCAATTAGTCGAACAACTAATACAAATAATCAAACTCGTTTAACACTTCTTATCGAACCAAATAATTATATGCGATGATTAAAACGTATGTTTTTATACATACTTACGTCATTATAAGGAAACTACAAGTTTTGTATTCATCGTTCCCCTTCTGCAAAACCAGGTACGTGAGGTAGTACTTCTATGAACATCGTAGATACATTTGATATTACTCCCTTAGTACCAATATAAGTAACAATTTTTTACCATCATATTATTTCAAAATGACAACGATGGAAGAAAGGATAATGAGAGTATCTTTTAGACTTTAACTCATGGATAATAACATGTTTATAAAGCTACATTAAATGAGGTGAAGAATTATCTGATGTATCACCATAAGAAACTAAATCTTGCGAGTCTATCTCGGTAACATCATTTATACTATGACTAAAAATACTAATGGTCCTCAATGTTTCATGATCTTACATTATAATCTTTCGTGCTCATATTTGCAACATAGTTATCCTCGGTATTTAAAAGTGATACGATTTGATCCTTATGCAAAAAATTGACCCAAATATACTACGTGGTAGCCAAAAAAATACCAAAATGTATTGTACATTTGGTCATTTAAATTTTTCTTCCAATTTTATCCCATACCTTCCACATTACCGTTTACATTACCCTCAACATACGCATCCACATAATATTAAAGTTAAATATGTAAATTGTATATAATCTTAAATAATAACCTCATCAAATCATTCATTAAGCAGATAAAATAATTTAGTACCATATGTTTTTATAACACATTAGCAACACAATTAGCAATCATACGATTTATAAAATAAACATGTGTATATAAATTAAAGAACAAATAATACTTACCCCAAACCTAAAGTTTATTTACCTATTTTTATAACACATCAACAACACAACTAGCAATCAGACAATTTATAAAATAAACATATGTATATAAACTAAATAATAAATTATACTTACCTCAAGCCCAAGGTTCATTTAGTTTCGGGCCACATCAAGGACAGACAAGTTAGTTGAGACCCCCCCCCCCCTTCTACGCAGCTGACTATAAAGACTAAATGAGTAATTTGTTAATAGATGTACTTAATATAAGCCTCAAGTCGGACATTTATTTTTCCTCTAACAGGTCATCCGGATTGACGACCTCATACTTTTTGTTTTCAGCTTTGGCTCCCACAAGATCCTTATTGGTTGACTTTTTCATGCTTATATTGTTCGTACCACATTAACCTCTTGAATTCAACCATAGACAATATATTTCTCACATTTTTACTTTTTAGCCTCAGTACATTTGGCCGAAATAGATGTGCACCTTTCTTTTTGTCTACATCATATTTTACTAGTAATTTTGTATGCAATTCAGTGTCACTCAACCTCTTCATGGCCTCGAGGTTAATCATGAGGCTCTTAGGCATAATTATAATCACTTCTCTTTCATGCATTAGAGAATAATCCACAACTGTTACAAAAATTCTATTTCCATTATATGAGCTTTTATCAGATTACCATTCGAATTTAATCTATGACCATATTAAACATTCGACCTCCTCACACCAACCCCATCATTCACAAAATATGTCGATATCTCTCTTGCTTTCTACTTTTTAAGGTAGCAATAAAAATCTCTTGATCCAGCTTCTCGGACTGTTTCTTTACCAGTTGATCAGTGTTGTGTTAATATATTTGATTTACTTGATTAAATCGGTTCTATGTATAAGGATGAAGAAATGATTGTTTTAAGAAAGTATTGCAACACACAAATTCTAGAGAGAGAAGTAAAATAATATCTCGACTTTGATCAGTAATAATACAACCCTTTATTAAATGTCTTTTGGCCTATTTATAGGTATGCAAGAAGACTTAAACAGAAAACAGTTACATCAAATGGGTAAATTGCGTTATGGTTCTTTATATTTATAAACAATATTAATTTCCCCTCTTAAGTTAACAATCCTCTTCGAATAACCTTAATGTTATTAATGATGAGTCCGGAAATATTCGTCACTCACTGTAAAATCCGGACATGGGTAATTTAGACAATAATCACCCACTGAATCATCTAGACAAGACAAAAGTATTAAAACATTAAACACCTTTTGACTAAGCTAGTTACTAATCTGCTTAATAAAGTAATAGGTTTTTGAACTCGACCCGGTTTCATAAGTTTGACCCGAAAGCCCATATGGCCCATAATTAAGGGTATAAATACCCAACCACTTTCATTAATGACGGTAAGGAATATTTAATACAACCAGGAAGATTAAATCTCTCACTACAAAACACTTACGCATTTAATACCCTTGAAACACCACAAAAAATCTGACAAAATTACCCTCAGTAAAAAATAATCCACACCAAATTGGCGACCACAGTGGGAGAAGAAGGTGCCTGAATCTAACATTCAAAACCAGCAAGAAAAACCAGTTCTGATGAATCCGGACGAGTGGCAGTGCCACCAACTTTGGCAGAAGTGGTGGGTGAAAACGATGAATATACGATCGTTGGAAGTAAGGAGGTGAAGGGAAATAGAGACACTATTATCCATTGTGCCCAAGAACCAAATGAATCATTGAAAGAATATATAAGTTGCTTTGTGAAGACCAAGAATGGATTAGCTGATTGCTTTGAACAAGTAGCAATAGCTTATCTAAGACAGGGTTTGAACCCTGGCAATTTAGCCGATTCGGTAACCAGGAAGAAGGCCATAACGTGGGGTGGTTTACTGAATCAGGTGGGAAAGAAAATCAATGTGGATGAAACGAAGAAGACTAGGGTGCATAGGCAAGTGAGGTCGGCCCCAGCTGCACCAAACTAGAACCAGAATCAGTCCGAGTACAAGGCTAAGGAAGCCGGATAGGGTCCCAACAGGGCCAAGGCTCAATCCCACCCAGCACCAGCTTAGAGCCTGCAATGTAGAAATAAGCGAGGGCCTTGGGTTCAACCGGAGTGGTGTGCCGAATTGAAAGAAAATATGGAAACCATCTATGACAAAACAAAAGACGAGGTACATTTTAGGAAGCCGGTTGCGCTTTAGTCTCCCAGGGGAAGTCATAATAATTGTTTCTGCCAATATCATCATGATATTGGTCATAACACAGAATATTGCATCGCTTTGAAACAAGAGGTGTGAAATTTGATTGAAAGAGGAAAATTGGGTGCTTATGTTCAAAGAAGAAGTGAGAATAGGCCTGATAATGCTGATCGGACCGGCCCCACAAACAATGCAGGGACATCGGCTCCGGACGGGGCCATGGTAATTATTGAAAGATTCGATGTGGAGTCAGAGTATTTGGATCCTGATCCAACCCGGAATAAGGTGGGCATTATCACAGAACACACCAAGACGGTGTCCAGGCTCATAAGTTTTTTTGAGTCACTTACCATATTTGAAGGGGACACCATGACTGCACCAACTGCTTCTTCAAGAAAGAGGCATGTTCATACCCTGGCTACTCAATTGAAATGAGGCATGACTTCCTATCAATCGCAAATTCCTTTTTCCTTTATTGTTTTTGATGAAGATTATTTGAGGGACATAGTTGGTCCCCACGAAGATGTTGTGGTGATAGGAGCATCCATTGGGGGCAATGACATTAGACAAATTTTGGTGGACACTGGCAGCTTAGCCAATATCCTTTTTTTAACTTTCTATAAACAAATGAAGAATCCAGCAGTAATTCAACGTTCGAACAAGTCGATTGTGGGTTTCACTGGAACCTCTGCGGACGTGATCGGGAGTTTGAGGAAGAGGTTTTGTTGGGCAAGGGCCCTTTTAAGAAAATGGTCAGAATACTTTTTGTTGTGGTGGATTGTCCCATATGCTACAATATATTTTGGGAAGGTCTTGGCTCTCAAGAATGCATGTTGTGGCTTCAACAGTTCACCAATGTTTAAAATACGTTGTGCAAGGACAAGTGGGAATTGTCCGGAGTAGTCAGAAGATAGCAAGGGAATGTTATGCAATAGCCCTGGCCCCTAGAACTTTGGGGTAGTTCAGAACAATGAAGATTAGCAGTTGGAGGGGTCCTCTGTGGGAGAGGGTGAAATTGATGACCCCAGAGAGACTCCTGGTGTTTTAATACCAATTGAAGACGTTGAAACTCACTCTCTGGCTGAAGGAAGAAGTGTCAAGATCGGATCTAAGATGACATCAGAACTAAAGAGCAAAGTGTTATCGTTTATCAACAGACCATCAGCATTTTTTTGTTTGGTGCAATGCTGATGTGACCGGAGTACCAGTAGATGTTATATCACACCAGTTATCCATCCGAAGAGATGTAGCACCCGTTGTACAGAAGAAAAGAGCTTTTTCTAAGGATAAAACTGATGTTATAGTTCAAGAGGTTGACCGGCTTATTGAGATGGGACACGTAAATGAATCCCAGTACCCTTTTATGGACAGCCAATCCAGTGTTAGTAAAAAAGAAAAACGGGAAGTGGCGTATGTGCATCGATTTTACAGACCTTAATAGAGCTTGCCCAAAAGACCTATATCCAGTCCCCCGGATCGATCAGTTAGTCGACTCCACATATGGGAACAAGTTGTTAGCCTTTATGGATGCCTTCTCCGGTTATAATTAGATTCAAGTGGATCTGAAGGACCAAGAACACACTACTTTTGTTACTGATAGGGCCCTTCATTGTTACAAGGTGATGCCTTTTAGGTTAAAGAATATTGGAGCTACTTATCAGAGACTGGTGAACAAAGCGTTCGCTGATCAGATTGGAAGAAATATGGAAGTCTATATTGATTCCATGATGGTAAAGAGCGTGAAAGAAGAGTTACACTTGGCAGATTTGCAAAATACTTTTGCCAACTTGGTAAAAGTTAATTTAAAGTTGAATCCAGAAAATGTGTTTTCGGAGTGCAGTCCGGGAAGTTTTGGGGTATGTGATAAGTGAGAAAGGGATACATCCTGATCCAGACCAACTTAATGCTTTACTGAAGATGGAGCCTCCTCGGAATATTGAAGAAGTACAAAGATTGGCAGGGAGGTTAGCTGCTCTAGACCGTTTTATCTCAAGGTATTCAGATAGGTGTTCTCCCATTTTTCCAAAATTTAAAGGGTGCCAAAGAATTCAACTGGTCTCCACAGTGCGACCAGGATTTTGATGAAATAAAAAAGCATTTATCCTCCCTCAAAACCCTATTTAAACCTACTGATGGAGAAACATTGTATATATATTTAGCAGTCTCCGAATGTGTCATAAGTACGGTGCTAGTAAGAGAGGTGGATAATTATCCTCGTCCCGTGTACTACATCAGCAAAAGCCTGATGGATGCTGAAAAAAGATATTTAAAACTTGAAAAACTAGCACTGGCTTTAGTAATTGCTGCTAGGAAAATGAGGCCCTACTTTGAGTCTCATTATATTATTGTCCGGACATCTTTTCCCTTGAAAAACGTTCTTCAAAAGGAAGATGTATCGAGCAGGATGACCAAATGGTCAGTGGAGTTGGGGGACTATGATATTGATTTTTCCCCTCGAACTGTAATCAAGGCTCAGTCTATTGCTAATTTCCTAGTTGAATTCCATTCGGACAGAGACATTAAACAAGCAACAGGTGAAAAGACTAAAAACAATATGGGTTATCCAGACTGATGGTGGATCAAGTACCATGGGTTGTGGTGCTGGGATATGTTTAACCCGAAGAGTCTTGTTGGCCGGATACTACTGGTTATCCATAATGGAAGATGTCAAGGTTTTGGTAAAGAAGTGTGATCCATGCCAAATATATGGTAATGAAATTCATATTCCAGCTGTCCCTTTGGAGTCGATTTCTCAGCCAATCCCCTTTGCTCGTTGGGGGCTGGATCTCGTGGGACCTCTACCTATAGCGTCCGGAGGGTGCAGAACTATCATTGTAGCCATTGATTATTTCTCAAAGTGGATAGAAGCAGCCCCCTGGTAGGAACTACTTCAAAAGCTGTTATAAAATTTATCTTGTCTAATATTTTTTGCAGATTTGGGGTTCCACAAAAGATAACCACAGACAATGCGCCACAATTCGATAACAAGGATATGGAGAATTTTTATGCCTCTAGAGGCATTCAACATTTCTTCTCTTCTTCTTTCCACCCACAAGCGAATGGTCAGGTGAAAGTGGCGAACAGAACCATTCTGTCCGGTCTTAAAAAGAATTTAGAAGGGATTGCTAGAAAGTGGCCAAGCTATCTACAAGAAGTACTATGGGCCTACCGGACTACTCCTGGAGCTGCTACACAAGAATCCATGTTTGCCTTGGTATATGGTATGGATGGAATTGCTCCTATAGAGGCAACTCTTCCATCATACAGAGTCCACAATTTATTCAAACAAGCTAATGAAGTGGCAATCAGAAGTCAACTCGACTTGATAGAAGAGAAAAGAGTTAAGGCTCATCTTAGAGCCACCCATTATCAGGGATTGATGAGAAGCAGGTTTGCTTCCAGAGTCAGAAGAATGGATTTCAAACCAGGGGATAAAGTGTTGAGAAAAGTCTTCCTACAACCAAAGAGAAGCAGTTCGGCAAGCTAGCTCCAAATTGGGAAGGACCCTATGTGGTCATTGAAAAGCTTAAGCCTGGGACATACAGGCTTCAAGATAAAGATGGAAGAATCTTAAACCACCCCTAGAACATTGAACACCTCCGGTTGTATCTAAAATGATAGTTATGTAAATAATTACTTGTTTAAATTCCATGTAAATATTATGGGGCATACTCTTTCCTACCCTGGTGGCGCGGGGAGGTTTTAATGAGGTGTTCGTGCTTTTTAATCAAATTTCATGCCTTCTTAAAAATTTCGGAGTGGTTTGATTAATAATTTATTTAAAGCTTTCTAAGTATCATTGACATATCGGATTGATCTGGTAGAAGGATGACCATTTAAACATTTATCATCGGAGAATTTAAACACTCTCACTTTAAATACTGGTAAAATAACTAGGGGCTATTTAAACATCAGCCATCAAGAATGGGCAAACATAAAACAAGGCAAGAATTGTGCAAAATAAAACTGCCCGGTTAGCACCGAAGAATGATATTAAAATATATAAGAATGCCTTGGACATCCATAGACTTTAGTCTGACATAAGAATAAAAAAAAACAGAAAATAGTTAAAATTTTAGGGTTGAACTCCCTTAGATGTTCCTGCTTCATCTTGTTTCTTCTTTGGATCGTTGGGTTCATCATTAGGGCTCTCTACGGTCCCTTCTTCTTCATCGGTGGTATCATCATAACCACCGGAATAGTTTTGCTTGTCACCATCTACTGTAGTATGGAATAGGAGATCTTCGTATTCTACATATTTCCATAGAGTGTCGAGCGTCCTCTTCGGGAATATTTGGTGGAAAAGCAAGACCATATCGGATTTAACTTCGGCATACCTCTCTTCTTGGGAGTCTATCACCTTGTTGGTGTATGCATCGATCTTGGCCTGAATTGTCTTCTCCTGCTCCTTTATTAAATCCTCTTTCTCCTTGGTGACTTTGGATACATCATCTTTAAGAAAAGTCTTGTCACGGGACAGGGTTTGGATGACATTATCCTCGGCCTTCACTACCTCCTTCGAAGTGGAGATATTCTTCTCCAAGCCAGAACACTTGGTTTGGAGTTCTGTGTTAACCACCTCCGAAGCGGCCAGCCTGGTGGCCAAATCTTTTTTCCCTTTTTTCAACTCCTCAAGCTCTTTCCTTAATGCCTCAACACTCTGATTAGCGTTAAGGAGGTCATTAGATAAGCTCTTTTTGTCTGTGTTGAGTGTGTTAATAAGGGAAGATTGGCTTTGCACTTTCCTCTCCAGGTTGAGCACCGGTTGAATGTTGCTCAGCAAGGAGTGAGTCACCATGTCATTCTCCCCTGAAACAGAAAAAGACTTACCATTAAAGGTAACCATGTTTGAGGAGCTTGGAGGAAGGTAGGGACCAGCAAAGTCGTCATTCTCAAGATCATCGAAGTAGAGCCCGATATTTTGCAAGCCACTAATGTCCACTCCATCAATGTTCAATTCCCCTCCGGTACCCTCTCCGGCATGTAGACCACTTGGGATTTGCTCTGCCAATGTGGGGTCTATTGGGTCAGCCGGAGGAAGAGACTCCGAAGGCCGGAGAGCGACTTCATCCCCCGAGGAGATTTTCTTCTTCTTGGCTTCAATATCTTCTCCATCTGCTCCCCGTTTTCGATCCTTCTTGGGAGCATTTGGAAGATTTGGAGGTCCACCTGCCTCCTTGATAATATCATCTTCAACCACTTGAAGTAGAGTAACATTGATTCTCCATTGACCCTGCACTTCCTGATTTGCTGGGACGATCTCATCACCACCACCTTGAGCAACCTCAGTTGCGTCTTGTTTCTTCTTACCCTTCTTGCCCTTCATCTTACTTGGGGCTTTTACTCTGACAGGCAAAGCCAGCTTGCCATCCTTCTCCTCTATTCTCTGGAGGATGGAAGCCGGAGGAGGTAAAGTGGTCAGCTCCTCCCAAGTAAGGTCCCTCTTGCCTGTTGTGTTCCAGAGATGGGACCTCACTAAATTTCCGGAGGTGAAGCAATTATGGTCATGATTCCCCCATTTGTCAGCAGCCCAAACATTCAGCTTGGCACAAGTAGTCTGCCCTTCATCCACATAGTCGGAGAACTCCTTCGGCAGCACTACCCAAAGAAAACGAAAGCAGTTTGAAAACAGATTTTTTATCAGGAAAGAAAGACAATCATGATTAAATATTTACCTGAGCTCTTCCATCTGCTGTCGAGAAAACTAGGGTTGACGCCAGCCTTGATTTTCCTCCCGTTTTCCCAAGCCGCACTTATAAACAGAAATTGGGTCTTCCAATTCTTCTCTGATTCAAGCAAATCATCCACCACCTTAAATTTATCTCCCATGTTGTAGTGGTAGAAAGGGATGACGTGGTTCTTGTAGAGGCTGGCCACAACATCAAATTGCTCTATTGGAAGCGGTATTCCGGAGAGCCTAGAGGTCATAATGCAGGCCATAAGGGTGTACCAAACATTGGGACTCAGTTGGCTTGGACAGAGCTTTATCAGATGAAAGTATCTGACAATCTCTAGGTTCAAGGGAAATCTGAGCCCCAAGTTAAACAGCTCCATATTAATGACTATCTCGCTCAGCTTACAGTCCATTGGGGTCTCCAAGCTGACCGGTATCCTCACCTTGATAGATTCAGGGATCCCCCAATTTGTTCGGATCCGGCTTAACTCAGCAATGTGAGTGTAGACATAGTTGATGTTCTGCATGGCCAACAGATACTTCACATTTACCTTGTGGAAGCAGGGTCCCACTTTGCCTTCGAGGCACTCCGGCAGGTCCGGATGTTTCAAACACAGTTTCTATTTACTATTGCCCTCCTTCAAGGCTCAGTCTGTTGCTGATTTCCTAGTTGAATTCCATTCGGACAGAGACATTAAACAAACAACAGGTGAAAAGACTAAGAAAATATGGGTTATCCAGACTGATGGTGGATCAAGTACCATGGGTTGTGGTGCTGGGATATGTTTAACCTCTTCGTATGGCGACAAACTATACCATGCTATATGTTTTGCCTTCAGGGCTTCTAATAATGAGTCTGAATATGAAGCTGCTATAGCTGGTTTGAAGTTGGCCCTAATTTGTGGAGCCAAAAGAGTTAGGTTAATGAGTGATTCTCAGCTTTTTATCCATCATGTCCAAGGTCAATATGAGGCCAAAAAGGAGCAGTTGATTAAATATTTATTCATTCTTAAAAAGGTGGCAGTTAACTTTAAAGAAATCAGTTATGAGCACATACCCAGAACAGAGAATACATTGACAGACTCATTGGCAACCATAACATACTCTGAGTCCTATCCGTGGGTTCATGTGCAGGAATTCACATCCATTTAGCTCAATCAGAGCAAGGAAGAGGAGGAAAGTTTAAATATACAATCGGGTCAACCTAAATACTGGAGGTATCCTCTTCTTCAGTGCATTTCAGATGGAATTTTGCCTCCAGAAAAAGCAGTAGCAAGAAAAATGAAGTATATGGCTCGTGGTTTTTTAATCATAAGAGACATCCTTTACAAAAAATCTTTTACTAGGCCTCTCTTGCGTTGTTTGGGTATTGAAGAGTCCCAAATAGTGTTGTCGGAACTGCATGATGGTGAAGGATCAGCACATTATGGTTATAGAGCTTTAACCCGAAGAGTCTTGTTGGCCGGATACTACTGGTCATCCATAATGGAAGATGCCAAGGTTTTGGTAAAGAAGTGTGATCCATGCCAAATATATGGTAATGAAAATCATATTCCAGCTGTCCCTTTGGAGTCGATTTCTCAGCCAATCCCTTTTGCTCGTTGGGGGCTGGATCTCGTGGGACCTCTACCTATAGCGTCCGGAGGGTGCAGAACTATCATTGTAGCCATTGATTATTTCTCAAAGTGGATAGAAGCAGCCCCCTGGCATGAACTACTTTAAAAGCTGTTATAAAATTTATCTTGTATAATATTTTTTGCAGATTTGGGGTTCCACAAAAGATAACCACAGACAATGCGCCACAATTTGATAACAAGGATATGGAGAATTTATGTGCCTCTAGAGGCATTCAACATTTCTTCTCTTCTCATTTCCACCCACAAGCGAATGGTCAGGTGGAAGTGGCGAACATAACCATTCTGTCCGGTCTTAAAAAGAATTTAGAAGGGACTGCTAGAAAGTGGCCAAGCTATCTACAAGAAGTACTATGAGCCTACCGGACTACTCCTGGAGCTGCTACACAGGAATCCATGTTTTCCTTGGTATATGGTATGGATGCAATTGCTCCTATAGAGGCAACTCTTCCTATAGAGACAATCATGATTAAATATTTATCTGAGCTCTTCCATCTGCTGGTGAGAAAACTAGGGTTGACGCTAGCCTTGATTTTCCTCCCGTTTTCCCAAGCCCCATTTATAAACAGAAATTGGGTCTTTCAATTCTTCTCTGATTCAAGCAAATCATCCACAACCTTAAAGTTATCTCCCATGTTGTAGTGGTAGAAAGGGATGACGTGGTTCTTGCAGAGGCTGACCACAACATCAAATTGCTCTATTGGAAGCGGTATTCCAGAGAGCCTTGAGACCATAATGCAGGCCATGAGGGTGTACCAAGCATTGGGACTCAGTTGGCTTGGACAGAGCTTTATCAGATGAAAGTATTTGACAATCTCTAGGTTCAAGGGAAATCTGATCCCCCAGTTAAACAGCTCCATATTAATGACTATCTCGCTCAGCTTACAGTCCATTGGGGTCTCCAGGCTGACCGGTATCGTCACCTTGACAGACTCAGGGATCTCCTAATTTGTTCGGATCCGGCTTAACTCAGTAGTGTGAGTGTAGATATAGTTGATGTTCTGCATGGCCAACAGATACTTGACATTTACCTTGTGGAAGCAGGGTCCCACTTCTCCTTCGAGGCACTCCGGTAGGTCCGGATGTTTCAAACACAGTTTCTATTTACTATTGATTTTTTGTCGATGGCAGCTTCCTCTGTCTGTCCGGAGACGTCGGTCTCAAATGTGGCTTCTTCTATGCTATCCTCCATCACTTCTTCCATCATCGTGGAAGGTTTGTCAGTTGTTGTTGGTGGGGGAGTGCTGGTGGCAGGCTCTGTAAGTTGTCTGGATGGTTGAGTATTACCCTCTCCTAATGTTTGATCTCCGGCTGGGGCTTAGGTGCAGAGGGCTCATTTTGAGAGCTAGTTCCAGTGGCCTCCGGACCAGAGGATTTATCCTTTGGGACTCTGATAGATGCCCCTGATCCTATAGGTTTGTCATTGGCCCTAGACTTAGGAGGCCCTGATTTTGGGGACTTAGATTGTGAAACAACAGCTTGACCTTTTACTAAGCGTCCTGTTCGGCGAAGGGTAACCTTTTCTAGGGATTTCTCAGCATCTGACCCCATGGCTATAAATGGAAAGGGTCTCCTTGTGCTTGATACGGCTTTTTCCCGTTTAACGATGGGATGTGACTCCTGAACCGAGGAGCCTGATACAATGGGTGAAAGACTTGGTTGAAATAACCGCATGGGTTTGGAACTTCTAACAGAAGATGAACCTCGATCAGCCTCTGAAGATGGTGTTTTGGGCTTATCGTTTGGAGAAACTGGAAGACCCGCAGTAATGCGTCTCTCTCGCTCAACCCTTTGGGCTTTTTCTAACTCCAAAAGATTAAGCCATCCGCTTTTTACCAATGTTTTTCTTGTCGTGAACATAAACCTACACAAGAAGAATTTTGAGAAGAGAAGTGAAAGCTTTGAAATAAAGAAATGAGAGAGTCATGAAGATGGTAAAACAGTGAAAAGAAGTAATTTATACTAGTCAGACAAAAAAAGTTACCAAATACCTAGGAGAAGATGAAAAGGAAAAAGTAATGATTGAAGGCGGCGCTGACGTCATGGGTATTAAATGAAGAGGTTGTTTTTTGGGATTAGTGGGAGCGTCGTTCTATGAGGAAAACGGCTGGTTAGGCAAATTAAAAAGTGACACGTGTCCCACGATCCATAGCAAAACTTTTGAACTTCTGAGAAGTATTCAGTCCGGATAAATCCTGAGCTGAACACTTAAATAGTCCGGAGAATGTTACAAGTGCTTAAGAATATTTTTAACGTCTTGCCAAAGGCCTTCGATAAAACCTAAAAAATGGGCTACTAATGAGTCCGGAAATATTCGCCACTCACTGTAGAATCCGGACATGGGTAATTCAGACAATAATCACCCACTCAATCATCCGGACATGACAAAAGTATTAAAACATTAAACACCTTTTGAGTAAGCTAGTTACTAATCTGCTTAATAAACTAATGGGTTTTTGAACTCAACCCGGTTTCATAAGTTTGACCTGAAAGCCCATATGGCCCATAATTAAGGGTATAAATACCCAACCACTTTCATTAATGAGGGTACAAAATATTTAATACAACCAGACAGCTTAAATCTTTCACTACAAAACACTTACGCATTTAATACCCTTGAAACACCACAAAATATCTGACAAAATTACCCTTAGTCAAATATAATCCACACCAATTAATTTAGGTTCCTAATAATTTATATCCTTATTAATCAGTATTCTTGTATTTTTCCAAAATTCGGCTACGCCTATCAACCTTTGGACGTTTTGGATACTTCAGACTAATTTACGGATCTACTTGAATCAAATACACTACCGCTCATGCTGATACTCCTCCATCATCGCGACCGTTGGCTAATTCTTTTCTTGGAGTGCACCTTGTCTCGCTCCTGTAAAATTCTCTTCTTCTTTTTGTCTTCTCGTGGCTTAGGCACATTCACGCTTTGTCCCCCTCACCTATGCAGCTACCTTTTGCGAGGAAAGTACCTCATCTTTTTTAGGCCAAAAGATACCTTTTTTTATAATGGTAGACATCATTACATGGTTCACTTGTTCTTTTGAAGAGACATATACCTCCTCATCCACCATGTTTGGAAAATGTTTACGCATTATGTATGCGGTCATAACCTCCAAAATCAAGCATGTTCAGCACTGATAACTTGATATAACTCATATAAAAAAATATTGCCCCTCTTCATTATCATAGAATATATGATCCTTTCATAACTTCTTTATAATCTACCTTGATGTTTCAAATGCAAAAAAAAAATCAAAGAAAACACAACCTACAAGCACATGACAATTATGATTCAACAAAAATATTATTTCTTACCATTTAGCCTCCGTGTTCGATAGCTTTCCATCATGTCTTTAACTTCAGTGACTCATAATAACTAGAAACGTACACGAGTCTATCCTTCCAAGTCTTGTTGCAGTTCATAAAATCAGGAACCATTATGTTAAAGGTTTCAGTGAAGAAATAAAAGCACAGGTTTCCTTTTTTACCCGTTCATCTATTTACAACTAGGATATCCCTACGATCAAAATGGAGGAACCGATCGCGCAAAAACATTATGGTACCCATTAACAAGTTCCAAGCATTCTCTATTAATTGCATTGGATATAACGTTTCCACCTAAAAACACTATAGCGGCTCTGAACTTAGACGAAGCCAAAGTCAATATTTTAGCAAATAAGTGAAAAGATGACCTACTTCTCTCCTACATAAAATGGTGTATCCCCTATTTTTGGAGAATGTACCTTCATATCAACGAGAATGGACTAATCTATAAGCTTTTCAACGTGTTTTGCTTTGTCAATGTACTTGTACCAATGCTCATTCATAACCATCAACTATCTTTCTTCAAGGAAAACATACATGTTCACATTTTTTTATGCGTAACGAGATAAAAATACACTAAGGGATAGAGCATCACCTGCCCAGAATGATACAATATTGCGAAGGAGATCCATCAACAATATCTCATCATATGAATCATCCATTTCATGGTGGAAAATGGGATAAGCAAATGTAATACATTTACCTTTATTTTGCACCACGATAAATTAAGATAAATAAACAAAAAAAAAATTACGATAGACGAGAATAATAAGACTAGAATATCTAAGGAAGAAAAGAGAAAGATGAAGAAATGGATTTTATTTTCAATAATTTTTTGCCCATCTGTGTAAAATAAAATTATGGGTCTTTACTTTATATATGCCAATGTAATTTTAATTTGACTTTATATTTCATTGAATTTAATGATCTAGATTATTGCAGGACCAATGACTAGGATGAACAAGCAATTTAATGGCCAAGAAGCAACTGAAGCACCACTTAATCAAGTGTGAGAAGTTGTTACCACTTTCAAACACGTCTCGACTCCAGACACAACCCTTTCAAACATGTCTTTAATATTGTAATTCGCTCTATGAACTTCTGTCTCTAAACCACATCTACCTCGCTTATTTATTTACCTTTGGAACTACCCTACACTTATCAAACTATACATTTTCTCAACATAAAGTCAGTTTGCCTATGTATAACTTTTAACTATGTCAATTAAGATAAAAGAATACCTCCTATTTTTGTTTAGTCACTCCCCCATATTTCAACTTATATATATATATATATATATATATATATATATATATTGATAAGGTTATAAAATCTGTGAGTTGAATTTCATTTTATTTTCATGTTTATAAAATATATTGTTTTTCGTTGCTAGAGGGGCTAGTTTAGCCATCCCAATATCAAAGACGGAGACATTTTTCTCTAGTATATCCTTCACCCTCCACCAAGGACTAATGGAGTTACTCAACATGCCAACAACCGAAAATAAAAAATTATTTCATTAACAATGATAGTTTTTTCTTCATGTTGGTAGCGGAGACTTATACCCGCTACCAACATGAAGAAATTTATTTTCTAAAACAATTTTGAAGCAAAGACATCTGTAAAATACAAAGATATAAAATTAAGGTAACATATAAAACTCTAACAACATACTATCTATTATGATACTCTTTTATTTTTGGCAAGTAGATATATTTGTCCTCAAAAGAGAATCTTGGCCGGAACAAGATTAACATGAATTGATATAGAGATGTCTTAAAGGTTACTCTGACTAAATTAGAAACCCAATTTAACAAGGTATTAGCAGACTCTTAAGAGTTCGACCAAACAAGGTTGCAATACTTCTTGATATATTCTGGGATTAGACGTTCTACATCAACCAAGAAAAGTAGTATGAAAGACACTACACACGCTTTGACGGATGCTTATAAAATACCTCAAAATTATTAAACTTCACTAAGGTAGTCATTCCTTAATTCTTTTGTAAGGATTATGAGAGCTACTAATAAGGATGGATTTCACATGCTTAGGCAAATAATTACTACACCCAATATATATACTTGGCCAAAGTTTATAGTTGTAAGACCATATGGTCGAAACCTTTTTTATTGGAATATCATTCAGTTAAAACTGCATCACTAGTATAGATCAGTTACGAAAGCATTAGGACATCTGGAAGTTACATTATGAATATATATATATATATATATATATATATATATATATATATAAGTATTTATCCGTTATAATATTATATAACTAAATGATCAATTGATATGAATATAATAAATGTCATATATTACAATCTTCTCTGTATAAAGGATAAGAATTCATCAATAGCATTATTCATAACTTTACCATAAATTTGCATACCAACCACGACGTGATTCTTCTACATTGCACTTGTCTGTTTGACAAGATTCAAATAGGACTCTTTCCTACCGGTTTTGTTTGAGTATAAACCAAAGTTCATACTTTATGAACTGCTTTGAGATGAGCATGAGCTGGTCCTGCTTCCCCCAAGTCCAGATGGATAAGTCCTCAATGATGGTGAATTTTTCTTTTGAATCATCAAGATGCTCTGTAAACTACTAAAGAAAATGAAAATTAAAACATATAATATACAACCACCCCACTTAAGCACAATTTCATGCATGATAATATATTCCACTTTTTTATTATTGTCATCATACTCATCCTATGCCTTTGGAGAGTTGGGGGAGGTGTCCTCTAAAGAGTTAGATAAAAGATTAATATGACTATTAGAACCCTCATTATCAAAGTCCTAAAGAATTTTCATAACTATGTGAGACCTTGTAGTAAGTAAATAGTGTTATAAGAAAAGTCTTAAAGAAAAAGATAGAAGGGAAGAAGGGTAGAGATGTGATTTAGATAAAGAGAAAATGTAAGAATTTTGCATAAGTATTAAGAAAAAAGTACTCACGTATTTATACATCGTGTAAGTAAAATCATCAATTAATTTAGTTAACCGATGAACGATACAAATCCGTCATGCACAATCAAATATCAAACGGCTGTGAAGCGTTTCTCATAAATGGTATTGCACGTTAAACCCAAAAGAAGTACAACATATGCTTTTAGAGTAATGATGCTGACCTATGCGAGCGAGTAATGTCAAGTGGTATTTTACTTAACCAGCGTGCTCTAGCCAAGATCAGTACACCTAATCGTTACTCCTACATACCAAATGTTCGTTTTTCTTATAAAATTTTACATATCAAACACTCCAAACATTCCAAGGCTCACATGAGTAGCGAGTAACACCTTGGAATTCAAATAATTCTACAATATAAAAGCTTGGTATAACTTGTTAGTAATGTTTTAGACTCAAAACAATTCAACCATAATAACGTTTGGTGACTTCATATTTTAGCCTCAATTTTTGCAAGTATTAACAACTCAAAATCCAATTACTTTGACATTTTGGTATCATCCATATGCATTGCTACTTTTCAAGCAAAATTTTAAATTTCTTCTAAATCTAAACTCGATTACAAATCTTGTTTATTACTTTGGTTTCTTTCTAGTACTTTCAAATTACTATAAGCATATGCACTATTACTTGTCAAGTAGTTTTTTAAGTTCATCTAAATTTGAACCCGTAATAAAAGCAGATTATATATTGCGTGTCAAATTTATGCATCATTTACTTAAAGTGTGTCGCCTCTTAACATTTTATTATGATATTCTTCACCGTCTTCATTAGCAAGGTAATTATTATTTTTCTTTTTCTTTTTATCCTCATCACTATTTTTCTCTTTAGTAGCTTTATCATAAATCAAATCCATTTTTATACTGTGAGATTAGTGAAAATAAATAAAAGCTTTGTTTTGATTCTTAAAAAGAAAGAAAGATGACAAGAAAGAAATGAATACATGTTTTTAAAAGAGAATAATAATAGAGTTATATTTAAGTTATAAATCATGTCCGAATTCATGAAAGATAGTTCAGGAAGAGATTCAAAGTCTTCCACCCAACCAAAATTGATCAATTACAATGGTTTTATCGTTAAATTAAAAACAAGAGAACATAAATACTAATTCAATATAGAAGTTTTATAAAAGTTTTTAGATGATGATGTTTTTTAAACGAGGGTAACTAGAAATTTTGGTTTTAACTTTGTTTTTATCTCATATTCCTTTTAGATTGAATTTAATTTGATTTTGTGGTTTTGTTTTACTTTTGATTGATGTTTTTTTTACATTGAAGTGAATGAAAGCGGAAAGAATGATGATGGAACATAGTGAAGATTGAGGAGCTAAAATTAAACAAAATTAGACTCATGATGAATTGCGTAGTTAATATTTCTAATTATTTTTTATAATATGTTTATAAATTTATTTGGTAACTGGTATGAGATATAAATTTAATAAAGTAGATTCGATTCAAGTTTAAGTTTATGATCAATATGATTATAAATCTATTTTATATCTATTCACTCTATTTTTAAAAATAATTGTTTCGAACTTTTAATAAATATTTTTTAAATTTTTAATTAAATTATATTAAAAGAAATATAAACTTATTTAAATAAAAAATTATTATATAAATGATAAAATAAAAAATAAACAAATCCGATTAGATACGATGAATCCAAGTATCCGAAAGATATTAGTGGAGAGATTAAGACTTTACATTTTTTTTGCTTTCAATTTTATAAAATTCTAATCACACTAACATAATCAAACATTAATATAACTTAGTCAACAAAACATTTATTACAATAAAAGATATAAAATGTCATAGTTAATTATAATATCAATAATTCTAATTACACTAACATAATCAAACATTAATATAACTTAGTCAACAAAACATTTATTACAATAAAAGATATAAAATGTCATAGTTAATTATAATATCTATTTAAATGTCAATAGTATAAAATTATTAAATATGGTAGGGACTTATTAATCATCTATATATTAAATATTTTCTTAATTTATCATCTACAAATTCATAATTTTAAAAATTAATTATACTGAAAAATAAAGCATTTATTATAGGTTATTTTCGATTAATGTTAAATAAAAAAATAAGAAAGTATTAGATATTTATGGCTAATTAGATATTATAATATTTACTTTCTATATTAGAATATATAAAATCATATTTTTCAAATTTTATATTATAATAACTTATATATTTAAGGTTAACGCTTTTTATTTATCGATTGACACTCATAATAAAAAAATGGTTAATTTTATAATTATTGGTTATTTTTCATGAACATTTCTAATTGTCATAAGATTTTGTTTGAAAGAAAATTATTAAATATGTATGTCTAATTAGGTATGATAATATTTACTTCTATATTAGAATATATAAAATTATACTTTTCCAAATTGAGACTATAATACGGAGACACTGATACTATTAAAATACCGATAATATAATATTAAAATAGATAGTTTATTAATGATTATAGGTTATCTGTTATTAATGTTGTTTTAGAATTTATATATCTTTATTTATAAAAATGAATTTTGCCCCGAGTTGTTTGGCCACTGAAGAAGATAGTTGGGCGAGAGACTAGGCCAACTTCAACTTGGCCACTAGAGAAGATAGTTGGGCAAGAGATCACACCAACTTACTACCTAAAATTAGGTGGGTACCTGTGATTATTTTCAAGGTGCAATAGCTGATTAAAATGTTGTTATTAAATATATAGATTTGTCTATTTTTATGGAATCGAGTATTAGTTAGATGTCAAGCTTTCAAACTTGAAACCGGTGGGAACGAACATAAGAAGTGTATGATAATATGAATTTGAGTATTAGTTAGATGTCAAGCTTTCAAACTTGAAATCGGTGGGAACGAACGTAAGAAGTGTACGATAATATGAATTTTAAGCGTAGAATATTAACTATGAATTTTAGTTGTTTAGTAAGTCTATAATATTAAGCGTAGAATATTAACTATGAATTTTAGTTGTTTAGTAAGTCTATAATATTAAGTACAAAATAAGAATATATATTATAATTTATTTTTTATATTTTTTTTGATATATTTCCATATTCTATTTGATGAATATATTTTTTTATATGAGATTTTTTGAGTTTGTTACATGTTGGATATTTTAGTGTAGTTGGATTAACTAGTCGACCAATGTAGTTATAATATATTATCGAGCAAGTCGAAGAGTGTGTAGTACACGTTTGTTAGAATATATTATGATTAGTGGGTCCAATGGACGGATCTTTGTTCGGGTTAAATTTATTTTTGAATGATAAGGCTATTATGAAATTCCATGAAAATTTGAATTTGGAAAAATAATTCGAATTTGAATTTGAATTTTTAGTCAGTTTAGGATTTGAAATTTTAACCGTTTGTGGACATTAAACTGTTTTACAGTTTGAGTATTTTGGTTGAATAAATAAGTATGGTTCTGTGAAAATGAAAACACAACAAAAATATTCATTCTCGTTGTTCAAATGCATACGCTCTGATTATATCTGGTTGAAAATTTTGGAGAACCACCAAAATAATTTCAATCTGAAATTGTTAAAACAAGACTTCAGGGTTTATTCGGAAATCTCTAAACAAAATTCCCAACAAAAGATTGAAATTATTCATTCTTATTTTATTAAGAGATTTGTATGAAGATTGAAATGAAGAGATCTGTTGTCTTGTAAGTTTTTCTCCTTTGTTATTCGATGACTTTTATTCATGGCTGTCTCTTTTTGAGATTATGAAAATGATGATAATCTCTGAATTGGTTTAATTGGTTTTAGTTTTAGAAGAAAATGTTCCTAACATGAATTTCTGGTTAAAACTTGCTTAATTAACATGTGATAGTCTCGGACAAAAATAAGCATTATGCGGAAGGAGAAGTAAGTGCACTTATTGTTATTTAAATGCAGTTTGAGACCTGGTCATTTAAACATGAGAATTGACAGAGGTCCATTAGTACAAGTGACTGATATGCAAAATAATTATTTTTGCAATTTGTTTGCATGTATTGATCTTTTGTTGAACAAATTAATACAAATTCAAACGGTTTGAATTTGTTTATGCATTTGTTGAATACTGTATTTTTTCAGTCATTTGTAATTGATTATGTATTTGATTTTTTCTTTTTATAAACTGCATAGAATTATAATAACATGTTTGCATGCGGAATATTGATGCATACACCATGTAATTTGTTTTAGAAGTAAATTATTGCATTGTATAATTTGTTTTTTACATCACTTTAATGGAGACGTGGAGACAGTTTGCATTTCAAGTTGCAGTAACTTAATTGCATCTGATTTGCATGTGAAATTTCCAAGATGTTAGTGACATGGAGTAGTTGATTTTGTATTGCATGGAAAATTAGTTTGTTTAACAACCGAAATCTGTTATGCTTATTAAGTATGCGAATTAAAAAAATGGAAGAAAATATGAAGTTTGCATGCAGTTGTTTCGGATGGATAAACTTGTGTACAGTTTTGTATTTAATAACTGTAATAGCAGTTATTTGGTCCGATATAATAACTTGTCTGTTTTTGTAAATGATATTATTTAAGGGAAACGCTAAACCGAGACCCGTTTTGGTTATAATGAGACCCCGTTATAATAAGACCTTTTTCAGATATAATGAGATCCCAAATTTTACTAAAATACCCTTAATATATAAACCTTTTTCAGCCGACTATTTCTTTTCTCTCTTTTTTTTTCTCTTTTTCCTTTTTTTTTATCAAATTCAGGTTGCAACTCGCATCACACCGATCAAAATCAGAAAATTATTTATCGTCTCTAATTAATCTCTTTCTCTCGAGAACTTATTTCCTAATCAAAATCAACAATAGTACCCCAAGCAGAAAAGAAGCTGATTGAGAAGAAGGCCACCGATAAATATCCCTTGACCGTCGTAGCAGCTGAGAAGAAACCAAAGGTCAGAAAGAAGTTACCAAAAGAAGCTGGCACCGAAGCTAATAAAAAGAAGAAACGATCCAAGAAAAGCGTCGAGACCTACAAGATCTACATCTTCAAGATCTTGAAGCAGGTTCATCTCGATATCGGTATTTCCAGCAAAGCTATGGGAATCATGAACAGTTTTATCAACGATATCTTCGATAAATTGCCTGGTGAGTCTGCGAAGCTTGCGAGGTACAACAAGAAACCGACTATCACTTCAAGGGAAATCCAGACTGCGGTGAGGTTGGTGTTGTCTGGTGAATTGGCTAAACATGATGTATCTGAAGTAACAAGGCTATAACAAAGTTTACAAGTTCTTAGGTTATGGAAATTGGGGATTTAGGGTTTCTGGTTGTAATTTAATTCAAACTTAAAAATCGATGTGTTGTTTTCTTTTTTGTGATTTTGTTATTTGATTGATGTTTCTGATTTCGCTATTAATCAAAGATCTTGATTTCAAATATTGATTTCTTTGATTTTTTTATTTTTTTACAGCTAGCGTTTTATCTTACCATCAAGATGACCGGGTTTCGAACAAGATTTCCATTATTTACTAGTTTATTTATTAATAGAAAATTATACAAATTATTGGGTCCATAGATTACTTCATTGTAATATAATTCTGTAAAAAAAATTGGTTCTTCGACTAGTATGATTCATTCTTTTTACGCTAATGAAAGTCGGAAAGTTCCACAATGCGATATTAAAATATAATTAAAAATAGAGAGAAGTTTTGTTAAAAAGAGGAAGAAAATAGTTAGATTTCAATGTAATTCATTCTTTGGGTATTAGATTAGTTTTAGAGAGAAGTTTGGTTGGAGAAGATGAAGAAAATTGTTTATATTTTTGGTCGAAAACTTGGTTTTATATGATGGGTAAAATAGTCATTTTACATAAATCAAAATAAAAAGTTTGATTTAAGGTCTCATTATAGCCAAATGGGGTCTAGATATAGCCCTGCCCATTATTTAATGCACAATAAGCATCCAAAACATTATACAATTATTATTTGTCGGCACACATTATACAATTATTGTCTGCCCAAAAGATTTTGAATGCAAAACTAGGGCAGTTAACCATGTTTGCATGCCTAGTTATATAACAAGGAATGAATTTGACTTACAAACTGGTACGTTTGTAGTTGGAAGTGGAGAGCATTAATGCTTGTCTTTGATATACATGCAATTACTTTAATATAGCGGTAATGACTTTTCAACGGAGGATAGTGTGAATTAAAGTTGTAGTTATCGTTACTGAATTAACTATACTGTTTCCAAGAGTTTTAGCAGTTGTAGCTTTTTTTCTAATATATTTTAGTTGTGTTGACAATTAACTTATTGCGTGCAAAAGTTGAAACTAAATAGAAAATAAGTAAAAAGAAATGGATTTATAAATGTGTATTTGTTTTAATTGTATATGATGATTAATCACATATGGCACTATAATGTATTTTGCATGGGTATTTGTGATCATTTTGCTTTGCATATGTTATGAATTGTTTAATGGCTTTATTCTTAATTAAGAATAACATATGTGTCGGAAGTAAATTTGATGCTGACGGTGGAGATTTATGGATTTGTTTATATGTGGATAACATGTTGATTTTGGTACCGATCAAAATCAAGACGATGAAACCAAGAAATTCATGTCATTGGGGAAGCTGAGATAATTTTTATTATAAGGATCAAGCGAAAGAACAATGGTATATCAATTTTCAATCTTATTATATTAAGAAGATATTGAAAATTTTAATTTTAAAGATTGTTCTCTGGTAAGCTCATTTGTAGATCCTAGTTTTGAGCTTCTACCTAATAAAAGGTGATGTTGTATCTCAACTTGAATACTCAGGAGTCATCGGGTGTCTTACGTATACAATGACTAGCACTATGTCAGATATTGCTTTTGCTGTTGGAAAGCTTAATATGTATACTAGCAATCCTAGTTCACATCATTAACAAGGTTTAAAAGGAACCATGAATTGTGGTTTGTTCTATACTGAATTTCCTTCCGTACTTGAATGATGTTCGGATGCGAGTTATATTTCTAATATGGAAGACCACTCTTCCACAAGTGGATGGGTATTTCTACTTGGGGGAAGTGCTATCTCTTGAGCATCTAATGAACAAACTTGTATTACGGATTCAACAATGGAATCAGAGTTTGTGGTATTAGCAGCAGCTAGTAGAGAAGTTGAGTGGCTAAGAAATTTTATATATATGAAATTCCATTGTGGTCTAAACCGATAGCACCTATATTTATAGTGAAGCTGCGTTGGCCAATGTATATAGACAAGTTTACAAATGTAGGTCTAGACACTTAGGTGTCAGACAGATTATGATTCGTGAGCGGATCACGAATGATGCTATTACAGTAGAGTTTGTGAGAACTCGATATAATTTAATCGATCATTTAACCAGAGGGTTATGTAGAGATTTTGTGCACAAATTGGCTATTGGGATGGGATTAAAAGTCCAATTTGAAATCTCTCATGTTAAGATACCCAATTCACATCTAATATGACATTAGGTGCTGAATTCAATGTTGAAAGCTTAACATCTAGAGATTGGAACACATTAGTAGTATTATCCCAAAGTATGTGTTCAGACATGCAAGTTGTGGAGGTTGAAGTTTATCTTCTTAATAGCTCTTTTGAAATATTGCATATGCATGTACAAGAGTAAAATATCTACCTATTTAAGCATGAATTTTAGCCGCTTCAAGAAGCTACGACTTGGCTTTTATATGATTAAGAAGGATAAGAACACAAGGCTAGTAAAAAATAGTGTCAAGTATAACATTTAAGAATGTATTATGTGTATATTATCTTCGAGTATTCATTATGGATAGTAAAGGTTCAATCCTTAGTGATACCTTGATATTTGAATATTTGAAATGTGTAATATACTAATATGAAATTCAATCGTAACAATATTTCATTTATGCATAAATTTATTATTTGTTGTATTTGTTTTAGTTAATCATGAATTCCACTAAAATGAGGGAAGATTGTTGGATATTTTAGTGTAATTGGATTAACTAGTCGGCCAATGTAGTTATAATATATTGTCGAGGAAGTTGGAGAGTGTGGAGTACACACTTGTTAGAATATATTATGATTAGTGGGTCCAATGGGCGGGTCCTTGTTCAGGTTAAATTTATTTTTGAATGATAAGGCTATTATGAAAATTCATGAAAATTTGAATTTGGAAAAATAATTCGAATTTGAATTTAAATTTTTAGTGAGTTTATCATTTGAAATTTTAACCGTTTTTGGACATCAAACTATTTAAAATTGGAGTATTTTGGTTGAATAAATAAGTATGGTTCTGTGAAAAAGAAAACACAACAAAAATATTCATTCTCGTTGTTCAAATGCATACGCTCTGATTTTATCCGGTTGAAAATTTTGGAGAACCACCAAAATAATTTCAATCTTAAATTATTAAAACAAGACTTCAAAGTTTATCCGGAAATCTCTAAACAAAATTCCCAACATTACGTGCTTCAAATGAATTTTGGGTTTTAATTTTTGTTTATCCCCTTCTTCTTTATATTTGATTTAATCATTATTTTTTTCCCTATATTATGATTTTATTTTCTAATCACTTCCATAGCAAAATATTTTTTATATGTTATGTTGGTAGATTTTTTTTATTTATGTTTTATGTTTTGTAAAATAATTTTGTGTAGTTTTTGTAATTTTTTATAACTAACGATATGTAGGAAATATTCGTGGTTATCACACGTTTGTAATTATTTTCATTTTTTTATTTTTTATTCGTATAACTTTCATAATATATTTTTTCAAATATGAATTGTTTTTATAGTTTTTTAAAAAACCCGCAGCAATGCCTGGGATATTTCTCTAGTATAAATTAAAACATATCAGGATGTTTTAATAATTGATTAAAAATATGAAAATAGGAAAGGAACTCAATGTTAAAAAAAGAATGGTGCTCCAAGAAGATGAATCTTCATCTTCTTCCGAAAGGGTCTAACCTTGATCTCACCTCTCTTGAGTCCCTGTTTTCAGTCTCCTGCTTCCTTTATCTACCATGGATACGAGAAGCAAAACATTATTCCAAGATGAAGAGTTCCATGCTCTTATTTCTGAAGCCAGTATCATCAACTGCGCTAAGCCTCAGCTCAATAAGTCTTTTGTGGATTCTGGCAGACCTCAAATGGAAATAACAAACGATGCTCCTCATCTGGAAAATATCCAAGAGAAGCTGGACCATGTCTATATCCAATTCTTTACAGAAACAAAAGAGTCGCTTATGAAAAAAACCAAAACAACTCTTATCGGAAAGTTCACAAATGATTTACCAAAGATTGCTGTTCTTAATCACTTCTTTAATTCGTTTAAGTTCAAAGGAGTTTACAGTTTGAAAACTTGGGACTCACACCATGTTCTTATCGAATTTGACTTGAAAGAAGACTTTATCAAGTAGTGTCATAAAAGTATATGGAATGTTAATGTAGCTGTCATGCGAATTCTCAAATGGTATACCGATTTCAATGGGAAAAAAGAGAGCCTTATAACACTTGTATGGATAAGAATTCAGAAATTTCCTGAATTCATATACAATGAATGTATCATGCATAGCATAGCTGCCTCTTTAGGCACTTCATACAAAATATATTGCCCAGATATGAATAGAGCTCATGGAAATGGTGCATTTGTTTTAGTTGGGTTGGATATATCAAGAAAGCTTCACAACAAATTATAATGAAGTTTGTTGGCTCAACTTGAGTTATAAAAATCTTCCTGCATAATGCTTTCAATGTCATCATATTGGGCATAGTCCTTTGGACTGTAAAAAGAATCAAAAGAAAGCAGATGTCGAAAAATTTGTTGGAAAGATTGATAGAGTGTAAGTTACTCACTCTAACTTTGAAAATCCTTTTTTCTTATTTGCGGTGTATACGAAATGCCAAAAGAATTTAAGGCTGAGACTATGGGAGATGCTGAGAAATGAGACTATTATCGATAGCTGCTGGATAACTATGGTGATTACAATATCATAGCTAATACTGAGGAGCAAATTGGTTGTTTTAAAACTTGTCACAATAGTTTGGAGGATTTTATGGATATGATGAGGGACTGCAACTTGGAGAATGTTGGTCATAGTGGTCACAAATACACGTGGAACATAGGTTCAAGATGGAAAAGGTTGGATAGGGTTATGTTCAACAGATCTTGGACTGATACTTTTAGCAAGACTCAGGTTCACCACATGGTTAGAACTTGTTATGACCATGCTCCTCTTCTTATTACTGCTATTCAAAACAACTCTAATATTTTTCAAAGCAATAAAAAGAGTTTTAAATTCATGAACATGTGGACCAACCATAATGTTTTTCTAAATCTAGTCAAACAGAATTGGAATCTTAGAATGAATGGTGGTCCAAATAAAGTTTTTTGGTTCAAGTTAAAAAGACTAAAAATGTTTAAAAGACTAGAATAGTAACCAGTTTGGTAATATCTTCAGTAAGCTTAAAGAGACTGAAAAGAATGTTGATTCTATAGAAAAAATTCATTTGATGAATAATAATAATATTTCAAAATTCAATCTTAATAAAGCTATTAGTCTTCATCTTAAAGCTTTAAGAAATGAGGAAGATTTTTGGAAACAAAATTGTTATACCTCTTGGCTCAAGGATAGTGATCGTAACACCAAGGCCTTCCATGCTTTTGCTGCAAAGAAAATAATAAGAAATGTTATTCATAGTATCAAGGTTGATAACAAATGGATTAATGATACTGAAAGTATAAGTATTTCTGCTGAAGATTACTTTAAAAAGGTGTTCACTTCTAATCCTTATAAAGACTGGAATGAGGAGCATACTAAAATGCAGGATACTATTTTCAATGTTATTCCTAAATTAATCTCTGATGATGATAATAATAACCTTCTAATGCATGCTAGTGAGGATGAGGTGTGGAATACCATCAATACGATGAGCAAAGATAGTGCTGCTGGTATTGATGGTTATAACATCACTTTTTACACCCGTTGTTGGTCTATAATCAAAGTGGACTTAATGCTATAAAATCTTACCTCAGTGGCCATAATATACCTGCTGACATTTTTGCCATATGTATTTGTCTTATCCCGAAAGTGGCAGACCCTGTTAGTTGGAGCAACTACAGGCCTATCAGCCTGTGCTTTTTGCTCAATAGAATCATCTCCACACTTCTTAATACTAGTCTTGTTGACCTTCAACCTAAAATCATTTCAAAAAACCAGTCAACTTTTGTTAAGAACATAACTATTCATGAAAATGTTTTAATTGCTAGAGAAATGCTTCATGACATTAATAGAAAGCCTAAAAATGTAACATTTTAATTCAGTTGGACATGTCAAAGGCTTTTGATAGAATGTCCTTTCCTTTCATTGTTAAGGTCCTCATTTCTTTTGGTTTTTCTAAAGGTGTGGTCAATCTTATTTGTAAAATGACAATGAATGTGAATATGTCTATGTTGGTGAATAGAAATATGTTTGGTTATTTTAAGAATAAGAGAGGCTTGAGACAATGTGATCCCTTGTCTCCAATCCTCTTCATTATTGGTGAAGAAATTTTAATCTGTGACCTTAACAATCTGTTCATTAACAATAAAGATATGGTTTATGCATCTAGAACTGATAAAATTGTTCCTTGCATTGCATTTGCTGATGATGTGCTCATTTTTACTAATGGTCTTAAGTCTTCTATTAACAAGTTGAGTTGTTTCTTAGATAATTACCAAGTTGTTTCAAGTCAGTCCATTAACAAGGAGAAGATCAGGGTTATCCTCTCAAATAGATCTCATCAAAGCAAGGTTAACAATTTGGCTATTCACACTGGTTTTTTGGTTGAGAATCTCCCTTCTACCTATTTAGGGATCATTCTCAACAAAAATAATAAGTCAAGCAACTTTAATTCTATGATAGACAAAATAAATGCTAAAATTAATGACTGTGATACTAAATTTCTTTCATTTGGGGGCAAGGTATGTCTTATTACCTATGTGCTTATGCCTATTCCTTAATATTGGATGCAAAGTACCTTAATCCTTAACTGTGTTATCAACAAGTTAGACAAGATCTTCTATAAATTCCTTTGGTGATCTAAAATTAATGAGCCCAGTATCCACTGGACGTCTTGGCACATTCTTTATAAGCCCTTTGCTGAGGGAGGTTTGAATATCAGAAGGCTTTATGATATTCAATTAACTTTCTCTCAAAAGTTGTGGTTCAGTTATAAACAAAACAATAGTCTTTGGCCCAATATTATGAATGATATTTATAATAAAAACTCTCATCCCCTTTATACTAACCTAAATGATTCTAGTTCTTTAGTTTGGAAACGACTTGTAGGTATACAAGCTCAATAGAATGCAACATGAGATGGATTATAGGTAAATGGTATATTGACTTCTTGAGGGAAGACTGTCACAACTGGCATCATATTATTGAGAACAACAATATGGAGGGCAGCTGGTTTTTAATGTGCTAATGTTAATACTTTTTGGAAGAATGAAGGTTGGGATATTGATAATAGTAATGGTCTTATCTCTGATGATAGAATGGCTCAAATTAATATTTATATAGTGGACAAGACCAGGGAGTACAAGCTTATATGAAAGCTTTATCATGACCAAAATTTTAACACTAAGCTAACTTGGGATTATACTAAACTTCACTCAACAAGGTCTGGTCTGTATTGTAAGATCTGGAACTCTATAACTCATAGAAAGATTTAGTTTCTTCTTTGGAGAATCATTAAATGATTTATTCCTGTTGATTCTGTTCTTAAGAAAAGGTCAATTACTATTAGTGTGGATTATTTTCAACTGAGGGTAATTTTGTCTAGAGTTTTGTGATGTTTCAAGGGTATTTAATGTTTGGATAGTTTGTAGTGAGAGATTTGAGCTGCCTGGTTGTATTAAATGTTCATTCCCCTCATTAATAAAAGTGGTTGAGTATTTATACCCTTAATTATGGGCCACGTGGGCTTTCGGGTCACACTTATGAATTCGGGTCGAGTTCAATGACCCATTAGTTTTTAAGCATGTAGGTAATTAGCTTAGTCATGAAGTGATTTAGTTTTTTATACATTAGTCATGTTCGGATGGTTCAGTGGGTGGTTTTTGTCCGAATTGCCCATGTCCGGTTCCCACAATGAGTGGTGAGAAAATCCAGACTCATCAGTAGCCCCTTTTTTAGGTTATGTTCGAAGTCCTTTGACAAGACCTAAAAAATAGTTCATGTGTACCCGTAACTATATCCGAATAAATTTCGAATTATGTAACGACTTTATCCGGACTGATGAAACTCTGAGAAGCTGAACGGTTTTGCCATGGATCGTGGGACACGTGTCCTTCTCTGATTCGCCTCACCGGCCGTTTTTCTCCTAGAATGGCGCTCCCACTTACTTCAAAAAGTAACCTCTTAATTAATGTTGGTGACATCAGCGCCTTCTTTAATCATTACACCTATCTTTTCGTATTCTCCTAGGTATCAAAGCATCTTTTGTTCTTTTAGTATAAATTAGTCCACTTTTCACTGTTTTACCATCTTCATTATCTCTACTCTGTTAATCTTCAAAGCTTTTACCTCTCAAAAAACCCTTCTTTTGGTGTGAGTTTATGTTCACAGTAAGAAACACCCTAGTAAAAGGTGGGTGGCTCAACTTTTCAGAGTTAGAAAAGGCTCAAGTAGTCGAACGAGAAAGGCGCATTGCTGCAGGCCTTCCTGTTTCTCCTATTGACAAGTCTGTCACACCAAGTTCAGAGCCTGATCGGGGTTCGTCTTCTGCCAAAAGTTCTAAACCCAGAAGGTTATTCCAGCCCAACCTTTCTCCAATCACTTCAGGCTCATCGGTCCAAGAATCAGAGCCCGTTGTTGAACCAGAGCAGGCAGTTACAAGCTTTAAGAGACCTTCCTTATTCATTACCATGGGATCAGGCGCTGATATCTCCCCAGAGAAGTTGGTAGATCGACGAAGGGGTTGTTTGGTGAAAGGGCAGGCTGCAACTGCACAGCCTAAACCTGCCAAATCCACGCCTTCTAAGCCTGGGGCTAAGAGTAAAACTACAGGGTCAGAAGCACCCATTAAAATCTCCAAGGACAAGCTGACCGGTCTGGAGGCAACCAGTTTAAGCTTTCAGAAAGAGACCTCCAGATCCGAGCCCCATCAGGACTTCAGACCACAAGAGGAAAGTAATGCCCAACCATCCGGAGGACCTACTGAGCCAACCACCAGTTCTTCTCTCCAAAAAACAACCGATAATCCTTCTAGGGTAATGGAAGATGTAATGAATGATAGTATCGAATAAGCCCCTTTTGAGACCGACGTCTCCGGGCAAACAAGTGAGGCTGTTGCTGCCAAGAAAAGCAAAGGCAAGGAGAAACTATGTTTAAAACACCCGGATCTGCCGGAGTGCCTCGTGGGAAAAGTGGGACCTTGCTTCCACAAAGTAAGTGTAAGGTACCTGCTGGCTATGCAGAAGATTAATTATGCTTTTATTCACACATCCGAACTAGGCCGGATGTGAACAAAGTGGGGGATCCCAAAGAACGTTAAAGTGAGGATACCGGTGGATCCTGAGACACTGATGGATTGCAAGCTGAGTGAGATAGTTTTCTTTACTGAGCTATTCAACTGGGGGCTTAGGTTTCCCTTAGATCCAGAGATCGTTAGATACTTCCATCTCATAAAGCTCTGCCTAAGCCAATTGAGCCCCAACGCTTGGTATACGCTCATGGCTTGTATTATGGCCTCCAGGCTCTCCGAAATCCCTCTTCCAATGGAGCAGTTTGCTGCAGTGCCCAACCTTTGCAGAAACCACCACATCCCCTTCTATCATTTTATTATGGGCGATAATTATGAGGCGGTGGATGACTTATTTGATTAGGAGAAAAGCTGGAAGACTCAATTTTTGTTCATCAGTGGTGCCTGGGATAATGGGAGGAAATTTAAAGTTGGTGTCAACCCAGGCATGCTCACCAGCAGATGGCGAAGCGATGGTAAAAAACTCGTCACATACTTCCACTTTTACTTATAACAAATTTGTTTGTCTAATTTCTCTTCTTTTGTTTTTTGGTAGTGCTGCCTAAGGATTTCAACGATTACTTAGAGGCTGGGCAGACTACTTGTACCAAGCTAAATGCTTGGGCTGCTGAGAAATGAGGAAACCGTTTTTACAACTGTTTTACTAGAGGAAATTTAACAAGATCCCATCTCTGGAATACAACCGACCGGAGGGACTTGTCTTGGGAGGAATTAACCACTCCACCCCCTCCGGGGGTGATTCTTCAGAAGACAGAGGGAAAAGATGGAAAATTGGTCTTGTCGGGCAGAGCTAAAGCCCCAAGCAAGATGAAGGGCAAGAAGGGCAAAGGCAAGCAAGGTATGGTTGAGACCAATCCTACCGAGGTGGAGGAAGCTGTCCCAACAAACCCAGAGGGGAAAGACCAAGGACAGATTGATGTTGCTTTATTACAAGTGGTGGAGCATGAAAGCACCAGGGAAGTGGTTGGATCTCCAAAACCCCCAAAGATTCCCAAGAAATATAAAAAACGGGGAGTAGAAGGCATAGAGAGGGAGGCCAAGAAAAAGAAAACCTCCAAATGAGATGAAGTTTCTCTCCGGCCTCCGGAGCCTATTCCTCCAGTTGACCCAACTGACCCCACTCAAGAAGAAAAAATCCCCAGTGACTTTCACACCGGAGAGGGTGCCGGAGAGGACATTAATATTGATGGTGTCGATATCATTGGGCTTCAAGGGATTGGTCTTTACTTTGAAGATTTTGCCAAAGATGATTTTGCTCGACCCTACCTCCCCCCAAGCTCTTCGAACATCGTCACTTTCATTGGCAGGTCGTTTTCTGTTTCAAGTGAAAGAGACATTGTCACCCACTCCTTACTGAGCAATATCCAGCCATTGCTTACCTTGGAGAACCAAGTGCGAAATCAGTCGGCCATCATCAACACACTCAACTCCGATAAAGATAAATTATCTAGCGACCTCCTTAGTGCCAACCAAAATGCTGAGGCATTGAAGAAAGAAAATGAGGAGTTGAAGAAAAGTCAGGAGGACTTGGCCACCAGGCTGGCCACTTTGGAGGGAGTTGTCACAGAACTCCAATTGAAGCAATCTGATCTGGAGAGAAACCTCTCTTCTTCAAAAGAGGAGGTGAAGGCCAAAGACAATATCATTCAGACCCTAACCAATGACAAGATTTCGCTTGAAAGCACTGTGTCCAAGGCTGAACAAGAAAAAGCTGACTTGTTAAATGAGCAAGAGAAAACAATCCAAGCTAGGATTAATTCTTATACCAACGAGGTGATAGACTCTCAGGAGGAAAGGTATGCCGAAGTCAAGTCAGATATGGTCCTGCTCTTTCATGAGAAATTTCTGAAGAGGACACTGGGAGATTTATGACGACTCGTGGAATACGAAGACCATCCCCACCATGCCATGGCCGATGGCGACAAACATAACTACTCCAGTGGTTGGGATGACACAACCGATGAAGAGGAAAAAACTGGGGAGAGTCCGGATGAAGAAAATGATGATCCAAAGAAAAAGAAGTCAAGTGAGACTGAGCCATCTAAGAAAGCTCAGTCTTAAAGTATTAACTATCTTTTTAATTTTTTGTGATTGAACCAAAGTCCTTGGATGACCAATGCATTTTTTGTAACCATGTCCGGCCCTTGTCCGGATAAACCTTTATGTTTTGAAAATTCAAAGTCCTTGGATGGCCAAGGCATTTCGTATATCTTAATAGGTAGTTTTATTTTATAAAACTCTTGCATTGTTTCATAGTTTTTCAACTTTGGTGGCTAATGTTTAAACAACCCTTAGTTATTTTACAAGTATTTTAAAGTGAGAGTGTTTAAATTCTCCGAGGAAATTTTTTTAAGTAGTCATCACTCCACTAATTCAATCTGGTCTGCCATTGATAAAAAATTTCAAAGAAAACTATTAATTGAAATACTCCGAATCTTTTAAGAAGGCATCAAATTTTATAAAAAAGCCCGAACACCTCATTAAAACCTCCCCGCGCCACCAGGGTAGGAAAGAGTATGCCCCCAAATATTTACATGAACTTTTAAACAAGTAAATATTTACATAGTTTTCATTCCAAGTACAACCAGAGGTGCTCAATGTTCCATGGGTGATTCAAAATCCTTACATCCTTATCTTGGAGCCGGTATGTCCTAGGCTTAAGCTTTTCACTGACCACATAGGGTCCTTCCCAAGTTGGAGCTAACTTGCCGAACTGTTTCTCCTTCGTATGTAGGAAGAATTTCCTCAATACTATATCCCATGGTTGAAAATCCCATCTCTTAATTTTGGAAGCAAACATGATTCTCATCAAACCTTGATAGTGTATGGCTCTGAGGTGAGCTTTAACTCTTCTTTCTTCCATCAACTCAAGTTGGCCTCTCATCGCCACTTCGTTAGCGGGTTCAGAAAAATTATGAACTCAAAATGAAGGAAGAGTAACTTCTATGGGATCTATGGCATCCATCCCATATACTAAGGCAAAGAGAGACTCTTGTGTTGAAGCCCCGAGAGTGGTCTGGTAGGCCCATAAGACTTCTTGTAGATAACTTGGTCATTTTCCAGCAGTTCCTTCTAAATTCTTTTTAAGACCGGACAATATAGTCCTGTTAGCCACTTCAACTTGATCGTTTTCCTGTGGGTGGAAAGAAGAAGAGAAGCAGTGTTGAATGCCTCTAGAGGCGCAGAAATTCTCTATTTCCTTGTTGTCGAATTGTTGCCCATTGTCTGTAGTTATCTTCTGTGGAACCCCAAATCTGCAACAAATGTTTAACAAGATGAGCTTGATAACAGCTTTCGAGGTAGTTCCTGCCAATGGGGCTGCTTCGATCCACTTTGAAAAGTAATCAATGGCAACAATTATAGTTCTGCACCCCCTTGGACGCCATGGGTAGAGGTCCCACTAAATCCAGCCCCCAACGAGCAAAATGTATTGGCTCAGAAATTGACTCCAAAGGGACAGTTGGGGTATGAATTTCATTGTTGTATCGTTGGCATGGATCACATTTCTTTACCAACTCATTGGCATCTTGCATTATGGAGGGCCAGTAGTACCTAGCTAACAAAACTCTTCTAGTTAGAGCCCTGAATCCACAGTGTGCTGATCCCTCACCATCATGTAATTCGGAGAGCACCATTTGAGACTCCTCGATCCCCAAACATCACAAGAGGGGTTTACTATAGGATTTTTTTATAAAGAACATCTCTTAGTATGACAAAACCACGAGCCTTGTATTTTATTTTCCTTGCTATTGCTTTTTCCGGAGGCAAGATGCCATCTGAGAGATATTGAATGAGAGGAAATCTCCAATCTTGGGGTTGTTTTATTTGTATATTCAAACTTTCTTCTTCCTTATCCGGATTAATTTGAATGGATGGGCATTCTTGCACATGTATCAAAGGGTAGCACTCAAAGTAGGCTATGGTTGCCAAGGAGTCTGCTAGCGTAATTTCCGTTCGAGGTATGTGCTCATAAGTCACGCTTTTGAAATTGAGTGCCACTTCTTTGAGAATGAACAAATATTTAATCAGCTGCTCTTTTTTGGCTTCAGATTGACCTTGTTCATGATGGATAAGTAGCTGAGAGTCGCTCATTAACCTGACCCTTTTGGCTCCACAGATGAGAGCTAACTTCAAACCAGCTATAACAGCTTCATATTCGGACTCATTATTGGAAGCCCTGAAGGAAAAACATATAGCATGGTACATCCTGTCACCGTACGGAGAGGTTAAACATATCCTAACACCACAACCCATGGTACTTGATCCACCATCAGTCCGGATGTCCCATACTTTTTTATCTTTTACACCGGTTGCTTGTTTAGTATCCCTATCTGAATGGAATTCAACTAAGAAATCAGCCATAGTTTGGGCTTTAACTGCTGTTCGAGGGGCAAAATCAATATCGTAGTCTCCCAGCTCTACTGACTACTTGGTCATTCTACTTGAAATGTCTGCCTTTTGGAGAACATTTTTAAAGGGAAAAGACGTCCGGACATTAATAGAATGAGCCTGAAAATAGGGCCTCATTTTCCTCGCAACAATCACTAGGGCTAGTGCTAATTTTTCAAGCTTTAAATAGTGTTTTTCTGCATCTATCAAGCTTTTGCTGATATAGTACACCAGAAGAGGATAATTATCCACTTCCCTTACCAACAATGCACTTATAACACAATCAGGACCTGCTAAGTACACGCAGAAGGTCTCTCCATCAATAGGTTTAAACAAAGTCTTGGGGGAAGACAAGTGCTTTTTAATCTCATCGAAGGCCTCATCACATTGTGGGGACCAGTTAAAATCTTTTTCACCTTTCAGAGTTTGAAAAAACGGGGTGCACCTGTCCGAAGACCTTGAAATAAAACGGTTTAGTGCGGCCAGCCTCCCGGTCAATCGTTGTACTTCTTTAATATTCCGAGGAGGTTCCATTTGTAGTAAAGCATTAAGTTGGTCTGGATCGGGATGTATCCCTTTCTCACTTATCACATACCCCAAGAATTTCCCGGACTGCACTCCAAAGACACACTTTTCTAGGTTCAATTTTAAATTTACTTTCACCAAGTTGGCAAAAGTCTCTTGGAGATCTGCCAAGTGTAGTTTTTCGTCTACACTTTTCACCATCATGTCATCGATGTAAACTTCCATGTTTCTTCCAATCTGATCAGCAAAAGCCTTGTTCACCAACCTCTGATAAGTAGCCCCAACATTTTTTAACCAAAACGGCATCACCTTGTAACAATGGAGGCCCCTATCAGTAACAAATGTAGTATACTCTTGATCCTTCTTGAATCTGATTATACCCGGAGAAGGCATCCATAAAGGACAACAGCTTGTTTCCAGATGTGGAGTCCACCAACTGATCAATTCGAGGGACCGGATATAAATCTTTTGGGCAAGCTCTGTTGAGATCTGTGAAATCGATGCACATACACCACTTACCATTTTTCTTTTTTACCAACACCGGATTGGCTGTCCATAAAGGGTATTGAGATTCCTTTATGTGCCCCATTTTAGTAAGCCGGTCAACTTCTTGAACTATGACATCAGCCTTTTCCTTAGAAAAAGCTCTCCTCTTTTGAACAACAGGTGTTATGTCCCTTCAGTTGGATAATTGGTGTGATATAATGTCTGCTGGTACTCCGGTTACACCAGCATTGCACCAAGCAAAGACATGCTGATGGTTTTTCAAGAAATCTAACATTTTACCCTTCAATTCCGATGTCATCTTGGATCCTATCTTGACATTTTTTCCTTCAGCCAGAGAGTGAGTTTCAACTTCTTCAATTGGTATTAGAACACCAGGGGTCTCTCTGGGGTCATTAATTTCACCCTCTCCCCCAAAGGGCCCCTCAAACTGCTATTCCTCATTGATCCGGACCGCCCCCAG
Source organism: Limnanthes douglasii subsp. nivea (assembly GCA_036936605.1). NCBI lineage: Eukaryota > Viridiplantae > Streptophyta > Magnoliopsida > Brassicales > Limnanthaceae > Limnanthes > Limnanthes douglasii. The sequence continues at coordinate 243,750,918 of JAUPFV010000002.1, forward strand.
CGTTCGAGGGGCCAGTGCTGTTGCATAACACTCTCTTGCTACCTTTTGACTGCTTCGAACAACTCCCAGTTGTCCTTGCACAATATACTTCAAACATTGGTGGACTGTTGAAGCCACAACATGCATCATGGAGGGCCAAGATCTCCCCAAAATAGCATTATAACAAGTGGGACAATCCACCACAATAAAAAGTATTCAACCATCTTTTTAAAAGGGCCTTTGCCCAATAAAACCTCCTTCTCGAACTCCCCGATCACATCTACTAAGCTTCCAGTGAAACCCACAATTGACCTGTTTGAACGCTGAATTACTGCTGGATTCTTCATTTTTTTGTAGGAAGTTAAAAAGAGAATATTGGCTGAACTTTCGGTGTCCACCAAAATTTGTCTTATGTCATTGCCCTCAATGGATGCTCCTATGACAACAACATCTTCATGAGGACCAGCAATATCCCTCAAGTCATCCTCATCGAAAACAATAAAGGAAAATGGAACCTGTGACTCATATAGTTGGGTGCAGCTGGAGCAGACCTCACCGACTTGATTCAGCAAACCTCCCCATGTCATGGCCTTCTTCCTGGTTACTGAATCGGCCAAGTTTCCAGGGTTCAAGCCCTGCCTCAGAGAAGCTATTGTTACTTGTTCAAAACAATCAGCCAATCCATTCTTGGTATTTACAAAACGACTTATGTATTCTTTTAAGGATTCGTTTGGTTCTTGGGCACAATGGATAATTATTGCCTTTTACTTCCTTACTTCCAACAAACTGCCTCCGAAAGGCCACCCAAAAAGTGTCAAAATTTCTGATGCAGCCCTGTGGCAAACTATTGTACCACTTTTGAGCACTCCCCGTACAAGATTGGGAGAATGCTCTACAAAGTAATTTGTCGTCATAATCAAAATCCATCATAAATTTTTTGAATTGTTCCAAGTGGTTATCCGGGTCTTTACTGCCATCATATTTTTCAATTTTTGTACTGTCAAGCCTCTTAGGAAGGTTCCCGGACAGTATCTTGGAAGACAATGGAGATTGTCTCCAATTCCGGCCACGACTGAATACAGTATCTTCATTAGGAGTTGCAAAGATACCTGGCTCATCATGGAAGGCAAAATGATCCATTAACAAGCGGTCTACGTGTCTCCGGCGATGACTATGACTGTAAGACGATCCTTTACCCAGATGCCTCTTCAACCTTCCATACATGTCCTTTTTTCTTGAGTATTTTTTTACCAACTTTTGTTTCTTTTTAGAACTACCTTCATCGCTGCTGGATGACAAGGACTCTTCAACTCCATCTTCATTTGAGGAGCTACTAGAAGACTCTGAGTCTGAATTTGAGCTCTCCACCGGTTTAAAGCGGTGAGACTTTTTTGAGCTAGCATGAGTCTTTTTTGCACTCACATGGGTCTTTGATGGCTCATGCTCTTTTGGATTGTCAGTATGATGAGCTGCTGATGCCTTAGACTTCTCTTTTGTGCCAATCTCTGTCCTCTTGACAGCCCTCAAAGCTTCTATTTCAACCTTCAACCTATCTCGCTCCTCAATTGTATATTCATCATTTTCCCCCACCACTTCTGCCAAAGCTGGTGGCACTTCTTGCACGTCCGGATTCATCCGAACTGGTTTTTCTTGATGGTTTTGAATGCTAGATTCAGGCACCTTCTCCTCCCACTGTGGTCGCCAATTTGGTGTGGATTATTTTCAACTGAGGGTAATTTTGTCTAGAGTTTTGTGATGTTTCAAAGGTATTTAATGTTTGGATAGTTTGTAGTGAGAGATTTGAGCTGCCTAGTTGTATTAAATGTTCATTCCCCTAATTAATGAAAGTGGTTGGGTATTTATACCCTTAATTATGGGCCACATGGGATTTCGGATCACACTTATGAATTCGGGTCGAGTTCAATAACCCATTAGTTTTTAAGCATGTAGGTAATTAGCTTAGTCATGAAGTGATTTAGTTTTTAATACATTAGTCCTGTTTGGATGGTTCAGTGGGTGATTTTTGTCCGAATTTCCCCTGTCCGGTTCCCATAGTGAGTGGTGAGAAAATCCAGACTCATCAACTATAATATCTACATGCCAGCTTTGTCCTAATATTGAAGACATAAACCATGTGTTTATTAATTGTGACTTTGCCTGGTATCTTTGGCATCATTTGAGCAGTATTTTCAATATTAAGATTGAAAGGTATATGGTGTTCCCTCATGTTTTGAGAATTTGGTTTTGGTTCTCAAAACATAAGGTCTACATTACTCATATTATCCCAACAATAAATTGTTGGGTCATTTGAAAAATAATGAATGGTTCTAAGATTAATAATATAAAGAAAAGTCACTTTACTGCTATTAAATCTGTCTATAAAGTCATTTACAGTATGGACTCATCTAACATGTTTTCTTATAAGCATTGGTACACGACTAATAATGCAAGTGCTACTATTGGATGCTTCTCTCATATGAACAGTATTAGAAAAGTGTCTTACCTCAAATGGATCTCTCCTGCTCGCGGTAGATTAAAGCTCAACTTCGATGTTGCATGTACTCATAACGGTGAAACTAGCGGGGGATTGATCATTGGGAACACCAATAGTGACCTGGTGTTTGGTTTGGGCAGAACTTTTTGAAGCTATCTCCTATTGTTGCTGAAGCTAGAGTAGTGTTGGAAGGTCTGCTGCTTTGCAAAGAGAGAAACTGGTACCGTGTCGATATCGAGATTGATTGTTTGTCTCTAATCAACATGCTCGGTGATGGAAAATACCTTTTATTCCTTTCCTTTACGCTTTCAATCTGTACAAAGCTCATTGTTCCAAGTATGACTTTAAAGTACATTTCGCATGTCCAAAATCAGACTATTGATTGGACGACGGAATAAACTTTAAATTGCAAGAAAAATCTCCAATTCACTCAGCTAAATGCTCTCAACTTTCTTACTGCAATTGTTCGTCTTGAGAGCAATGGTCTTGGATACATGAAACCAATTGAAAATTAGATGCCTCCATTTGCTGTTGGATTTTGTTCTTCAAATGCATGTAGCTGAAGTGTTGTCGCTGATGAAGCTGGTTCCATCTGGATTCGTTCTTATGTGGCTTTGTAGCTGATAATTGCGAAGTAGCTGAAGTGTTGTCGATGTTGAGGCTTTGATTCCATTTGGATTCGTTCTTCAGGGATTTCGTAGCTGATTACTGAAGAAGTTTGATTGATTCGTCGAATTGCTGTTGAAGATCGTGTCTTGTTCCAGCTTGAAGATTGCTGGTGGATATGCTTGTTGGAGCTGATTGTTGATCTGCATAGTAATGTTTGATGATTTGTAGTAGTTGATATCTCGTTTGGACCTTAATTGTGGTTGATTGATGCTCTTCTCTGAACTTTTGGAGTTTCATCTGAAAAATGGTGGATTTCAATGGTGTAGTAGTTATAATTGACCTTGTGTCTCTTATTTTTGTCGATGTCTCTTATTTTATTAAAAAATATTATAAAACTATCAATTTAGTAATAATTATTTTTTTTGTTTAAAATAAAATAAGTAACAGAAGCACAACAATTTTTACTAAATTGATATTTTTATTTACCATCTCAAAGGCCCATAAGTATATACATCTAGTCCATAAAGCCCGATAGCTTCGCGTTTCTTCTTTCTTCTCCTGCCTGGACAAACATCAATTGCATAAGCGGAGAGACACAGAAACACCGCAAGACTCCGCCGTCGTTGTCCTCTGGTAAGCCTCCATGTCCGCGATTTTAATAACTATTCTCATCTTCGATTATCCATGTCTTATAACTTGCATATGTAGATTCTTGAGTTTCTTTGTCTATTGTAGATTCTTCAAGCCATAAATTTTCAGTTTATAAATCCAATTCGGTCTTCTTTTTTCCGTCAATTGATAATGTTTACTTGATTGGTATATAGTGTTTTTTGAAATTTAAACTCTTGTTGTGTTTGTTCAAATGGTTCAGTAATAATCCATTGAATCATCTATTCCCGGTATACCTAAAGGCCTATAGTTCTCATATATATTAGGAGATGCTCTGGGTACTTGTTAGATTATGGTTTTGATTTTTGTTTTTGTGATTCGTTAGCTGTTCAAGTGGTATAGAATGGACAGACGCTATAATGCTAGACAAGAAGCAACCCTAAGAGACAGGCAACCATTTGAAAAAGATAATCAGGTAAGCAACATTGACACCACTCTCTTGTAACCTTATTATTTCAATATGCCTAGGAAGTTACTTTGGATAGGAATTTATCTATTTTCTCAATGGAACCTATATCACAGTGAAACCTTTATAAAAGCTCTGTTTAGAATAGATCTGCCCTAAATTTTGGTTGTGTTTTGTTGTTCCTCGTAACCATGAATCCAATGCACTGAAGTTATAGGATTTTTAGTATGCTGAGTTGCACCATATGCAAACTTTTGTACATAGGCATTTCAAGAATCCCTTATAGGGGATCTAGCAGCGGATTTTCGATTACCAATTCGTCAAAGACCAACCGAGAATGTTGATCTGGAAGGCGTGGAACAAGCATCACTTGACACTAAGATAACATCATCAAACGTTGGGTTTAAGCTTCTTCTAAAAATGGGATGGAAAGGAAAAGGTCTTGGAAAGGATGAGCAGGGTATGTAATCTGTCTAGATTTCTTGTCTTTGTATAGTTTTCATTCTGCCATAACTTTCATGATTTGATATTATTGATTTCTAAAGTTTTTTTCTTTCTAATTGGTATGCTTGATATACTTTAATCGACCACTTACATTGCTTTGAGGTTAGAAAATGCACTTCATTTGAATTTATTGTAGCTTATCACTTTACAGCTGTAAAGATATGATTATCAGCTGATTCTGTTATTGAAATGCATATGTGAACCTATTTATATTTTAACCAAAGGCTCTTAGTTGTTATAAAATGCTTAGAAAAACTCTATACTTGTTTGGGCATAGAGACTCTTCTTTGACCATTACTTAATAAAATAGCCTGACCAATATAGCTTGTATAACTTTTGGAACTTGAATTGGTCTTCGTTAGCAATTTGCATTCAAAGTTACATGAAAAAGGTTTTATATTATCTCTCATGTTTCCTGTTTAACTCGCCACCATTAAAAGGTTATACAGGAGGACAAATATTGTTTTTCTTAGCTGTATTTCCTTAGACTATACAATATCTTCCTGCCTTCTATATGCAGGAATTACTGAGCCAATAAAGTCTGGTATTAGAGATCCAAAATTAGGGATAGGAAAGCAAGAAGAAGATGATTATTTTACCGCAGAAGAAAATATCCAGCGAAGAAAACTTGATATTGAGGTTGAGGAGACCGAGGAGCTTGTGAAGAAGCGGGAGGTATGCATGCCTTTCGACTCTTTGTTCTTAACATGTTTAGGTTTTATTTGTCATCTTCAACAAGTTGATACTTGACCTATTTTTAAACCCTAAAACTAGTAGCAGAAGGCAGCATATAGCATATATGTGTGTCTTTTGACCAGAGTAATATAATATCATTAGGGAACATCAACTTTGGAAGCTCTTGAGAATTTCGTGCAGTTTTTATTACCTGGTGGCTTCTACTGCCTGCTTCGTGCACATTATGAAAATCCAGGTTGTAGCAGAACGTGAGCAGAAGATTCAAACTGAGGTGAAAGAAATACATAAGGTCTTCTTTTGTGAACTTTGCAACAAGCAGTACAAATCGGCTATGGAGTTTGAAGGTCATTTAAGCTCCTATGATCACAATCATCGAAAGGTAATCTTCACTTCTGCATTTCTTGTTCACATTGTTTAATGGTTTGTGTTTTTTGTTAAACCCTCAACTTTCTTTGGTTCAGCGATTCAAAGAAATGAAAGAAATGCATGGCTCTAGCAATCGTGACGATAGGCAGAAGCGAGAACAGCAGCGTCAAGAGAAGGAGATGGCAAAGTTTGCTCAGATGTACTAAGGCTTCTTTTTCTTTTTCGTCTTGCAATTGGTTGGTACAGCTTTGGTGTCTCACAATTCTTGCCTTAAATGTCACCCAGGGCTGATGCACATAAACAGCAGCTGCAACAGCAACAAGAAGAGTCCGCATCTGTTGCGGTTTCAAGTGGCCCTAAAACTGCCTCTACAATTGCAGACCAGGATCAGCGGAAGACACTCAAATTCGGATTTGGATCCAAAGGGAGTATGTCTAAGCCTAAGGTATGACATGTCGTTGTGATATGTTTTATCATTAATGCTTGCCATGTGAGCATTTCATGGTTTATCAGACTTTCTAACTTGCTGGTTGGTTGAACAGAAAATTTGTGTGACTGCTGCAAAGAAGTCCAAAGCATCCATTGCTTCAGTTTTTGGCAATGACAGCGATGAAGAATAGGCTTTTGAAGAGATGTGGCAACATTGTACAATATGTTTGATTATGTTTCTGATTGTTTTGTGCGAGTTTCATGTTTATTAATGTATTTCTCCTGACATACGCATTGATATTGAATGTGCAGAAATGATTTTTGTCCGTTCGGATCACAATCATTGAAGGATAAGTCTTGTTCTCTTTCACGGCATTATAAACTTGCGATGGTTTTGTTATATTTTTATCTTTCAGGACATTGAGCAAATTGGAAAAAAATACTCGTGGCACCACAGGGACAGCACATATTCATTCTTACAGAGGAATCAGGTAATTAGTAGCCAAATACTTTTAACTAGGCAAGGCAGAGTCCAAAGTTGTTGTGCAACTTTATAAGCATGATAATAATTGGGACTAGAACTCAAGGGAAGAGAACTGGCTTAACAAAGCAAAGGCTTGCTTAGTTTAACTGATAGTAAGGTCAGCCTATTATACTCAAAATCTCCAATGGATTTCCTTCTCTCTTGAGATTCCCAAAGACTCGATATTTACCACTTTTATTTTTATAGGAATTATTATTTTACCATTTTACCTAGAACTAGTTATTTAAAAGAAATAAGATTTTAGTAAATCGTTCTCTTTTTTCCAATATTGAAAGTCAAATTGATATATAGTTTTCTCTAATTTCCCAACATTTGTTTTTTCGGTTTTTTAGTTATGTTTTGTCACGGGATTTATGTATATTTGGAAGATAGGAGCTATACTAGCTTAGAGACCCTATAAAATTAGGACAATAGGTAAATTTAGGGAGGTGGTTTATAGCCATTAGACCACCTGCAACAGGCCAGGGCGGATATTTCTATCTCCCAAAAGCGGGCCATATCAGAATAATCTCTAAATAACCAAAAGCGGCCATATCAGCATAATCTCTAAATAAGTATTCAAAAATTCTGACAGCATATTCTAACATATTTCTCTCCTACATGATTCTATCATATAATATTCAACCATATATTTTTATCTTATCTTTCTTATTATTTAATATATTTACATTAAAATTATATATATTAAAATAACTAATTTTCATAAATTAACGTAATTTTTATTTATAAATATAAATTATAAAATTAAAATAAATAATAAAATAATACATATATTATAATATATAGTCTATTCAAATTTAAAATATAAAAATATAAAAAAAAAAAAATTGGTATGATTTTCAAATCAAACAAACCTCTATTTATATATCGTAATAGATCATGGTATAATTTATTTATCTTTGTTACTTAAATATTAAAAAAATAGTTTCAGAAATCTTGGTATATATTTTTTATTTTTTTAACTTACTAAAATATTTGATTTTTTTTTAACAAACTCAATAAAAAAATTATATTTATAGATGTCAAATAATTATAAATCAATGTATAATTGTTTTTTAACTTATTAAAACATTCTGAAAACCATTTTGAAAGTACTAAATAAATTTTAAAAAATTGATGTTCAAATCAAACAAACAAAGTCTTTGTTTGTAGATATCAAAAACTAAAAAATAATTTTATACTTTGTTTACTTTTTTTTACCAAAAAAGTGAGTACCTGCAGCATGCCAAATGACATGTTGCAGTTGGACAGACCAAAGATGCATTGGGGTTCATCTATTGAAGCCCAATGCATTTTTTAGTCCACGTAAGACTCAAATTTATGATCTAGTGGATAGCAAGATGCTCATTTTCATTCGAAATATGCGCTGATGTTTGGTCTTAGGGGCTATCAGATCTGATCGGACTAAATCGATAAAATTCAAATAAGAATTTATCTAATTTATTTATATAATAAGTAAGTATTACAATCAGCCCATAGACTTATACACAACTCTATAATCTCTTTCATATCTAGACTAACAATCGGAGGGAAAAAAATACCTCAAAAAGGCGGCAACTCTTTTCCCTCATAAACTAGAACAAAACATCATACTTAGTAATTTTCTAATTTCTTTCTATATTCAAGGTATGTTTTCTCAGCTCTAAAAGAGGACCAAATTTTTTTAGAGCATGGAGTGAGATACCTCATCTTCAGACCCAGATTCAGGTGTCGATATCTTCTTGAAATCTCTTTCATTTAACTTAAAACAATTTTTTATTCTTTTGATTGATCTTCAACTTGAGTTAATCTTGGTCTCTAGGAGTATGATTCCACTTTGTTTCATTTATCACAACGATTTTTCCAATAGGCACAATTCATTTGAATATGCTGTGATTTTGTTTTTAGTTTAGTTTTCAAGGTATTCTATCCCATGACTCTCAAGCAACACTATAGCTTTTAGTTAGTAATTGACCTCTTTATCCTCATTCAATATGTTTTATGAAATCCAATCTGCTGCAAATTTTGGTCACGGAAGATGGGACTTATAACCATCATTGATTTGATTGAACCTCTACAACAATTTGTTAAAGGTTTCAGGTATCATGGTGACTCTCTTAGTATCATTTATGTCAAAATAAAAGAGTCAGTTTCAATTTCAATTGAATTGATATGTATGTCTCTGCATAATAGAAGTCTGCCAAGCATAGCTCTGCTTTCTACCACGATGATTCCATATATTCTTCCAAACCCATCCACCATTTCCCCACTTTCATTTCTGATAAATCCCTCATCTACTGGCTTCACCCCTTAAATTGCAGGCACAGTCAGTATTGAGTTTGAACATTCGTATTTTAGGCAGGTTCCACTTCAAAGAAAGTGTTATTCTAGGTTTCTCCATGTGATTAATACAACCTAGATGAAAAGCTTTATGACTATCTTTTCCCCAATGCTTTCTTTTTAATAATTTTCCTTTGTCCAGACTTGATAGCATCCAAATTACATAGTCTATCAATGTTTTGGAACTTGTAACTACGTTATCATGCTTTTTCATGTTCCTTGCATACCAGATGACCCAGGTGATTATCACTGGAACAATTGTTTTAATGTGAATGCCTTTCTTTGTTGACCATAACCACGGTCTCAATAAATTAGTGTATGTCATGTTGCTGTTGACAGAGATCCTAAAAGTAGCTGCAAAATAAGACTAAGTGGCCCATGTTATAAGACACTTAATGATAATATGAGATGGGCTTTATGAGTTCTCACAATACTGGCACCTTGATGCCAAGTATAAACCTTTCTTTTGGAGAATAGAGTCTATTGACAGCCAGTTTTAAATGACCCTCCAAACTAAAAAAGAACATCTTAAGGACAAATTGAATTCTATATTTTCTTGTACATGTCTGATATGTTGTGTTTTGTTCTTATAAAATTCCATGTATCCCTTGTAACATATTCACTAGTCTTTGACGGAGCCCATTTCATCATGTCTTTGTTGTTGTTTAAAGAAATCTTCTGTATTTTTTCTATAGTTTTTGTTGAGAAACAAAAGCTTAATCTCTCCACATCCCAACCTTCATTACCCCAATAAGCTCTAACTTCTTTAGGTTGATACCAATTTGTATACGTTTTAGATTCTAGGATGTTAAAAGGTATAGGGGAGCACCATCTCTCAAGCCAAAATTTCATTTTGCCTTCTCCCACCTTCCAATAAATCAATCTTTCTGCTTCATCTCTGAATTTTATCATCCCGTCCCATACATTAGATCTTTTGCTTTAATTTAGAGCAGTTATATGGTGGGAATTAAAAAAGTATATAGAGTTCATGATTTTGGACATAAGGACTTTTGTTTTCTAAAATTCAGCCATAACTTAAAAAAGAAAGCATTTTTAATATCCTCTAGTCTTCTAATGTTAAGCCCCCCTCCTCATAGGGTTTAAGAGTCTTTGCCACGATCTCCAGGTGATAACTTTCCTACTCTTTTTAGCCCATCATAAGAATTTGTTGCAGTACCTTTCAATTCTTTGTATGATAAGCTTTATGTAATATTGAAGATTACATTGTGTATATAGGATTATAGTTAAGCACATTTTGGACCAAAACTAGCCTGCCCCCATAAAAAAGAAATATGTTATCCCGTTTTATAATATTTGCTCTAACTTTGCAAACTAGATCTTTATAATTAGAGATCTTGTAATTTGTGTTGATTATTATTCCCAGATATTTGATAGGTAACCTCTCTTGCTTGAAACCCATAATTTTCTCCAAGCTTTTATATTTGCAATTGTCGTTTTATTTGGAACATAGAAGTTTGACTCCTCTTTATTTATTTCCTGACTAGATACCTCCTTGTACTGCTCTAGGAAGTTGTGAATTTTAGTGACAAAGGATGTTGAGCCATTGCGAAACATAATGAAATCATCAGCAAACGCGAGACATGGTAAGTGCCAACCCCTCTGCTTTTGTATCCAGTGGCTATATGTTGAGTAGTTAATTGTTTCATACCTCTTATCAAATGCTCTTCTGCAAGGATGAAAAGGCTTGAAGATAAATGATCTATTTGCCTTAATCCTTTTATAGCTTTGAAATATCCCTTAATATCCTGATTCACAATGATAAAAAAATGGTTGTTGCTGATATTCTTGTTGATTAAGTCCAGGAAAGAGTTTCTAAAACCAAAGGCAGTAAAAACTTTTAATATAAACTTATGTAAAAACCTCTTGTGTTTTTATCACTATCATTTAACCAGTAGAGTGGCCTTTCTGTCTCCAGTAGCTTTCTTTTCTTTCCAACAACTCCATATGTGTATCTTTTATTTTTTCTAACAACAGTTTATCATCATAGTAGTTTGAGCTTTGGTGGTTTGATTCTCTGAATAGGATTTCGTCTTCAATTTTCTTTAAAGAGTTGAAAACATTACCAAACACCATTTTATTCCACCTTTTTAGTTATGTTCATGAAATCTTCGTGTCTAGGCCACATGTTCAGGAATCCGAATGATGGCTTAAATTGATTTTTGTTTTCCTGCAGGACGATGATAATTGGAGACTGATCAGAGCATGTCCTTGAGAGATGGTTTATTCAAGTGTTCTCAAAGTAACTTAACAATGTTGTATTGTATAATACACTATCGAGCCTCCTCCACTTTCTACCACCTGTCTAGGTAAATCTAGACCCTGAAAAGCCTGCATCAATCAAATGTCAATCAAGAATAAGATTATTTAAATCCTCCATACTTCATATATAGTTTGATATGCAGGAAATCTGTTCTTCTGGTTTAATAATGACATTTGAATATCCTAGTATTATCCATTCTTTTAGACCTTCATCAACGACTCTAACGTTGTCTCATAGGTATTCCATTTGATCTCCTCTGCATTTTCCATATGCCACTGAGACACTGAAACTCTTTGATAATAGCATGTGCTTCACCTTTAAATGCAATATTTGTTCACCATCGAGGATAGTCTCCACTTCATAATCAGCACTTTATAACACCCATATCTTATTATTTATGTTACGAACACACCTTTTGTAATTCAGTTTGTTTGAGATGATAAACATCTTTGTATTTGATATTAAGGGTTCTTGTAAGGCCATAAAAGATATCTTTTCAGCTTATTTGATAGACTTTAGTCTGTTTATTGTCATTTTATTCCCTATCCCTCTCAGATTCCAGTTTAGAATTGAGATTGTCATTTAGAGTTTGAACGAAATGATTTAGCAGACCCTTTTAGCTGCATTATCTTTGTAGAAAAAGAACATTTTGCTTTCCAACTCTTTAATCTTTTTGAATTCTTTTTGTTGAATTTTTTTTCTTTTTTTATGGTCTCAATCAACTGAAGCCTTGGTGAGTTAGGATGACTACCAATATTTTCTTTCTTTGGAGAATTACTAGACTTTTGAGCAGCTTCATTGTCTCTAATATATCCAAATAGAGCTTCATTCTCTATTATTTGTAAAGCTTCAGTTATCTTTGAGTCCTTATCTATTTTATCAAGACTTCTTTTTTAGATCTTTTCAAAATGATTTGAAGTTGAGCATCTACTACTATTGATTTCTTTATGGTTTATATTATTGTTTGTTTCCTTGTTTGAAGATAGTTCTTTGATGCCAATTGTAATCTTTTGAACTTTACTAGAGACATGACTAGCTCTTTCCACAAATCTTTCATTTTCATTGTTTATGATCTTAAGAGTTTTGGTTGTATAAGATGCAATGCTAATTTGTTGGTTTCCTTTGTGAACTGCATTGTTATCATCTTCTGAAGTTTTTCAGTGGTTTAACTTGTTGATTTTCTAGCAGCTTTTTGCATTTTTGTGAGTCATGCCCCAGATGTGAACATATCTTACAGTAGGATGGTTTTCCCATGTATCTCACTTCTTGTCATTATCTTACTTATTCGCCAAAATTGATCCATATTCCCTTTATTGGATCTTTCGATACATCTAATTTAACCCATAGTTTGCAACAATTATGCTTTGTCTGATTTCTCTCTAGAACCCAAACTGCTAAGGATGTGCCAAGTTTTTTTCATATCCTTTAAGCATCTCTTTATTGAACATATACTTTAATACATTTTGGAGAAAATCCATACAGGAGTAACTTGACACTCCACATTAGGATTAAAGTGAAACATCCACTTAATTAGTCTCATAGTTTTTTGCCCAATGTTCCATACATTCCTCATCCAGATCTTTTTAACATATTCTTTATTGTTGAACTCAATAAGAATATGTCTGTAATCCTAGTTTGCAAGACTGTAACCACCGGGAAAATTAAAACTGTTAAGAAATTTTCTAATAAATTCTTGTGAAGGTTTCCCTGTCGCAAATTTACCTATCAGCGTTTGCTTTGCCATACCTTCCAATTTCTCTTTATCTTTCAAATCAAAAGTCAAGCCTATTTGATCTATAGTCTTACTAATTGTTGGATTTACCAGGTATGTAGAATCTTGTTTTGGTTTAAACAGATCTGCGAAAGTTTTTTGTTCATGATACTGATAATAGCGTTTGATTGATATTTGTTGTTTATGACTATAATCTTCAAATGTAGGATTGTCTCTAACATTTGTTAGATTTATAGGTATCGACTGATTTTGATCTTCCCTAACCTGATTTTGCAGTATGTTAGTTATACTCTC